>BLSH010433817.1:385572-400115 GCA_018402905.1 Glandirana rugosa
CCCCCCCCCCCCCCCCCTGGCCGGGACATAACAGATCTAACTGATCCCAGTGATAGGGATCAATAGATCTGGTATGTCCCCTGTCACAGAACGGAGAACCACCGTGTTAACATCGCGGGTTACCCGTTCTGCAGCTGTTACAGGTGATCAGTGGGTCTGGGGCGGACATCGAGTCCGCCCGACCCACGGGCATGCCCTCGTTTCATGCGGCGGCCGCAAGAGTACACCGCCGCAGGCTGTCAGTGCGCGCGGGGAGAGTGCACAAGGGCGGACGTCCATGGACGTCCCCCGGGCAATTCAGATCCGCGTTGTAGCCGTCTTTCGGCTATAGCGTGGATCTGAACTGGTTAAGCAGTCCAATGTGAGTTGTTCTTTGGTGGAAGCTTATGGCAGTATCAAGAAATATACAGCTACATTTAAAAAAAAAAACTATCCATTACCATTTGCCACCAAATGAAATTTGTCCTAAAAAAAACAAGGTATAATCCACCTGGAAGCACAAAGTGCAAGTCAAAGTTGCAAAATTGTGCTTAGGCATTTGGATTTGTTTTAATCTTAGATGCGAAGGGGTTAAGCAGCTCTGGGACGGGACTACCGTATTCCAGTTTTGGCTGTAGTATATACAGGACTAGTGGGTAAATGATAACCAATTATAACTCGGGGAAAAGTAGTAGTATTACCATTTAAGGAAGATAGCACACATGCCTGAAGGGTCTCGGAAATGACATTCCTATAATATGAAGGTAACCAAGCTTAGAATTCTTCCTTAGAGATTGGCGAGCCAATAACAATAAGGAAATATAAAAAAATGATGAAATGTCCCAATCAATGGCACAGCTGGTGCATGGTGATACATTGTGGCAACGTACAAGTGTGAATGGGCCCAGAAGTCTGCTAAGCATTACTTGGAGGGAATCCACATAATCGGACCGGCTCTCAGCTGTCTGTAAAAAAAAAAACAAATAAAAAAAAAAATATATAAAAAAAATTAATAAAATAAAAAAATAAATAAATAAAAAGGGGCAGACTCGATGGACTACTCAGTCTTTTTCTGCCATCACTTTTCTATGTTTCTATGAACAGAAAACAGTAGCCTTGAAAATAGAAATTGTTAGCAAAGTAAGTAAATGGAAAAAAAAAAAGAGAAAAAAAAAAGAAAGATAACTTCCATCGACCTGACGAATGATGACAGATCGTGTTTAATCAAACTTCTACAGGATTGGCGCTGATAAAGAGGAGCGCCCGATGCCCGACTACCCCGCTATGAAAGCCCCGAGTAATATAGGATTTCCAAAACTGCATTAAACCCTTCCTGTTTGAATGGATTGACGCATGGATTTTTTGCGAAGGCAGCTCAGCCGCTCTCCCTTTCCCAAATTAGCCATCACTTATATCTCCCACTGGCTTTCCTAACCTCGTTTCAAATGGGTAGCTGTCAAAATCTTGAAAGCCATTCTCTCCTAGAGATAAGGAAAGGTGGACCTGGCTGCTACCCCCTTCCCCAATTATCGATCCGCCTTTTCACTACAATGAAGTTATTTTCGGCTAATCGCACAGAAATTCGGGATGACGCGGCCGGTCGGCGGTTTGATTTATAGGAGTTCTGCGGGAACATCTCCTCCAGATCTATCACAAGGTGGATTTTCATAGCGACCAGCCGGTTTTTAGACCCCGGGACGTGCGTGGCAGCTGTTAAATGGGAAAACACACAGCACTGCCATAAAGCATTTATTTTATCTCTGTTTCTTTGCAGTAAAGGAGACCAGCGTGTATTCTCCATCCACTGTCATATTCTGCTTGCAGAAGTGAATGAGAGGCCTGCAGCAATAGAGAGAGCGCCATCTACTGTGACAGCCAAGAAACAGCTAAATCTCTTTAGAGTTTTACTAAAAGAATTTTTTTTTTTGCATTTTAGATTTTTTAAATGTTTTTTATTATTTTATCTCTATTTCTTTGCAGTAAAGGAGACCGGCGTGTATTCTTCCTCCACTGTCATATTCTGCTTGCAGAAGTGAATGAGAGGCCTGCAGCAATAGAAAGAGCGCCATCTACTGTGACAGCCAAGAAATAACGAAATCTCTTTAAAGTGTCAAAAAAGGCATTTTTTTTTGTTTTATGTTTTTCTAGTTTTGCAGAGGGATTAGAATTCTTGCCAGGTTTTATTGCTGTCTGTGCCCCCCGTTAGGGAGATTCACCTCCTCCATTTGTCCTGTGACCATTATTATTGAAAGTGAAAGTAAAAGAAAATCCCAAATTTTGGGTTGTCCCCAGAATAGTAAGAGGGGGGAAATTTCCAAATAGGGGCATGAGTCGGGATTCCCTAACTTTGGAAGGGTTTCTTTTCACTTCCTGTTTTGGTTATGGAATGGGAAGTGAAGAGTAAACTCTCCAAGGGGACACATATGGCAAAATAAAATAAAATAAAAAAATAAAGGGATCATAACCCTCCTTTATCCAAAATGGGGGAAAAAAACCAAGGCAGATCACCGTTCTGTCAGTCAGGAAGGCATGGATCCTGTGTTCCTGCAAAGCAGTGACACAGATCTATGACTTCCCCTGGTAAAAGCACCTCCCCCACTACAGTAATACACAGTTAACCCTTTGATCACCCTAGATGTTAACCCCCTTCCCAGCCAGTGTCATTAGCCACTTCAGCCCCGGAAGGACTTATCCCCTTCCTGACCAGAGCACTTTTTGCGATTCAAGACTGCGTCTCTTTAACTGACAATTGCTCGGTCGTGCGACATCGTACCCAAACAAAGTTGACCTCCTTTTTTCCCCACAAATAGAGCTTTTTTTTGTGGTATTTGATCACCTCTGCGATATTTTTTTTTGCACTGTAAACAAGAAAAGAGTGTCAATTTTGAAAAAAAAAAAAAAACAATATTTTTAACTTTTTGCTATAATAAAAAAGTAAAAAAATAAATAAAAAAAAAACGAATTTATTCATCAGTTGAGGCCAAAATGTATTCTTCTACATAGCAATAGGCATATATTAACCACCTCCCACCCGGCCACTGTATATATACGGCCGGGTGGGAGCTTCCCCGTTCTGACAGGACGTATATATACGTCCTGTCAGAACGGGGGCTCGCAGCGCGAGCACGCGCCGCGCTGCTGCTGGATCCTGTGATCATTATGATCACAGGATCCAGCTGAGCGGAGATCGGGATACGGGCGCAGTGACTGGCCCTCCCGATCATGTGACGGCTGTGTCCAATCACAGCCGTCACATTGTCAACAGAGACGAGCGTCTCTGTGACAGTTCTCCCCCGCCAAGCTCAGTGAGAGCTCAGTGCGGGGGGGGGAAGGGGGGGAGCTGCAGCTCTGTGACAGCTTTCTGCATGGTGAGGATTTCATGCAGAAAGCTGTCACAGATCGCCCCCCACACAGTGCACCAAGCACACTGACACCCCTGTCCACATACATGTCAGTGTCCCCATAAAACAGTCCCCAAAACATCTGTATGACCCCCATCACATCTGTCACCATACACAACTTCTGTCACAGTCCCCAAACATCTGTCACAGTCCTCAAACATCTGTCACAGTCCTCAAACATCTGTCACAGTCCCCAAACATCTGTCACAGTCCCCAAACATCTGTCACAGTCCTCAAATATCTGTCACAGTCCTCAAACATCTGTCACCATACACAAAACATCTGTATGTCACTGTCACATCTGTCACAGTCCCCGTCACATCTGTCTGTCCGCCAACACCAAATAAACTCCAATTTGGGTTATTTTTACCAAAGAAATGTAGCAGTATCATTTTTGGTCAAAATTTATCAAGAGAAATTTCTTATTTGCAAAATTGTATAACAGAAATGCAGAAAAATGCATTGTTTTTGAAAATTTTTTGTCTTTTTTTAATTTATAGCGCAAAAAATAAAAAACCCAGGGGTGATTAAATACCACCAAAAGCAAGCTCTATTTGTGTGAAAAAAAATGATAAAAATTTCATATGGGTGCAGTGTCGCATGACCGCGCAATTGTCATTCAAACTGCAACAGCGCTGAAAGCTGAAAATTGGTCCGGGAAGGAAGGGGGTTTAAGTGCCCAGTATTGAAGTGGTTAATTGGTTTTCGCAAAAGTTGCTGCGTTTACAAAATATGAGAATTGATTTATGGCGTATTCACTATTTTTTTTTTACTGGTAATGGCGGCGATCTGCGATTCTTATCAGGATTGCGACATTGCATTGGACAGATCGGACATTTTTGACACTTTTTTGGGACCACTGACATTTATACAGCGATCAGAGTTAAAAATAGCCACTGATTACTGTATAAATGTCACTGGCAGTGAAGGGGTTAACCTGTAGGGGGTGATCAAGGGGTTAACTGTGTTCCCTGTGCGTGTTCTAACTGTATGGGGGCTGGGCTGGCAGGGGCAGGACAGATCTAACTGTTCCCGAAGACAGGGATCAGTAGATCAATGTCATGCGGCCTGACAGAATGGGGAACCGACGTGTTTACATCGACGGTTCTCCGTTCTTCCTCTCTAACAGGTGGACATCAAGTCACTCAGGGAGCACGCGGCGGGCGCGAGAGTGCTATCCGTGCCTGTGCGAATCGCTGTTTGTAAATGGTGATTCGCGATATCGTGCCACTTTGCCGCCGTACAAGTATGCGAGATGGCCGACAAGTGGTTAGTACAGTGGCAGTGCATATTTTTTACACTGATCACTAGACATGTGTATGACTTAAAAATTGTTTAGTATAATTTAGAATTGTTATTATTAATCTAGTTATTTATTTTCATTAAATTCGGTTGAGTCATTTAATTCTTATTCGAGAGTCACATTCGGAATTCGCATTTGGGATTTGTTCTATATATTTTTTCGAATTATCTTCGAATTTACCGTTTTTTTCTTGATTCAAAACATCCGCTTTATACACATTGATCTTGTTTGTATTAATAATATGGTTATTCAAAATATGCGAAGTGTTCTAATTAATAAAAGTATTATCTTACTTGCAACATTTTACTATATACAGTACTGTGCAGAAGTTTTAGCCAGCTGAGAAAAAATGATGTCAATTATAAATGCTTTTAAATATTTATATTTTACTGGTTTCTTTTTATCAATTTCACACTTGAAAAGTGAAGGAACAGAAGAAAAATCTTCATCAAATGATTCCAATGACTCTTTAAATCACCTTTGGCTTAACAAAAAATAGGATTTTATTAAGAACTTACCGTAAAATCCTTTTCTCTGAGTTCATTGACAGACGCAGCCTCTATTCATGACACGTGGGTTATGTACCTTTTACTAGGCGTAAACTAGGCAGAACGAAAGTTCAGAAAGCAAAGCTGGCCCCTCCCAAGGGGGCCGTCCTTACTCAGCACATAACCCCTCAGCCCTGCATAGCATATCAGTTCGTAACAAGCCGTACAAACACAACGCCGAGGGGTGGGTGCTGCGTCTGTCAATGAACTCAGAGAAAATGATTTTACAGTAAGTTCTTAATAAAATCCTATTTTCTCTTACGTTCATTGACAGACGCAGCCTCTATTCATGACATGTGGGGATGTCCCAAAGCAGTGTCAAACAGAGGGGTGGGCAAACAATAACAAGTGTACCCACAGAAAGATCTCGGGAGGCGCCAGCCGCACCTACACTGCCGCCTGTAAAACTTTGCGGCCAAAAGCAGGATCCGCGGATGCTGACACATCAACTTTTTAAAACTTAACAAAAGTGTGCACCGAGGCCCAAGTAGCCGCCTTGCACACCTGAGACACCGATGCTTGGTGTCTCAGCGCCCAGGAAGTGCTTATTGCCCTGGTGGAATGAGCTGTGACCGGAAAAGGGGGTTCTTGTCCCCGAACAGTATACGCATGGGTCATGGTCTGTCTGTTCCAACGTGAAACAGTGGCCGACGAAGCCGCCAACCCTTTGCGTAGCCCATCCGTCAGCACAAACAGCGCATCCGACTTCCTAAAAGGAGCCGTAGCTGCCAAATACACCCGCAATGCTCTCACCACATCCAAGGAATGCAAGGCAATCTCCTTAGGGTGAGAAGGGTGCCGACACAAGGAAGGGAGGACAATGTCCTCATGTGAAAAGAGGATACTATCTTTGAACGAAGGAGACGGGCGCAGCACCGCCTTATCCTTATGTAGGACCAAATAAGGAGACCTACATGACAAAGCTGCCAATTCAGACACCCGCCTAGCAATTGTAAGGGAATATCCCTGATCTTCTCATAAGGCGGTTTCTGCAGTACAGAAAGTACCAAGTTCAGATCCCACGGTGCCAAGGGTGACCGTACCTGAGGAGCCACATCACGTACACCCTGTACAAATGTATGGATCAAAGAATGTGTCGCCAAAGGACACTGAAAGAGAATTGCCAGAGCGGAGATCTGGCTTTTGAGGGTGCTCAAAGCCAACTTTTGGTCCAGGCCCTGTTGAAGAAAGGCCAGCACCCGGGCAACTGCAAAGGAACGGGGGTTCCAACCCCCCCGACTCGCACCAGGCAATATAGGCCTTCCAGGTGCGATGATAAATCTTGCACAAAGTACACTTGCTAGCCTTAAGCATAGTGGGGATCACTGACTCAGAGACCCCCCTGTCCCTCAACACCTGGGACTCAATAGCCATGCTGTCAAAGCCAGCGATGTTAAAGCAGGGTGCAAGATGGGACCCTGCGACAGTAGATCTTCGCGAAGCGGAAGTCGTCAGGGAACATCTGTTACCATCCGCATCACATCGGCGTACCAAGGGTGCCGAGGCCAATCCGGAGCCACCAGGATTGTCGGGATTACCTCCACTTCTATCCTGCGCAGCAACCGCGGTAGAAGCTTGAGAGGAGAAAAGCCTGTACCCGGACCACGGGGCCACCAGAGCATCCGAGGCTGCTGCCAACGGGTCCCTTGACCTGCTCACGAAGGTCTTCACCTTGTGATTGAATCTGGACGCCAGGAGATCTGGCGTGCCCCACCTTTCGCAAATCTGGTGAAAGACCTCTGGATGCAGGGACCACTCTTCCTGGTCCAGCTTTTGGTGACTTAGGAAGTCCGCCTTCCAATTTTCTATGCCCGGAATGTAGATGGCGGAGATTGCTGGCACGTGAAGCTCTGCCCACTTTAGGATGTGGGCTGCCTCTGTCGCTGCTGCCGAGCTTCTTGTTACGCCTTGATGGTTCACGGACGCCACCGCCGTGGCGTTGTCCGACTGAACCCAAATCGGGAGGCCGCGCAGCCTCGCCGACCAGTGGAGGAGACAAAGTCTGATCGCCCTCAGTTCAAACACATTGATCGGAAGTCGAAACTCCTGCGTCGACCAACGGCCCTGAGCCGACAGGTTCCCCAGGACTCCTTTCCAGCCCGAGAGACTGGCATCCGTCGTGACTATCGACCAATTTAGATGAAGAAACGACTTCCCCAGGGTCAATGCCGGGGCCTGAAGGCACCAAGCCAACGACCCCCTGGTCAGATGATCCAGCCGGATCAGACGGTCCAGAGACGATGGGGACCTGTCACACTGCAGTAGTATCGCTCGCTGCAGGAGCCGGGTGTGACTCTGGGCATACGGTATCGCCTCGAAGGACGAGACCATGTGTCCCAACACCCGCATGCAAAAACGTAAGGAGGACCACCGTCGTGACAGGAGGGACCGCACTGCTACTTGCAGTGCCAGCAACTTGTCTGGAGGTAGAAATACCTTCGCCTGCACCGTGTCCAATGTCAGACCCAGATATTCGATGCGACAGGACAGGGTCAATGTCGACTTCTGTAGGTTGATCAGCCAACCGAAGTCCCTTAGTGAGGTCAGGGTGATAGTAACATTGTCCTCTATAGCCTGCGCCGACTCCGCGCGCAGGAGGACATCGTCCAGGTAGGCTACCACGGCAATGCCCCTTTGCCACAACAGAGCGGGCACCGGGGCCAGTAACCTGGTGAACACCCGCGGAGCTGAGGCCAGGCTGAAGGGGAGAGCCACAAACTGGTAATGAAGGTCCCCCACAGCAAAGCGCAGGAAGCGCTGGTACCCGACATAGATGGAAACGTGTAGATATGCGTGCTTGATGTCCAGGGACGCCAGCCAATCCCCTTGGTGCAGGGCGGCCACGACCGAACAGACTGATTCCATCCTGAATTTGCGCGTCTTCACAAAGTGATTGAGCGCTTTCAAGTCCAGAACCGGCCTGCCCCCCCCCTTCTTTGGTACCACAAAGAGGTTTGAATAGAAGCCGCGGAATCTCTCCGCTGGAGGGACTGGCACAATCACCCCCTGTTCGGACATCGACAGCACAGCCCCTAGCAGAGCTAGCCGACGCTCCGGAGGGAGCCTTAAATTGGACGGGCAGAACCTGTCCAGGGGCCGGGTGCTGAAATCTATCTTGTACCCGGAGGACACCACCTCCCGCACCCACCGGTTGGAGATGCGGGCGGTCCAACGGTCCGCGAACCCCAGAAGTCGGCCCCCACCTGAGAATCAGACGAGGCAACCCATCATGCGGGGGAGGACTTATTCTCCGTCTTTTTGGGCTTGCGTTGCCAGGGACGCTTACCAGAGCCCGAGGCACACTTGCCGGGCCGGGAGTTCCTGCCCGCCTGACCAAAAAAACGTTTCTGCCCAGAGGGCTGAGGTCCCTGTTTGTGGGGCTGGTCACGCCGCTTGGGTTCAGGAAGAAACATACTCTTCCCCCCAGCGAAATCCTTAATGATTTCATCCAATTGGGGCCCAAAAAGCCGGCCACCTTGAAAGGGAAGATCCGTGAGACCTTTCTTGGACGCGTGGTCACCCGACCAGCGTCGCAGCCACAGCAGGCGCCTTATAATGATTGCAAAAACCGACATTTTTTACAACATTGGTACCAAGTCCAGAGCTGCGTCACAAAGGTAACGAAGCCCTTGCACCAGGTGGTCTGCTCGTTGCACGGATTCAGGCGAATCTACGCCGCCCCGGGCCTCACTCCACTCTATCGCACACTCCGTGAGCGACTGAGATACCATGACAGACGCCAAGGCCGGTCGCATGGCTGCCCCCGCCACCAAAAAGAGTGCCTTAGACACTGCTTCCTTCCGCCTATCGGCTGGATCCCTAAAAGAGGGAGACCAGGGGAATAGTTGTCGCCTTGTTCAGGCGGGCCGCAGGTGGATCCACCACGGGGGAGACCCATTTCTGTAACAGGCTGTCCTCAAATGGATAGCGCACAGAAAAACGTTTTGGCAGGGTAAAGGAATTCAGCGGACGTTTCCATTCCTTATACACATACTGGTCAAAATACTGGAAATAGGGAAAAACCTTAGGAGCACGAGAGGGCTTCTTGGACCCAAAATTATAGGCAGACGCCTGTGCCTCTCCAGCCTGATCCAGGCACAGTGAATTGCGAACGGCCGCAACCAAGGCGCCCACCAGGGCCTTTTCGCGTGCCACCGAGGCCCCCTGGTCCTCTACCCCATCCGAAGGCTCCAGCTCTCCGTCTGAGAGCTCCACCGTGACCCCAGAGCCCCCTTCCGGTTCCGAGTCCTCCTCAGAGGATTGCGGGGGAGGGGGACGCTTTTTAGGGCCCCCCCTAAACCGGCCCGATTCCCCTCAGGCGAAAAACTCCTCTAAGATGGAGGTCAATTGATCTAGGGGAACCAGAGGTCTCAGCGTGGCCTGTGCTTCTGCGGACCCCTCCAGAGAAGAAACTGTTGGTTCAGCTGCCATTGCGCCACTGCCAGGACACTTGTGAGGCCTACCAGCCATCACCCCCTCAGTACCACCCCCTACAAAGCCTCAGGACTGCCCCTGCACCCCAGGGAGAAAGCCAGCAGTACTTGTGGAACCCTGTGCCACTGTGTGCCCCAGGAGGCTGCCACTGTCTGCCAATGCCACTAGATGTGTCGCTGCCCGAGCTGCTGATGCTGATAGTCTTGCTGCCGCTTCGTTCCCGGAAGGAATGGCGCCAAAAGCACATGGAAAAACTCCCATACAGGGAGACCAACCAAAAATGGCCGCCGACAAACACTAGAGGTCAAACACCTCCAAAATGGCCACGTCCACGGCAAAATGGCGGCGGCCACGGCTTTGGGGAAGCCACCAAAATGGCGGTGGCCACATGGAATGCGACGGAGCAGTCCGTGGAGCGATCTGAGCGTGTGTAGCAGGCGAGCGGCAGCGGGACTGGCAGCGGAGCGGGCAGGCCATGGGCGGGCATGCGGGCGGGCGTGTGGGGGGGTGGGGGGAGAAAGGACATGACAGGGACCAGTGGGCCTGTACCCCCCGACCGGAACAGTACCGCTAGTCGCCCCCCCCCCCTCCGGCCCAGGGGGGAGGGGGGTGTCACTCACCCATCCAGACGGACGTAGCGGGTAGCCACCCAATGCAGACCTTCCTCCCCCCAGCTGCTGGCCAAACGACCCCTGGAACCGGCCATAGCCTGGACACTGGGCACGCAAGGTGGGACCTTTAACCCACCGGCCGCCCGCACAGAACGGGCAGGATGCGGCGGACCCCGCCAGTGCTAAGGGTGGCTCGCATCCGTCGGCTGTGCTGGGGAAATGGCAGGACCTATGAACATCTGCGTGGTCCCCAGCCAGCTACTTGATTGCAGTCTTCATCAGAAGGCTTGCGCAAAAAGAATAAAAGAATAAAGGAAAAAACTTTAGGGGAACCGCAGTTCCCAGCAGGGAACCAGGTCTAACTCCTTGCACTAGGCAGAAGAAAACTGAGATGCTATGCAGGGCTGAGGGGTTATGTGCTGAGTGAGGACGGCCTCCTTGAGAGGAGCCAGCTTTGCTTTCTGAATCGTTCTGCCTAGTCTACTCCTAGTAAAAGGTACATAACCCACGTGTCATGAATAGAGGCTGCGTCTGTCAATGAACGTAAGAGAAAACAGCATTATTTCAAAACGGTACTCTAACAACAACACACAGTCTTTGATTTCAGCAATATATTTACAGTTCGAATTCAAATGGAATTTTACGTAAAATTCAAATCCAAATTTGAATTAGAGATTTGGAAATTTGGGTGAATTTTGTTTCATTATTCGGAGAATTCGTAATTTGGGGATTTGGGGATTCGGACATATCCATATCTCCGAATAACAGAAAATTTGATGGAATATTTATTCGGAACGAAAGCCGCACATGTCTACTGGTCACTGTATTCGTGTCATTGGTCTGAAAAGAAAATGTCAGTTAGGTGTCTGATTTGTCCGCCGCAATATCGCAGTCACGCTATAAGTCACTAATCGCTGGCATTACTAGTAAAAAAATTAATAAATACAAATTCCATAAAGATATCACAGTTTGTAGACGCTATAACGTTTACCCAAACCAACCAATATACGCTTATTGAGCTTTTTTTTTCACCAAAAACATGTAGCAGAATACATATTGGCCCAAACTGATGAAGAAATTCGATTTTTTTAAATTTTTTTATCAGATATGTAGCAGAAAGGAAAAAATATTGTTTGTTTTTTTCTAAATTGTCAGTTGTTTTTTGTTCATAGCGCAAAAAATAAAAAAATGCAGAGGTGATCAAATACCAGCAAAAGAAAACTCTATTTGTGGGAAAAATGGACATCAATTTTATTTGGGTACAATGTCATATGACCGCGCTTCTGGACCGCCCGCAGTCATTATACAGCGGTACTTTGCCATTAAGTACCATTGCTATGGTAGCAGATAGCTACCATAACTCCAGTATTTTCTTAAACAGTGGGCAGCCGGCTTTGAGATAAAAGAGGTCTCTGTGGCGGATTTGCCGTTAGATCACTTTTATCGGGGGCAGGAGAGGTGCCCCTCCCCATCCCGCCACTTTCCTGTCGTCTCCACCACTTACCGGAAGACAATCGGGTCTGCTCTCTTCTGAGCCTGGATGCCGAGTGAGGGGAAGATGCCGCCCACTCACCTCTATAGCATTGCAAGGCGGAAGCGACGTCAAACGTTACTTCCGCCCATAGCTCTTAAAGGAGTTTTTTTTTTTTTTTTAAATGACATTTAATTTTTTTTCTTTTTTTTTTTTATTGCCTTGTAGTGTAAATATGAGATGTGAGGTCTTTTTGATCCCAGATCTCATATTTAAGAAATCCTGGCATGCTTTTTTCTATTACAAGGAATGTAAACATTCCTTGTAATAGAAATAAAAGTGATCATTTTTTTTTTTTTTAAAGGGTCAGTGTAAAAATAAAAATAAAGAGTGAAATAAATAAAAAAAATTTAAAGCGCCCTGTTCTGCTGAGCTTGCGCGCAGAAGCGAACGCATACGAAAGTTGCACCCACATATGAAAACGGTGTTCAAACCACACATGTGAGGTATCGCCGCGATCGTTAGAGTGAGAGCAACAATTTTAGCACTAGCACTCCTCTGTAACTCTAAACGGGTAACCTGTAGACATTTTTCAATGTTGCTTTTTAAGTGCCAAAGTTTGTTGCCATTCCACGAGCGGGTGCAATTTTAAAGCATCACATGTTGGGTATCAATTTACTCAGCCTAACATTATCTTTCATAATATGGGTAAAAATTGGGCTAACTTTACTGTACTTAGGTGTGTGTACTCCTGCGCTTCCACTGTTAGGTGAATTGCCAATGGCTATATTGACAGCTGCTCACACTTAAATGTTAATCCCGTAACACTAGAATGATTTATATAGGGTGAATAGTGAAGCGCTGACATATGTCACGCTAGGTAGAATAGTATTCCTAGTATGATTTGTTAGTACATAAAGGCGTGTATACTTGTATATAATAACTTTGCATAAAAATAATCATATGTACCATCCATAAAAAGGGCATTAGAAAATAGCATCTGACCGTCCTTCACATATCTAGTGTGCTAATTTTATATATTGTAGGAATGATTATATGTCTTAAGACTAAACCTTCTAGACTATAGAAAAATCATGTGTCTCAAGGCTGGACACCCATACGGACAATATAATAAAATATAATAAAACAGAAATCCGGAGGTGAAAAATTGTAACATACATTCAGCGTGCAACCAATAAACCAAGTGAATATCACATAGCAGTGTGTCTCAAGGCTGGACCCACAGGCAATAAGGTAATTACACAAATATAACCAAAATGTCAAATGGGTGAATGTCTATTAGACCCAAAATATAGATGTAGATGAAAAATATAAAAATACAAATTTCAAAAAAAATGAATGCAGATAATGGATGAAAAAGCAGTGAATACAGTTTCAAACAATCTTCAAAAAGGTGACTTGCTTCTAACAGTTCTTTTTTCCTCCACCAAAGTGATACTCATTGTGCCTAAGTGTGAGATATTATCCAGTGATTTTTCTCTCAAGTGCCACCTCTAAAGCTTCGTACACACGAGTCGACAATCGTATACGAACGACCGTTGCATGCGAAAACGATCATAAGATTAGAACAGCCGACGTACGATGGTCGTACAACAGGAGTTGTATGAGAAGACTAGAAAACTTGGTCGTACCAACAAGCAGTCATACGACCGTTGTACCGTGTGTACAGAGCAGTTGGTACAACAAGTTGTATTGTGCAAAACACGCATGCTCAGAAGTCAGGAACAACCGGATGCTAATTACATGCACCTGAACTTTCTCTTTATACATTCAGCTTGGTCGTACGATCGTGTACTGCATGTCAGTATGCTAGATACAACAGCCAACATACAATTTGGTCCATTCGGTCGTACGATCGTTGAACCGTGTGTACGAGGCTTAAGTGTTCTAGAGCCTCTCACCTGAGATGTGCTAGCTATGTAGCACATAAAGGTTTCTTTATGTTGTGGGGATCAGGATCCACCACTAGGGGTCCTCTGTCTCTCTTCCGCTCCTACTCCTCTGTTCTCTATGTGGATGGGCTCCGCCTCCGTCACAAGCTGTCTGCAAGCTCCAATGTAACCATCTCAGGGGTGTATATAGAAAACAAAAATCCTTTCGTGGTGCAAATACCGTTTAAAATGTTTATTTAAAACACAAAGATAAAATACACTAATTTTTTTAAAGCCAAACAATGTTCATCTCTCCACGAGCGCCGAGCTCGTCGGTGTGTAGACTGTGATGCACCTCTCCCTTTGCCCTACGCGTTACGTCAGGTGACTTCATCAATGGGGATGGCAGGAGAAGTGAAACGGTGTCTATTTATCTTTTTAGGCACGTCCGCTAGTTTCTATATGTGTTAAAGTGGTAGTAAACCCCCCCACTACTGTTTTTACCTACAGGTAAGCCTATAATAAGGCTTACCTGTAGGTAAAATGAATATCTCCTAAACCTACATGGTTTAGGAGATATTTGCCCTGCATGCAGACATCCAAATCCTCTATAAGTAAAATGGATGTCCATTCGGAATAATATCCGAATGGACATCCATTTTTGTCATCACCCCCCCAAATGATGGTGAAATTGTGTATATCTTTGATCGCCTGCACGGATTTTTCTATTTATCTGTGGCAAAGTGAAGAGGACGGTAGGGGTAACTACTTCAGTGGACTGCATTGCGCATCCCGTTTCCCTCTCCACGTAGTGTCAGATGTGTGGCTGCTCGAGCCGCGAGCACCTCTCTACTTGTAACAAACCGAAATTTTTTTAATCACATAAAATAGAAACACAAAATTT
>BLSH010433817.1:409032-458394 GCA_018402905.1 Glandirana rugosa
CCCCCCCCCAACCAAATGACTTGGACCAGTGCACAAAGCAAGGTTTGGGGATGGCCCCTTCCTGTTCCAACATGACTGCACAAAGCAAGGTCCATAAAGACATGGATGAGTGAGTTTGGGGTGGAGGAACTTGACTGGCCTGCACAGAGTCCTGACCACAACCCGAGAGAAAACCTTTGAGATGAATTAGAGCAGAAACTGCAAGCCAGGCCTTCTCATCCAACATCAGTGCCTGACCTCACAAATGCACTTCTGGAAGAATGGTCAAGCATTCCCATAGACACTCCTAAACTTTGTGGACAGCTTTCCCAGAAGAGTTGAAGCTGTTATAGCTGCAAAGGGTGGGCCAACTCAATATTGAACCCTACGGACTAAGACTGGGATGCCATTAAAGTTCATGTGCGTGTAAAGGCAGGTGTCCCAATACTTTTGGAAATATAGTGTATATTGCAGCTTATCAGTCCTTAGATGTAGTGGCTGCATTAGTTTTCTTGTTTTTAATTCTTTATTCTCACCTGGTGATCAGCCATTAATACACTTCCCGTCCTAAGGTAACAACTCTTACTCACTGCGCTGTGTCTATGGAAAAACAGCGTTGTCACCCTAGAACGGGACTAGGGAGTATGGCCAGCCTTGGGAATTGGTTTGACATTTTGCATATCACCCCACTGATTTTGCTCTTCATGCCCATTCTGGAGCAGTAAAAATGTGATTCTCTTCCCTAATCTATTCAAAACTAAAAATGATTATACTGTAGGGTTACTGTAAAGAATTGCAGATTCAGACAAATGTGTAATAGACCTTCGCATGACTGTGCTGTAAAAATACATGCAAATGTAATGTAGAATGAGTTTCGATACCTGCCGAGATCTGTCCAATTCCTGAAAATGCAAATGAGGTCCCCTGAGAAATCTGACAACCACAATCATTCCTTGCTGATGTTTGAGAGACATGTTGTGTCTCTTGGGCAAGGAAGGGAGTTATGTAAATTTATACATCCCCTGCAGCTCTAGTAAAAAAATGTTTTTTGTTTTTTTTCTTCTTTTAATGCTACAGAAAGTGCACATTCTGTATGCATTGCGCCATCTAGTGGTTGGATGGTCCTACAAAACATGCATATTCTGTATGCATTGCGCCATCTAGTGGTTGGATGGTTGTACAAAACATGCACATTCTGTATGCACAGCGCCATCTAGTGGTTGGATGGTTGTACAAAACAAGCACATTCTGTATGCATTGCGCCATCTAGTGGTTGGATGGTTGTACAAAACATGCACATTCTGCATGCATTGCGCCATCTAGTGGTTGGATGGTTCTACAAAACATGCACAGTCTGCATGCATTGCGCCATCTAGTGGTTGGATGGTCCTACAAAACATGCACATTCTGCATGCATTGCGCCATCTAGAGGTTGGATGGTCCTACAAAACATGCACATTCTGCATGCATTGCGCCATCTAGTGGTTGGATGGTTATACAAAACATGCACATTCTGCATGCATTGCGCCATCTAGTGGTTGGATGGTTCTACAAAACATGCACATTCTGTATGCATTGCCCCATCTAGTGGTTGGATGGTTGTACAAAACATGCACATTCTGTATGCATTGCCCCATCTAGTGGTTGGATGGTTATACAAAACATGCACATTCTGTATGCACAGCGCCATCTAGTGGTTGGATGGTTCTACAAAACATGCACATTCTGTATGCATTGCCCCATCTAGTGGTTGGATGGCTGTACAAAACATGCACATTCTGTATGCATTGCGCCATCTAGTGGTTGGATGGTTATACAAAACATGCACATTCTGTATGCATTGCCCCATCTAGTGGTTGGATGGTTGTACAAAACATGCACATTCTGTATGCATTGCCCCATCTAGTGGTTGGATGGTTGTACAAAACATGCACATGCTGCATGCATTGCGCCATCTAGTGGTTGGATGGTTCTTCAAAACATGCACATTCTGTATGCATTGCCCCATCTAGTGGTTGGATGGTTATACAAAACATGCACATTCTGTATGCATTGTGTCATCTAGTGGTTGGATGGTTATACAAAACATGCACATTCTGTATGCATTGCGCCATCTAGTGGTTGGATGGTTATACAAAACATGCACATTCTGCATGCATTGCGCCATCTAGTGGTTGGATGGTTCTACAAAACATGCACATTCTGCATGCATTGCGCCATCTAGTGGTTGGATGGTTGTACAAAACATGCACATTCTGTATGCATTGCGCCATCTAGTGGCTGGATGGTCCTACAAAACATGCACATTCTGCATGCATTGCGCCATCTAGTGGTTGGATGGTTATACAAAACATGCACATTCTGCATGCATTGCCCCATCTAGTGGTTGCATGGTTCTAGAAAACATGCACACTCTGTATGCACAGCACAACCTAGTAGTTGAATGGTTCTACAAAACATGCACATTCTGTATGCATAGCGCAACCCATTGGTTGGATGGTTCTATAAAACATGCACATTCTGTATGCTGCTCACCATCTAGTGGTTGATTAGTGCTACAAAACATGCACGTTCTGTATACTGAGCACCCGCAAGTGATTGATTTGTGCTACAAAACTTGTACATTCTGTATGCTGAGCACCAACTAGTGGTTTATTGATGCTACAAAACATGCACACTCTGTATTTATTTTTTTGCAGGTACTTATATAGTGCTCCCAATTTATGCAACACTTTACATATACACTAATTTATTAGGTACACTGGATCAATTGCTTGGTGACACAAGTTGCTAATCAGCCAATCACATAGCAGCAACTCAATGCATTTAGGCATCTAGATGTGGTGAAGACGACTTGCTGAAGTTCAAACTGAGCATCAGAATGAGAAAGAAAGGGGATTTAAGTGACTTTGAACATGGCATGGTTGTTGTGCCAGACGGGCTGGTCTGAGTATTTCAAAAACATCTGACCTACTGTGATTTTCACACACAACCATCTCTAGGGTTTACAGAAAATGGTCTGAAAAATAGAAAATATCCAGTGAGCGGCAGTTGTGTGGAGCAAAATGCCTTGTTTGATGTCAGAGGAGAATGGGCAGACAGATTGCAGATGATAGAAAGGCAACAGTAACTCAAATAACCACTCATTACAACCAAGGTATGCAGAAGACCATCTCTGAACGCACAACACGTCGAACATTCAAGCAGATGGGCTACAGCAGCAGAATACCACACCGGGTGCCACTCCTGTCAGCTAAGAACAGGAATCTGAGGCTACAATTCGCACAGGCTCTGCCCAATTTGACAATAGGAGATTGGAAGAACGTTGCCTGGTCTGATGAGCCTCGATTTCAGCTGAGACATTCAGATGGTGGGATCAGAATTTGGTGTAAACAACATGAAAGCCTGGATCCACCCTGCCTTGTATCACCGGTTCAGGCTGGTGATGGTGGTGTAATGGTGTGGGGGATATTTTCTTGGCACACTTTGGGCTCTTTAGTACCAATTGAGCATCGTTTAAACACCACGGTCTACCTGAGCATTGTTGCTGACCATGTCCATCCCTTTATGACTACAGTGTCCCCATCTTCTGATGACTCCTTCCAGCAGGATAATGCACCATGTCACAAAGCTCCCATCATCTCACCACTGGACAATGAGGTCACTGCACTCCAATCATCTCACCACTGGACAATGAGGTCACTGGACTCCAATCATCTCACCACTGGACAATGAGGTCACTGCACTCCAATCATCTCACCACTGGACAATGAGGTCACTGCACGCCAATCATCTCACCACTGGACAATGAGGTCACTGGACTCCAATCATCTCACCACTGGATGATGAGGTCACTGCACTCCAATCATCTCACCACTGGACAATGAGGTCACTGTACTCCAATCATCTCACCACTGGACAATGAGGTCACTGTGCTCCAATCATCTCACCACTGGACAATGACGTCCCTGTACTCCAATCATCTCACCACTGGACAATGAGGTCACTGCACTCCAATCATCTCACCACTGGACAATGAGGTCACTGCACTCCAATCATCTCACCACTGGACAATGAGGTCACTGTACTCCAATCATCTCACCACTGGACAATGAGGTCACTGCACTCCAATCATCTCACCACTGGACAATGAGGTCCCTGTACTCCAATCATCTCACCACTGGACAATGAAGTCACTGCACTCCAATCATCTCACCACTGGACAATGAGGTCACTGTACTCCAATCATCTCACCACTGGACAATGAGGTCACTGCACTCCAATCATCTCACCACTGGACAATGAAGTCACTGCACTCCAATCATCTCACCACTGGACAATGAGGTCACTGCACTCCAATCATCTCACCACTGGTTTCTTGAACATAACAATGTGGAACGGGAGATTGGCATCATGGATGTGCAGCCAACAAATCTGCAGCAACTGTGTGATGCTATCATGTCACTATGGAGCAAAATCTGGACACTGAAAAACATTTCCAACACCTTGTTGAATCTATGGCATGAAGAATGAAGGCAGTTCTGAAGGCAATACATATACAGTATATTTGCGCAATCACATCAGTCCCTGCCCTCAAGGAGCTTACAATCTAAGGTCCCTAACTCACATTCATGCATGTACTAGGGCCTATTTAGACAGGATCCAATTAACCTACCAGCGTGTCTTGGAGTGTGGGAGGAAACCCACGCAGGCACAGGGAGAGCTCCAGACAGGTAGTGTCGTGGTCGGGATTTAAACAACGACCCTAGTGCTGCTATGCAGAATTGCTATCCACTTAGCCACTCTGCTGCTCAGTACCATCTAGTGGTTGCCATCTAGTGGTTGGTTGGTGCTATGAAACATGCACATTCTGTACTCTGAGCACCATATAGAAGTTATAGAAGGTGATTGGTGCAATAAAACATGCACATTCTTTACTCTGAGCACCATATAGAAGTTATAGAAGGTGATTGGTGCAATAAAACAGGCACATTCTGTATGCTGATCACCATGTAGTGGTTGGTTGGTGCTACAAAACATGCACATTCTGTATATATTTTACTGCAGGTATTTATATAGAACTGTCAATTAACACTTTAAATAATATATTTACACATTCACATCAGTCCCTGGCATCAAAGAGCTTACAATCTAAGGTCCCAAACTCACTCATACATACATACTAGAGCCAATTTAGACAGGATCCAATTACCTACCAGCGTGTCTTTGGAGTGTGGGAGGAAACCCACACAGGCACAGGGAGAACATGCAAACTCCAGGCAGGTAGTGCCGTGGTTGGGACTGAAACGAGCCTAGTGCTGCTAAGCAGAGGTGCTATCCACTTAGCCACTGTGCTGCCCACTTAGCCACCCTGCTGCTCAGTTCCATCTACTGGTTGCCATCTAGTGGTTGGTTGGTGCTATAAAACATGCACACTCTGTATATATTTTAGTGCATGTACTTATATAGCGCTGTCAATTACACAGCCCTTTACATATATATTTGCACATTCACATCGGCCCCTGGCATCATGAAACTTACAATCTAAGGTCCCTATCTCACATTCATACATACATATACTAGGGCCACATTAGACCGGATTAAATATACCTAGCAGCATGTCTTAGGAGTGTGAGAGGAAACCAGGGCCCACGTAGGAAAACCCACGTAGGTACAGGGAGACAATTCTGCAAAGCCCAGTCAGGTAGTGTAGTGGTTGGTATTTGAACAGAAGACCCTAGTGCTGCTAACCACTTAGTCACTGGGATGCCCACTTAGCCACTTGGCTGCTGAGCACCTTTTAGTTTGATTGGTGCTATGAAACAGGCACATTCTGTATGCACAACACCATCTAGTGGTTGGTTGGTGCTACAAAACATGCACATTCTGTATGCACAATACCATCTAGTGGGTGGTTGAGGAAATCTAAACCTGTATATGTTGGAAGGGTGGCAAGAAGTGCAGCATTTTGTATAATTTGGCATGACTGCTCAGCAATGACGAGCAGAGGAGGAGATTGGGTTGTGTCCCTCTGAAAGTGCTTTGCTTTGACCTGGTACGAGTCTCTTGCAATCCCCGCACAGCAGAGCTCAAAAAGGTGTAGGGAAAACCAACACAAGGAACCAATCAGTTCTACTGCAGTGCAAGAAGCATGCTTAATCAGATATAACACATTTCCTCCAATGGTATATCTAATAGACCCAACAGGAGCAAATAAAGAACACCCCTTTGGCACCTGGTCGATTATATGCATGTACAAGCTATTGGGATCTGAGGACAGGTATATCTCGTTTCTCGCGTGAAGGCACGGGATTGCTTCCATTTGACAGACAGAAGCAGACTTGTTAGATATACACATACTGGCTGAAGTATGAAGAGAAGCAGCACAAGCAGCCAATCAGTTCATGTGCTGACAAGAAGTGGGATGAGCTCACCACTGCCCTGCTTCTTCTCTCCTTATCCATTCATAGGCTGAGAGTGTGTCCAGGATGACCTGGGCTTAGAGTAAGCAAGTTGAATGATGCTGGCCATCAAACTGAGGACATCTAGTGGCAGAAAAAAGTTATGCAGTGGAAACCCCTTCATTGAATATAACAGAAAAAGTAGGTTTAATAATTTTGACCTTTAGTGACCTATTTATTCTTGTTTTTGCCTGGAGTTCTGTTTTAGGAAAGTCAGCGAAGCGTCAAGTCCTTACTTGCCTACTCATTCGAGGTCTGTGCCAGGCAACTAGCATTTGGAGGAGGAGAGATCCGCATCAGCCGCCCGCATACATTCCCTTTGATATCGCCCTCAATTCTAACTGCATCCCAGACACATCCAATTGTATCCGGACTTCTGAGCATGAAGAGGAAGTAGGAAAACCTCTTATATGTGATCAAAGCGCACTTGCTACAAACGGATGTGAAGACACAGTGACCGGGTGTGCTGCATAAGTGCGTATGTACCCTCAAAGCGGAACAAGATGACCCAGATGGCTATTCCGAAGCATCCAGAAATAGAAAAGTCCTAAACAATCTTTCTAGTCATTCTTGCAGCTGGAACGCTTTTTCCTACGAGCTCTCGGCTTCCTTTTTTCTGCTTTTTAATCTCCCGGCATGCAAAGTGCTACATTACTCGCCGAGGACAATTTGGTCCATCGGAAGAGCTGGAGAATAGCTAAAATAACAAAATTGCTCAGAATGCTCTTCAAACACAAAACACTCATTTGCGTGGAAGAAAAGGCGCGCCGCGGTGTGTGTTTCCGTACGCCGAGCAGCGCTCAAAAGGTTATATCACATCGCTCCATTTACAAAAAATTAACTTTGATTTTTCTTTTTCTCACTATTCGGGAAGCATAATGAAAGACAGCAATATAAGTGATGAAATGCTGCAGATTAGATGTTTGTTATATATGAATGGCATAAATATAGACGCCGCTCTAAGGAAACCAGTTCTGGAAAAAATGTGGAGGGACGTCAACGCTGACCTATTTCTGAAAATGCTAGGTGTCTGGATACCTTGGGCTTGGAGACGCTGACCTGGGACAAGTCATAAAGATATGTTCATCAGACACCAGATTGGTGTACCCAAGTGCAGGGTTCTAAAAACATGGGGGGGGGGGGGGTGCCACAACAGTCGAATAAATACTGTGTTGCCAGAACACCTCATTCTTCTGCCAAAGGAACCCCATTTATTGACATTTGTTTAGCATGTCATACAACAAAGGGCCATGTTTCACATCCACAAGGGATTCCTTCATCAGGGATATTCCACTTGTCCTGATGAAGGGGCCCTTGGTGGTTGGGAAACATTGCCCCTTTTCTGGATAACATGTTGATTTAACGTCAATAAAGGTGACTCCTTTTGCAGAAGATTGAGGTGAGCTGGCATCATAGTCTTCCTTAGAGCTGTCCTGCGACAAAGAATATTAAGTGCTTGGATGTCTTAGGCTTGGAGACGCTGACCCGGGACAAGTCATAAAGATATCTCCACTCCACCAGCATTTCATACAGCAAAGGACAATATTTCACATCCCCCAAGGGGGCCCTTCACCAGGAACATGCCACTTGTCCTGATCAATGGACCCTTGGTGGTTGCGAAATGTTGCCCTTTCCTAGATGACATGCTGATCACACGTCAGTAAAGTGGTGGTTATTTTTGGTTATTTTTTCAGAAGATTGAGGTGAGCTGGCAACATACTCTTACTTAGAGCTGACCTGTAACAAAGAATGCTAAGTGCTTGGTTGTCTTAACTTGGAAACGTTGACCTGGGACAAGTCATAAAGATATCTCCACTGGGCAATGACATGTCATACAGCAGAGGGCAATGTTTCACTTCTACCAGGGAGCCCTTCATCATGGACATGTCACTTGGTGGTTGCAAAACTTTGCTCTTTGCTGGATGACATGCTGAATGAACATCAATATAGGGGGTTGCTTTTGCAAAAGATTGATAAGTTGGTTTCTTTGGAAGAAGATTGAGGTGAGCTGGCAGCATAGTCTTTCTTACAGCCGACCTGGGACAAATAATGCTAAGTGCTTGGATATCTCTGATATGTCATTGAAACACTGACCTGGGACATGTCATAAGGATATCCATGCATGAGAAAAAGAGGCAGAAAAGCAAAAGTAGCTGCCTTTCAAGCACAATCTCACCTACTGAGCCATCCAATAAGAAACCAGAGTCATTGCTCTTACTCATTTGTGGGTAAATTTAAGCTTGAGCTATTGAGCTCTGTAAACAGAAGGTTTTTCACAACCAGTCTTTGGATGGTGGCTGCATTTGTTTTCAGACTTTTATTCACTATATTCTCACTTAGTGATCCTGTCCGTAACACGCTTCATGTCCTAAGGTGATTACACTCACTCATTGTACTGTATGTATGGAGGATCAGCCTTTTCACCCTAGAACAGGAAGTGCTCTAGGAAGAAGACCTTTCCTCTCCTCAGATGGGAGGTATTCAGTAGTCTTCAGCATGAGCTGGGAACAACATATGTAGCTGATACAAGTGCAGTGGAGACAGAAACAACAGGAGGTTAACAGCTTACAAAATATCTGGTAAGATCAATAGGTATTTTTTGCACTTATTGAACAGCTATAATAAAATGCTTTGAATGCTACATTTAGAAGACCAAAAACAAGCAATTAAAATAAGGTCATTGTTAGAGTTGACATACGTTCTACATACTTGACATACATCAGTGGCAAGAGAAGGGATGAAGCAGCCGCAGGGGACAATGGAATGTGTATAAGGTAAATGGACGGATAGCAGAACACATTACCCATGATCCTTTGCTTTGCAGAGGAGGAAAAAGCAGGATTTGCCTGGGAGTAAGAGTGAGTGCAGTGAGATAGTGAGAGGACTTTGTTGTAGGGGACCTTTCCGAGAGAGACTGAGCAGTGGACAAGCCATTGCTGTGTGGAGAAACCAAAGAGTACAGAGCTGCAACCTGAGTGTGGAAGGATGGAACCACTGCCAGGATACAGACTTTTCTGTGCTACAGATCAGAGTCACCCCAGGCAAACCAGTGTGAAGGAACACCTAACCAGAGGAACCACTGCTACTTTGTTGCCGGGTTCGGAGACAGAGCCTTGTGTGACTCATAGCTACCATTAGAGACTGAGCCCTTAGCAACACACTACACAGATGTCTTATTGCTCTAGTACTGCCGGCAGGCCTTATTGACTGACCTCAAGAGTGCCAATGGTGTTATTGGGCTCCAACGCTAGCCGGCTGAAGAGTCTGGAATAAAGACTGCCCTTACAGTTGTTACCCAGAGCCACTTGCCGCCTTCTTTAAGTGGTACCTCTCAGTGGACTCTACTCCATAACCCAGCCATCCCATTAGAATGCATTCTAACCCAGTTGTAGGGTTTTTATTTACATTGCAGTTAACATTTTTTGCACTGTTTATTGCTGATTCACGTGTCAATTACCTTTATGTGGTATAGAACCCGATGTAAAGTTACTATGGCATAGCTATTACTCTGTATAGCAGACTGTTTGAATTTGCCTGCTCTGTGCTAATTTTTGTTGAACCCTTCATTCATTCTAACCCGTATCAATACATGGAGTTCATCTACCGTCTTGTCTATTTTCTGGTAGTAACCTACAGTCAGGTTTAAGTTATCCGTACTCATATCCTTATACACATTTGCAGTGTTGCTGATTCACCCAGGCGTGTCAGAGGGGCTGAGGTTGTTCTTGGAGTTGAGGAGCAGAACAGGGAACCCAAAGTTACCAAGCAGCTCCTTTGGGGGGAAACGCATTTACATGCATAAAAAATGTTTGCAGTTCTATCTCTCACCTCCAAGCCACCACATTCTCCTGACCAATATAAAAGGTAAATGGGCTGGTTGCATAAGCATCCAGAGAAGATAGTGACATATGGCAGCTGCTAAAAATAAACATTTACACTGACAATTCTGAAGCAAGTGCCAATTATTTGTTCCCACCACTTCAAGGTGTGAAACACGCTCACATCCATTCCATTAATGCGTCTCTATGTACATATGGAGTGAGCTCAGAGAGTCAAACTGAGTGCAATGCTACCGTGAAAGTCTACAGCACTCGCTTCCTGGAAATACTGCGTTCTACATCTGCATTTAAAGAACCTTTTTGTCACGGGGTGGCTGCTACTGAAGAAATTAAGACCACCAATAGTAAGTCATTAGTAACTGGGAGGCTGATACTGAACCTTAAGAGCCGCCATCAACTTTTTACTATTGTTAGACTTCTACTGAAATATTAGAACCACCATTAACATTGTTACTATTGGGAGGTTGCTACTAAATTATTCGACCCACCGTCAACGTTACTACTACTAGGAGGCTGCTACTGAAATATTAGAGCTACCCTTCATTTTGGTTGTTCACATAAGGCCTGGAACATTTCGCTGTAATTTGGGTATCCTGTGCCTCAAACCCACTCTCCATGAGTTTGTTGAGCAAACACACTACAAAAAAAAAAAAGCAACAAAGTGATTGAAGGCCAATTGCCACCATCAACTTTGTTACTATTGAGAGGCTGCTGCTAAATTATTAGGAGCACCATCAACTTTGTTACTACTGGGAAACAGCTACTGAAATATAAGAACCACCATCAAATTGTTACTACTGGAAGGCTGCTACTAATTTTTGTATGGCCGCTACAAACTGTCTTACTTGAAGGCTGCTACTGAAATATTAGACCCGCATAGGCATGTGCACAGGGTGTGCACCCCAATCACCCTGTGCCTTGCAGATTCCCCTTGCTTCCTGGCGTCCCCTGTCTCTCCCCTGCAGTGCTTCCAGCTTCCCTTCTCTCCTCTTCTGCTAGCTGATGCTCTTGTGTTCATTCTTAACCAAAGCATTTGTGGATGAACAGGAAGCCGCCCAGCAAAGAGCACTTCACTGTCTAATGCAGCTGAGGCTGCAGAGAAAAGGACTGGGGAAGCTCTGCCCTCAGTCCCTTTCTCTCTGTTTAGACCCTTGATAGTTCACCAAAGCCCCCCAACGGGGCTCCTAAAAAAAATGTTAAAAAAAAATAAATAAATAAATAAAATTTGAAAAAATATTTAAAAAATAATAAAAATATATACTACTGAAGCCGTCCACTGTCCTACTGACACCAATCTCTACTCTACTGACACCGTCCACTGCTCTGATGATATACGCACATGTGTCCAAAACAACAAATATGTCTCTTCTGTGCTGTGCGATAGGCCCGGGGTGACTATTACTTCCAGGGAGGAGTGATTGGGTGGATGGTGCATGGCCTGCTGCCCTTGTAGACTTGGGGAAGTCCGGATTGCTAGAACATGAAAAAATTACATAGAAGGCGCATGGCCCGGCGCATTATCCCTGGCAAGGTTGTTTTTATTAAATGACAGAAGTAAAAACGTACTCACATGTTTACAAATGTTTACAATTCTTTCATATCAATCCAGAGGAGACCACCCATGTCCCGGGTAGCTGGCAGTGGTGTGAATGGCTAACGTGTTTCGAGGAAAGTCCTCTTTATCAGAGCCTTAAAGGTCAAAGTCAGGTCTGCATGTGGTGCACTACTTGGGAATGCAACCTGGAGGGAATATTCTCCTCCTCTTAAGGGTAAATCCTAGTTCGGCATAGCTCTATATAAAAAAATACCATAGATGGAAAGGGAACGAAGCACACACATGTATGTTTGCTTATGCAATAGGCTGCGCACACCAATGTAGACCATCAACCTGGTTACTATTAAGAGGCTGATACTCAATTATTAGAGCTACCATCAACTTTGTTGCTAACGGGAAGTTGCTACTGAAATATTAGACCCACCTTTGTTAATGGGGGGCTACTACTGAATTATTACACTCACCATCAACTTTGTTACTAAGGAGATCTTGTTACTGAAATATTAGACCCAACAACAACTTAGATGCTACTGGGAGTCTGCTACTGAATTAGTAGACCCACCATCAACTTTGTTACTTCTGGGAGGATGCTACTTACAGTAAATATTAGAACCACCATCAACTTTGTTACAACTGGAAAGATGCTATTACATTATTAAACCCACCATCACTTTTGTTACGACTGTGAGGCTGCCACATAAATATAAGGACCACCATCAAGTTTGCTGCTAATGAGAGGCTGCTACTCAAATATTAGTGCCACCATTCACTTGTGTTGCTGACATAAGAAGGCCTGGGATATGTTGCTCTAATTTGGCTATCCTGTGCCCCCAATGATTTCTCCATGAGTTTTTTAAGCAAGTAAACTTTAAAAGCACCAAAGTGATTGAAGCCCAACTGCCACCATCAACTCTGTTGCTCCTGGGAGGCCGATAATGAATTATTAGAGCTACCATCATCTTTGTTACTACTGGGAGACTACTACTGAAATATTGGAGCCATCATCAATATTTGTTGATGACATAAGACTGGGATATTTAGCTATTGTTTGGGTGTCCTGTGCCCCCTACCCTTTCTTCGTAAATTTGTTGAGCAAAAAAAAAACAACCTACAAAACACCTAAAAGTGAAGCCCAATAGTTGCCATTGATGTCTTGGTATATTGATGGGTCCAGCTGCAGAGTCTACACAAGGGTTACCACAAGAGAGGGGCAGGAGAGCCGTAATATACCAGGGAAGTGCTTAACATCCAAACCATCCAGCATGTAGTCTAAGGACCGGTACCTACTGTAGTGCATGCAACACTGGCGTTGTATAATAGATGTAGTTGCCATGTGGTCAAGCAAAAATGTCAGGCATCTTACATGCAGTATGGTGTATTTTTTAGGAGGCGAAAGAAGAAGTAACGTGGAGGAACTCCTTGCATTGGTGGCCGTGCCGGAACTCTATGAGTTCAGGGATGCCAACTGCCCGTACATTATTTCTACGGAGGTGGTTCAGTATGGTGTATTTTTTAAACTTTAAAGATTATGTAAGCCCAATCATTAAAATTCCATAGAAGCTTTCACATGTTATTGTCATTTCAAAAGTATTTTTTTTATATATTTAGAATCCACAGTTTTCAATGAACTAACCCCTTGTGATCCTGCCATAAAGGTCCTTGTTCAGGCACTTTCCTGTTACCGGGTAACAAAACTCTGCCCCTGTCTCCCAGTTACGCTGCTGTATTGTTACCCTGTCACCCGTTCTCCCAAAGGAGGCTGTGCTAAAACACATTGCACAGGCATGGTCCACTACTGTAATGATCAAGGAAGCCTGCCTTAAGAAATGCCATGCAGATATTGCTGTAGTGCATGTAGACAGAAAATGGCTGAGAAAAGGCTCCAGGAGATCAGCAGCACTGTGATGATTGCATAAAAACACCCCTAGAAAGGTGCTAGCTACATTTTAACAAACTGTGCCATTTTAAAATGATGAAGCCATTTATAATATATGGCACATGTGTGAAACATGTATTAAAAATGCATAATTATGGAGAGGTGCAAATGTACCCTAACTATATATCATTTTGCACCTTTTTTATGCATGTGCTTAAATATACAGTATATATATATATATATATATATATATATACACATTTTTATATATATATATATATATATATATATATATATATATATATACATACACTCACATACTCTAATTAATATTTTTGTTAAATAAGTAATCATGAGTAATGTATAATCATTTTTACTCTTACCCGAGACACTTGTCAAAACTGCAAAAATCATTGATTCTGTCAGAATGGTCAAGTAGCTGAATAGATCAGAGCGAACGCTAGAGATTTATAGTAATAAAGCATTAAATTTTAAAAATACTGTAAACTAGGCCATACCCCAGCTTTGTATTTCCGGTCTATTTTTAACCAGATGGAAGAATTACGATACAGCTCACATATAGTTCAAAGCTCTATATATACAGAAGGACATAGCTGTAGAAAATAGAATTATGTCAATGGAAGATTGATACAGTTCCCAGGCATGCAGCTGTATAACAGGACACTACTGAGCCTTGACTGCTTTTTTTTATTATTATTATTATTTGGAGGGGAAGATTATTTACTTCCACAGTTTACAAATTCACCAAGCTATTTTTTGGTTTTGCCTCATTAGCAAAAGAAACAAAAAAACAAAAAAAAAACAAAATAATAATTATTATTATGCATATTATTATTATTATTATCAGTAGTAGTAGTAGTATTATTCATATTAGTATGATTATTATTATTATTATAATCTGCAGATAAAATTTGCTAAATTGTGCAGGCAGTTATTGAGATTCTTCCCCAGCCTTACCTGGCATTATGATTTTTTTTTATCATATAGAAAAGCTGAAGGAGAACTTCCATGAAATATTTGTTATATTATCCAAAAGATAGAGGAGAACTCATGGGTCGAGAGAGATAGATAGAGAGAGAGAGAAAGTGAGAGAGAAAAAGTGGAAGAGAGAGAGAACATCCTGTTTTTCAAATTCCATCTAATTGTCTTCCAACTCAGTATTTTTTTTAACTTAGTTAAAGACTACAATGCTTTCATTGCATTCTACTTTTACTATGAATATGCTATCTTTATTTGACAAATACAAATTTAATGCATGTTAAAAGAATCCTAGAGCTCTATGGGTTATATAAAGGGCATAGCAGGTGCAACTTGCTTTTCAGTTTCCTTTGTCTGATTGAAAGCTAAGACTGAGCCATCTGCTTTGACGACTCCTTGGTGATCTATAACCAGCTGGCTTCTTTCAACACAGCTAAAAAGTGACCATTCTAAGGCTTCACCCACACGGGCACAATAGCAAAACATAGGGACCGACATCAGGCAAAAATTGGCGGCAAAAACGCGATTTCGTCAACGTTTTGCATCAATGTTAATGCGCGTTAATGAGCGTCAGCGCTTCGTCCCGTTTTGTTAAAAAAAACCTGCTATTTTTGAACCTGAAAACGCCGGTTAATGTCGATACAGCGTTAATGCGCGTTAGTGAGCTCAGCGTCAAAAACGGCATACCACTACAGCCTCGGAAAGCGCGGGTCCTGCGATCGATTTACAGCTTAAGAATGCTGACGCCATCTACAGCTCAAAAACGTTGGCGTTTTTATGAGGCTATTGAATAACATAAAGAGCTGCAAAAAACGTTAAAAAACGCAGCGGTAAAAAACATCTGTGTGTATGAGGCCTAATTATGTGAAAAAGAGCTAGAGCTCCTACTGCTGGATGTAAAGAAGATTGCATAATATTAATATGCAATGTGTCATATATTTTTTTCTATAGTTTTGCCCATAATATATATATATAAAATTATTATAATTATCAGAGGCGTAACTAAAACCTTCAGGGCCCCGGTGCAAGAAATTATGAAGGGCCCCCTGACCCCTGGCCAGGGCCCTTCCCTCTACCCACTGATCATGGGGCCCTTTACTCCTATCACAGGTCTCTGTATTATGACACCGCAGCGGGGCCCTTTCACAAGTTCTGCAGTGGGCCCCCTTTCTGCCATCTTCGGACCTCCCAATGGTGGTGAAATGCCAGGGCCCGGGCACAATTGCAACATTGGCAATCCTGATAGTTCCCTCACTGGAGTCAGTCGTTTTTAATTTTTATTTAAATTTTATTATTTTTTTACCTTTTCATTTTATTTCTTTTACAATTTTATTTTTAATTTTTTTTAGGAGCCCTGTTGGGGGGCTTTGATGAGATATCAGGGGTCTAAACAAACCTCAGCCCTCAATCTCCATCTGTGTAACCTCAGCTGCACAGAATGAATAGACAGGAATAGCTGTGCACCGAGCCTCACATTCATTCAGAAATGGAAGTGTAGTAAAAACAGTTTACTATGCTTCAGTTATGAATGAACCAATTGGTACAAATCCCTGACTCTGTCCATTCAGAAAAGGAAGGAGCCAGTAAATGACAAATGTATCGACCCGTTCCCATCTCTCCATCATGACACATCTTCTGCAGCAGCTGGCAAGAGAGAGGAGGGGGGAAGACGGCAGCTCTATGGGGGGACCAGGGAAGCACACAGGGACCCTGGGAACAGCAGAAGACAAGTAAACTGGATAGAGGAAAATGGAGGAGATTGGTTCCTCTAAATGCCACCCCCACCATCCCTCCTATCCAGGTGTACAAGGGAGGCATATGGGCCCCCTGGACCATGGGGCCCGGTTGCAATTGCAACCCCTGCAACCCCTATCGTTATGCCCCTGATAATTATTATTATTATCCTCATCAATGCTACTAACATTATTTTCTTGTTTGCCCAGACATGCACTTTTGTGTTCGCACAGCACACACCTTTAGCTACTTGGATTGGATGCCTCATTGCCAATCACAATCTTCCTAGAATTTTGAAACTTCTAGGGCATTCTTTAATGGAGTCCATGCATTTTATCCACTAAAAACATTCTTCCATATTATTTTATTGAAAGATCTAATTGTCCTTGAGTCTGAGATATTTTTCTGTCCACAATTGTGAAGCTCTTCTCTCAGCAAGGTAATTGCACCATTGTGAAGCAAGGTTATATGGAAAATGGAAATAAAAACATATACTGATGTTGTTCACAAAAGAAAAAAGCTAAGGAATATATTTACAACGTTCTAAAGGTTATAATGAAAAATATCAACAGGCAGATTATTCCTCAACTCATCAACAGAAATCCACAGCTTCCGTCTGCGGGGGACTACTATATAGAATGCATTCACAGTCTAGTAAATGCAACCAATCAACAGCTAGCTTTAATTTTTCTGGTTATTAGACCAATAAAAGGGTAAATCTGATTGGCTAATGAACCCATAAAAATGAAACCACACCCATCAATTTGGGTTAAACTGGGCAGTGATGTTCAGATTTCTGCAGCCATTTGTTATTGGGGGAATTCATTTTTTTCAGATAAGTTTCACTATTTCCCCTGTGATTGGCTACTGGAGATGTCGGACATACATAAACATACATGCCCAGCAACTTCATTAATTTTAAAGTTTTAAAAAATGATAGGATAAAAAAAAGTTGCCATCTCCCTCCATCTTAGCCCAATTGCAAGGCATTCGACTGATTAATTGCGAAATAATAATAATAGCATTTGTATAGACCTTTTCTCCTGGGGACAGAGCACAGTATATGGTAAAATTCAGTATCCTTAATCAATATGATTAAATGCAGTGTCTTTAGAGACTCCCATAGGATTAAATAAAGGACTGTGTTTGAAGTCTTTTTTTTTTTAAGTGTAACTCCACTTTTGTTGAGCAAAAAAGCAATCCTTCCCTGATTGGGTATAGACAGTGTAGGGATTTTAGCGAATTCCATTGTAGTGTCCTGATTTCTGTGATGGGTTCACACGTTTAGACTGATTGCCATCATTTCTGGCTTTGCACAGTCACTAAATATGTTGTGGGCATACCTCTTAATTTTCAAAAAAAAAAAGAGAAAGAGGGGCACCTTTTTTGCCCAAAGTATGTAGACAAAGGACAAACCCAGAGCCATGTTCCCCCCTGAGGCCAACTGAGATGGCCTCCTCAGACAACACTCATGGAGGCACAGTGGTGGGTGGCATCATACTAGACACTTTGTCCTTGGTGCGTGTTTACTCCTTTGTATATTTAGCCCCCAGGCTGCACAATGATGATGGTGTGGCCGGGCACCAGAGTCTTAGCAACTAATGACAATGTGTGGCCCAGCCACCAGGGTCCTAACAACCACCACCAATTTCCTGACAACCGATGATACTGTATGAACCAGGCCACCAGCATCCTAACAATCAACAACCTGGGCCACCAGCAACGTAGGATAAATCAATGCTGTGTGACCTGCATCCTAGCAACCAACAATGTTGTTCCGCCTGGGCTAACAGCTTTCTAGCAGCCAATTATGCCGTGAGACTCCAGCATCCTAGCAACCAATAATGGTGGGTAGACAAGCCACCAGTGTCCTGGCAATCAATAACACTGTGCTGCCCAGCCACCGGCATCCTAGAAAACAATGATACTGTGCAGTCCAGCCACCAGGGTCCTAGCAATCAATCATTCTGTGCAGTCTAGGTCACCAACATCCTTGTAACCAATGACACTGTATGACCTGGACTGCCAGCATCCTAGCAATCAATCAACTGGACCACTAGTGTCCTAGCAACCAATGATGTTTTTCAGCCTGGGCCACCAGCATTCTAGCAACCAACTAGCAACCGACCAATTCTAGCAACCAACCAACTGTGTGGCCCTGCCACCAGTGTCCTGGAAACCAATAACACTGTGCTGCCCAGCCACTGGCTTCTTTGCAAACAATGACACTGTGCGGCCCAGGCCACCAGCATCCTAAGAACCAATGACTTCAAACTTCATCAAAAATGATTGCTCCGGGTGGCATCCAGGCCTACACGGCAGTGGGCACACCCCCTGCCATAAACCATAAAAAATGATTACCCCATAAATGATTGGTTAAACCCACAAGTTCTTTTTTTCAACTCTTCTTTTCCTTTATACTGGCTTTTCAAAGCAATACATGTGTTACCCAGTAGAATCTCATTAGAACAGAAGGTATGCTTATGTTCAACCAAGGCCAAAGGCCATTCGCATTGGACATTAGGGTGAAAAAAAATGATTGGCATAGCTCTGCCCATTATCCTGAAAAAAAGGAATAATCTTATTATATATAGGATCTGTGATGGGTTGAGATATCTGAATACCATTACTGTGGATTGGTTCAGCAGAGAGCTTTTTGGATCCTGTTATCGCTTTCACCTTAACCCTCAAGGTTATACATTTTCAAAATAAAAAGTAGCATGAAAAAATGTTAACGGTTATTTTTTTGAGAACTGTATATTAGTTGTACATAACTTAAGGAGGAAGGAGAGACAGGGTGATTTTGTCCCAAAAGAGGTACAGTCTATCCAAACGGGACAGTTGGGAGTTCAAGCGGACATTCACACCATACAAATCACAATGCATCATTGATTACAATGATGGGCTTAGCCAAGCTCCGAGGTGGCGGAGTGAAACACACTGGGAGCGTGGCCTGGTCAGAGTCACACTCATCCCAGGGATGACATGGATGTGCGGCCATAGGGAGACCTTGTCTACCTTGTTTTAAAGTCTTGGTATCCTAAAATAAGGACTTGCAGAGCAAATGTGTAAGCTACGATTTTTTTTTTTTTTGTTTCCTTTTTGTTAAAATGTACTTACCCTACCGACAATGTGCCCTATAGTGAAAGCTATGGTGTTCCCAGTAGTAACCTATGGCTGCGAAAGTTGGACCATAAGGAAGGCTGAACGCCGAAGAATTGATGCTTTTGAACTATGGTGTTGGAGAAGATTCTTGAAAGTCCCTTGGACGGCAAGAACATCTAAATCAGTGGTTCTCAACTCCGGTCCTCGGGACCCCCCAACAGGCCAGGTTTGCAGGATAACTGAAATACATCACAGGTGATATCATTTGCTGCTCAGTGATTGCAGTGTTCTAGTCTGCATCTCCCCAAGGTAATACTTAAAATCTGGCCTGTTGGTGGGTCCCGAGGACCGGAGTTGAGAACCACTGCTCTAAATAGTCAATCTTGAAGGAAATCAACCCTGAATATTCACTGGAAGGACAGATCCTGAAGCGGAAACTCAAATACTTTGGCCATCTAATGCGAAGAGAGGACTCATCGGAAAAGACCCTGATGCTGGGAAACATGGAAGGAAAAAAGGAGAAGAGGACGACAGAAAACTAGATGGATAGATAGCATCATCCAAACAATGAACATGTAGTTAAGCAAGCTTCGAGAGGACAGAAAAGCCTATTGTGCTATGGTCCATGAGGTCACAAAGAGTCAGACACGACTAAATGACTGAACAACAACTTACCCTTTAAGAGAAAATACAGCTTTGCTATAAAAAGTCTAATAATTACAGTTTTATACTTTTGAAGGTAACAATTACTCATAGATTGCTACAGTATATACTCTTGTTTGGAAAATCTTGCAAAGTGTTATTGCTGGTTGTACAACTTTTCCAGAATGACTGACATCCATTGTGAGAGAACAGAATTACATGCCCCATCAACCTTCAATGTTCTAAGCCTGTTAGGGGCAGGCTTGTGAAGGCTGAACAATAATACTGCATAATGATGTTGAAGGTATTACTCTTATAGCCTGTTGTTGTATGTAACCTAACTAGAAATGAGAAATAGTTTACACATCCCTGCTCCTGAAGTTGGCGGTTTAGAACCCTTTAGTCAATGTACAGACTACCTACATGGCTATTTCCCTCTCTGATGACAAACCTGTCTAGCATAGGCAGTGGGAGGGTAAATGAAGTTAGAAGGTGCGTGGCCTAGAACATTATCCTTGGTAAGAAATGTTATTGAACAACAGAAGTAAGTATCGTACTCACGTTTGATTCCTCTGGAATGGAATGATACGATGTGATTTTATTCCAGTTATCAAATATGAGTAAGATACTTACTTCTGTTCTTCAATAACATTTCTTACCAAGGATAATGCGCTAGGCCACGCACCTTCTAACTTCTTTTTCTATGTTCTAGTACTTTGGACTCCCCCAAGTTGACTAAGGCAGCAGGGAGTGCATTATCCACACAGTAGCATCCCAACAGACGCTTAACTATTTTCCACCTAGGCCCACTGCACAGCACAGGAGATTTTATCTGTTGGAGTGGGAGGGTAAATCTCTTGGTATTACTGGTAGCCATTGACTAGCGCATGGGGGTGCCAGTTGTGCCGACTCCCCCTACTGCCCGGGCTTCCCCCCATGTTGCCCCCCCGCAGTGCTGCTGGCTTCCCTCCTCTGCCTCCGGTTGCTATGGGCATAGGCGTGCGTAGGAGGTGTGCCAGGTGTGGGCACTGCACATGCGGTGCAGATACCCCCTACTACTTGGGCTTCCATCGTGTTACCCATTGTGGAGAGCGGTGGGGTTTACTAGCAAACGTATCATTTACTGGACCCTTCCTTTTTAAAGTGAACACACTCACTTACTATATAGACCAGTTATAGATGGAGGGGGTGGCTTACTTTTTGTATACTTGATTTTGATTAGGTAAACGCACTGACACCCTTGCAACCATTGTGCTATCTGCTGGGTGTCCAGTGTGTCCCTGTACCTTTAACCACTTCCACATCGCGTACAGTATATTTACTGCGGCAGTGTGGACGTGTCCCGCGAATCGCCGTAAATAGATGGCGATTTGCGGAGTGGCCGCTAGGGGGCTTGCACGCGTGCCTGCCGCACTCCGGAGGAGTCTGTCCGCCGATTAGCCGCGATGAGCAGCCAGAGCAAAAGAGCAGGGAACCGCCGATGGCTCCCCGCTCTGTCAGTATGGACATAAGAAATCTACTGATCCCTGTCACTGGGATCAGTTAGACCTCTTATGCCCATAACAGCCCAGCCCCCCCCCCTCCCACAGTTAGAACACACCCAGGGAACATTGTTAACCCCTTCACTGCCCCTGCAGGTTAACCCCTTCCCTGCCAATGACATTTACACAGTAATCAGTGGACATTTAAATTTCTGATCGCTGTATAAATGTCATTGGTCCCCAAAAATTACTGACACATTCGCCCCAATATCGCCGTCCCGATAAAAATTGCAGATCGCTGCCATTACTAGCAAAAAAAAAAAAAAAACGGCAGAAATGAATTCTCATGGTTTGTAAACGCGGCATCTTTTGTGCAAACCGATCAATAAACGACGATTGCATTTTTTTTTTACCAAAAATATGAGGAAGAATATAAATCGGCCAAAACCGATGAATAAATTAGTTTTTATATTTTTTTTTTATTTGTATTTCAGCAAAAAGTAAGAACATTTTTTTTTTCTTTTTGCAAAATTGTCGCTCTTTGTTTATAGCGGTGATCAGAAATGATGCAGAGGCGATCAAATACCACCAAAAGAAATCTCTATTTGTGGGGAAAAAATACACAAATTTTGTTTGGGTACAATGTCGCACGACCGCGCAATTGTCAGTTAAGACGACGCAGCACCGAATCGCAAAAAGTGCTCTGGTCCTACAGTGGGAAATCCTTCCGGGGGTGAAGTGGTTAAATACTATATGTACAGTATATATATATGTATATATGTAGCAGGTAACTCTCCAAATTGCCTGTCATGTCCCTGCATGAGTCTCTCTCTCTCCACACACAAGGATCATATTACACTGCACCTGTCCTGTGTTCCACTGGGGAGAACAGTTACAGCAGCCAATGAAGGAGGCTTTTACAAGAAGCATGCACCAGAAGGATTCCTGGGAGCAGAGGTGCCTGATGGGGGATGCTATTTAAGCAGAGGCTGAGGCCTGACACACTCTCTTTCTGGACAGCGGTGATTCATTGACTACCCCTGTCTTGTCAGCGGAGTTGCGGCCTACTCACACAGACCGTGCGGTCTGCAGCTACACAGCGCTCCAGCAGATGATCTAGGAGACTGGCCCTGCTATCAGTGTGTTCCTGGGACCTGGGGGCAGCTGGAGCGATCGATCCGAGAGAACCGCGGAGAGAGGTGGCAGAGGAATCGCCATTACAGCCACAGAGAGGAGGGATCACATAGCTCCCAAATGTCCCTGATTTTGAGGGACTGTCCCTGATTTGGAGCAAAGTCCCTCTTTCCTCCTCATTTGTCCCTCATTTTGGTCTGATCTATATAGTATTATATAAAATTCACTATTTATCTATCCAAAAGTGTTTTACAGTCCTAAACATTTCACCCAATTTCTAAATTGGTTCATTTGTAAATTCCAAATGCCAATATAAAGGAATAGTAGTGGTAAAAAAACGCTTGGGTTTACCCAATCATTTATTTTTATACAATTCTCCTTTTAGGTGGGCGTGGCAGGGGTGTGTGTCCTATGTCTTCATACATTTGCTAATAGGTGTCCCTTATTCCCATCTCAAAAAGTTGGGAGGTATGGGATCATCATCCTTATCCCTCAGGATCACATCCTATGCATCATCTGTTCCTGTGGGTGAGCGGGTGAATGCCCATCATTTAAAACATGCTGTGTAGGCCGCCCTGTTCTTTAACCGTACGTTCATTTAAGGAAACAAAGAGGCCTATTCTCCTTTCCTGGAGCTGAACAACACACACATTCTTCCGTGCTTTGTATCAGTCTGCTGACATTTGTAGTTCCACAAGTTAAAATTCTGCAAGGCAGTGATCACTGTGAAGAATTAATATTGTGTACACTGGAGGAGTTCTTTCCTTTGATCATACTACATACCTTGTGATCAAATCTTACCTTATTGGTCAGTTGTTGCTGCCAGTCTTTTGTTTTTCCTATTAATGACTCCAAGCATGCTGAAGATACCTTTTCACAGCCAAGCCAGGGGCATTGGACACTGCAACTCCTACATATCTCTCCTCACTTAACTACTTAACCCTCCTGCCCAGACCAATTTTCAGCTTTCAGCTTTCAGCGCTGTCGCACTTTGAATGACAATTGCGCAGTCGTGCGACACTGTACCCATATGACATTTTTATAATTTTTTCACCACAAATAGAGCTTTCTTTTGGTGGTATTTAACCACTTCAGACCCGCGCTATAGCCGATTGACAGCTACAGAGCAGATCTGAATTGCCGGGGCGCCGTCAATTGACGTCCTCCCCTTTGCGCGCTCCAGGCGCACCCTCGCAGCTGTGAGCGCACCCGCGGGTCGGGCGGACTTGATGTTCCCCAGAGACCCGCGATCCCTTAATAGAGAGCCAGACCAGGGAACTGCTGATGTAAACACAGCGGTTCCCCGCTCTGTGAGCGGGGGGCATGACAGATCTACTGATCCCTGTGATCGGGAACAGTTAGATCTGTTATGTCCCTGTCAGCCCCACCCCCATACAGTTAGAACACAATGAGGGAACACATTTAACCCCTTTATCGCCTCCTTAGTGTTAACCTCTTTCCCTGCCAATGACATTTATACAGTAATCAGTGGCTATTTTTTTTTAGATCTGATTGCTGTATAAATGTCATTGGTCCCAAAAAAGGGAAAAAAATGTCAGACATGTCCGCTGCAATATCGCCGCCATTACCAGTAAAAAAATAATAATAATAATAAAAATGCCATAAACCAATTCCCATAGATTGTAAACGCTATAACTTTTGCACAACCCAATCAATATACGCTTGTTGCAAATTTTTTTACAAAAAAATGTAAAAGAATATATCGGCCTAAACTGATGAATACATTTTTTTTTTTTTGGATATGTATTACAGAAAAAAGTAAAAAAAAATGTTCTTTTTTAAAAATTGTCGCTCTTTTTTTGTTTATAGCGCAAAAAATAAAAACCGCAGAGGTGATCAAATACCACCAAAAGAAAGCTCTATTTGTGGGACAAAAAGGACGTCAATTTTGTTTGGGTACAATGTCGCACGACCGCGCAATTGTCACTCAAAAAGTGACAGCGCTGAAAACTGAAAATTGGTCCGGGCTGGAGGGGGGTTTAAGTGCCCAGTAAGCAAGGGGTTAATCACTGCTAGGTTTTTTGCTAAAAAACAAAACAAAATAAGACTGAATTTTTTTAAAAAAATGAAAAACTATTTCATAGTCTTTTATAAAATTTTGAGAACAGGTCCTTTTTTTCCTTCACTGATGGGCACTGATAGGCTGTACTGATATGCACTGATGGTTGGCACTGATGAGCGGCACTGAAGGGCACTGATCGGTGGCACTGAAGGGCACTGATAGCTGGCACTGATAAGCAGCACTGATAGGTGACACTGATGGGTGGCACTGATGGGCACTGGTGGGCACTGGTAGGTGACAAGGATAGGCAACACTGATTGGTGGCACTGATGATGCAGCACTGATGGGAATTGATTGGCAGCACTGGTGGGCAAAGGTAGGCGGCACTGATAGGTGGCACTGATGGGTACCACTGATGGTTGGCACTGATGGGCACTGATAGTTGGCACTGGTGGTTGGCACTGCATGGCACTGATCAGTGGCACAGAAGGGCACTGATAGGTGGCACCAATGGGTGGCACTGATGGGTACTGGTAGGTGACAAGGGTAGGCAGCACTGATCGGTGGCACTGGTGATGCAGCACTGATGGGCATTTATTGGCAGCACTGGTGGGCAAAGGTAGGTGGCACTGTGGGCACTGGTAGATGGCACTGGTGGGTACTGGCAGGTGGCACTGGTGGGTAATGATAGGTGGTACTGGCAGGGGGCACTGGTGAGCACAGGTGAGCCACCCAATGTCCCTCTAACAGAAGCTGGTGATTGGCTTCTTTTTCTCAGCGTGAGGGAAAAAAAATACCGATCACGATCTTCTATTTACATCACATGATCAGCTGTCATTGGCTGATAGCTCATCACATGGTAAGGGACGGGACCGGTGATCACAGAGCGCGCTGCGTGCGACCCGCAGGGCATGCTCGGGAGGACGTACATGGGCGCCCTCCCGGCAATTCAGGTCCACGCTAAGGCCGTCTTTTGGCTATGGCACGGATGTGAAGAGGTTAATAAGCACATAGACTATAGTGCTTAACCACTTCCCGCCCGGCCTATTAACAAATGACGGTGGGGCGGGTGGTTCATTATCAGCGATCGTGGTGCCGTGGGTCAGTCTGACCCACCACATTACCGACCAAGGTAAAAGGCGGAAGCCTTTTACCACGTGATCAGCTGTGACCAATCACGGCTGATCACAGTGTAAATAGGAAGAGCCGTTTATCGGCTTTTCCTCTGCTCAGGACTGCAGACCTGAGCAGCAGAGAGCCGATCGGCTGCTCATCTGACGGGGGGGGGGGTGCGTTGAACGTTTATTAGTGCAACCCCCCTCAGGATCACACCACTGGACCACCAGGGAGCCGGCCCAGGACCACCAGGGAGCCGCCACCCCCGGACACCACGAGGAGGCTGCCCAGGACCACCAGGGAGGGAACATGGAGGCCGTCCATGACCACCAGGGAGCCCCCACTAGATCACCAGGTAAGGGCAATATAGTGCACTGTAGGGATGGCACTGTGCCCATATATGATGTCTGCCAGTGCCATCCCTAACCATGCTGTATGCACCAGTGCCCACCAGTGCCACCTATCAGTGAGCACCTGTGCCACCTATCAGTGCTCACATGTGCCACCTAAAAGTGCCCACCTGTGCCACCTAAAAGTGCCCAGCAGTGCCCATATATGATGTCTGCCAGTGCCATCCCTAACCGTGCTGTATGCACCAGTGCCCACCAGTGCCACCTATCAGTGAGCACCTTTGCCACCTATCAGTGCTCACCTGTGCCACCTAAAAGTGCCCACCTGTGCCACCTAAAAGTGCCCAGCAGTGCCCATCAGTGCCCAGTGGCACTTATCAGTGCCTCCTATGAGTGTCCATCAGTGCCGCATATCAGTGCCACATATCAGTGCCGTCCATCAGTGCTCCATATGTCATCAGTGCAACCTTATCAGTGCCACCTCATCAGAGCCAATCTGTACTGCCTCCTCAGTGCTCGTCAGTCTAGCCTCATCAGTGCCCATTAGTGTAGCCACATCAGTGCTCGTCAGTGAAGGAGAAAATGTACTTTATACAAAGTTTTGTGACAGAAACAAAGAAATTTTTATTTTTTTTCTAAATTTTAGGTCTTTTTTTTATTTATAGCGCAAAAAATAAAAACTGCAGAGGTGATCAAATGCCACCAAAAGAAAGCTCTATTTGTGGGAATAAAATTATAAAAAGTTTGTTAGGGTACAATGTCGCATGGCCGCGCAATTCTTATTCAATTCACAACAGCACTGAAAGCTGAAAATTGGTCTGGGCGGGAAGCGTTCTAAGTGGCCGGTATTGAAGTGGTTAAAGGTTACCTTTATATTCACCAAATAACTCTCTGTAGAGCAGGTTGATTATTCCTATGTTCTTTGTGATTTAGTAGTGGAATTGTAATACACAGTTGCTGTTCCATGCAGGGGAGCTGAAGAGAGGGGTTTGACACAAAGAAGGAGTCATTCCCCTGCTCTTTTATACTCCCCTTCTATGGGCAGAATGTACCTGGGTTAAAGATGCATAATAACCTTTGAATATAAGAACTGTTTAGAGTGCCACATTCTTTGAATTGGAAATGAGTGCATGGTATTCTTTCCACCCTTATTGGGTCAAAGTTATCTTCCTGAAACTTGTCGACTAAGTAAATATTCCAGATTTAACAAAATTTGGTGCATTTGATTATTGTGTCACTTCTTAAAGCGGAGTTCCACCCAAAAGTGGAACTTCCGCTTTCATGGGAGGTGACCCCCTGACATGCCACAATTGGCATGTCATTTTTTTTGGGGGGGGGGGGGCGTGGCCCTGTTTTCACAGGGTCCCAGGTCCACTTCCTCCCCTGGCGCCGAGGAGCCGGAAGGAAGTTCACCTTCCCTCCTCCCACCCGGCGATCTTCTGGGACACGTCACAGGTCCCAGAAGATGCGCCGAGCCATTCACAAGCCGCAGCGCGACTCGCGCATGCGCAGTGAGCGCCCGGCTTTGAAGCCAAAGATGGGTGCCCACACCTGTGATGCTGGTGCCACGAGGGGATGGGGGAGACGAGCGAGCCGTAGGGCGGCCGCATCACTAGAGCGAGGGACAGGTGAGTGGTCGATTGTTAAAAGTCAGCAGCTACACTTTTGGAATGGGTGGAACTCCGCTTTAAAGGGGAACTAACCCAAAAAAATGAATCCAGGTGTGTCAGAGAGGATTGAGGCTGTTATTGGGGTTGAGAGGCAGAGTAACGGACTGAACATACTAAAGCAGCTCCTGCGGGGGGGGGGGGGGGGGGTAGTGCTACATATATATTTTTTAATTAATATTATTTATTCTTATAATTATTATTTGACATGACATATACAATACATCCGTTACATGTTTGTTCTTTAATGTTTGCATTTCTTTATTTGGATTTGTTGCAGATAAAAGCGGTGTAGATTGGCCATTACGATTGCCCCCTGTTTAAATCCTTACTCTAAGCTATTTTTTTTTGTTAATATCCCCATGGAAGTTATTAAATGAAAAAAATAAATAAATAAAACACAGCTTTGGCTACAATATTCACCTTCAAGCTGTAGCTGACGCCTGCAGTACCATTTCTTTGCCACAAGATGCCCTCAGTCTTCCTGGTTTACTGACACCCAGAGCCCAGGAAAGGTAATGAGTGCAGGGCGTCATGGTTCCACCCCCTGAACACACTGCCCTGCATGTGGATTCTGAACTGATCTCATCTGTAGCTGTTTACTGCAGTACCATTTCTTTGCCACAAGATGTCCTCAGTCTATCTGGTTTTCTGACACCCAGAGCCCAGGAAAGATAATGAGTGCAAGGGGTCATGGTTCCGCCCCCTGAACACACTGCCCTGCATCTAGATTGTGTTGTCTATTTTCCTATCACACACTTTCCTGGATAATGGGCTCTCATAGTGGTGGGTGCTGCAATGAAAACCAGCTGGATCCTGGAAATATCATGCAAGTGTACATATTCGCCAGCACAAAGTGGATCCTTGTCCAAAATATTCTTTATTGAAGAGATCACATCACAGGAAAGTGCAACGTTTCGGACCCGCGCTGGGCCCCTTCGCCAGACATGTGGTAGAGTGTGCACTGATCTCATCTGTAGCTGTCTACTGCAGTACCTCTTCTTTACCACAAGATGTCCTCAGTCTTCCTGGTTCACTGACACCCAGAGCCCAGGAAAGATAATGAGTGCAGAACGTCATAGTTCCACCCCTTAAACACACTGCCTTGCGTCTAGATCAGTGGTTCTCAACTCCGGTCCTCGGGACCCACCAACAGGCCAGATTGTAAGTATTACCTTGGGGAGATGCAGATTAGAATACTGCAATCACTGAGCAGCAAATGATATCACCTGTGATGCATTTCAGTTATCCTGCAAACCTGGCCTGTTAGTGGGTCCCGAGGACAGGAGTTGAGAACCACTGCTCTAGATTATGCACTGATCTCAGCGAACCGCAACCTCGCGCATTACATGCAGGTATAGGGCATTTTTCCCCATTCGGTTGGGTGGGTCGGGTTTGGGGGGCTTTTTGCTCAAACACAATAGGAGTTTTTGCTGCAGGCATGAAACAAAACACCCCTCTCACTGCCTTTGCAGCTTAAGTGGGGTGTAGTTGAGGGGAGGGGCTAAAAATGCGGCTCAACTGCTGTTTTTTTAACTCCTCCCAACCGCAAGTCTAAGGTCCCAGTCACATTTCACAAGCAAGGAACGTGCGCTCCATTTTGATGAGTGTTTCCGCATGTCGTCCTATGTGCAACAAATACCCTAAAGAAACTTCCGCACCCTTTCTGGCATGGAGCGTCACACGTTCTTTAATGTGCAGCAAAACGTGCGTCTGCTAACCGCGTTTGGGGTGCCATTAGCAATGAATGCCACTGCAAACGTGACACGCTTTCGCGCATATCTGAAATTCGTAGCAAAACGTGCATTTCCCGCGTGTTTTGTTGCGCGTTCAGGGAAGGCGAAGTATGAATGGGCCCTAAACGAGCCATACTGCTAAGCTGATCTCATCTCCTAACTCAAAAATTTATAAATAAAAAACCTAAAATAAAAAATAAATGTAAAAAAGAATATAGTTATATATACTATATTACCAAAAGTATTGGGACAGCTGCCTTTACATACACATTAACTTTAATGGCATCCCAGTCTTAGTCTGTAAGGTTCAATATTGAGTTGGCCCACCCTTTGCAGCTATAACAGCTTCAACTCTCCTGGGAAGGCTGTCCACAAGGTTTAGGAGTGTCTATGGGAATGTTTGACCATTCTTGCAGAAGTGCATTTGTGAGGTCAGGCACTGATGTTGGATGAGAAGGCCTGGCTCCCAGTCTCCGCTCAAATTCATCCCAAAGGTGTTCTATCGGGTTGAGGTCAGGACTCTGTGCAGGCCAGTCAAGTTCCTCCACCCCAAACTCGCTCAGCTATGTCTTTATGGACCTTGCTTTGTGCACTGGTCCAAATCATTTGGGGTTGTTTTTCAGGGGTTGGGCTTGGCCCCTTAGTTCCAGTGAAGGGAACTCTTAAGGAGTCAGCATACCAAGACATTTTGGAAAATTTCATGCTCCCAGTTTGGGGATGGCCCCTTCCTCTTCCAACATGACTGCGCACCACTGCACAAAGCAAGGTCCATAAAGACATGGATGAGCGAGTTTGGGGTAGAGGAACTTGACTGTCCTGCACAGAGTTCTGACCTCAACCCGAGAACACCTTTGGGATGAATTAGAGTGTAGACTGTGAGCCAGGCCTTCTCATCCAACATCAATGCCTGACCTCACAAATGTGCTGCTGGAAGAATGGTCAAACATTCCCATAGACACTCCTAAACCTTGTAGACAGCCTTCCCAGAAGAGTTGAAGCTGTTATAGCTGCAAAGGGTGGGCCAACTCAATATTGGACCCTGCAGACTAAGACTGAGAAGTCATTAAAGTTCATGTGCGTGTAAAGGCAGGTGTCCCAATACTTTTGGTAATATTATATATATATATATATATATATATATATAGTTTTATATATATATAGCCTATTATACTATTATATTGATTATGATGTGTTAGGTGAATTTTAGGTTTACTGTTCATTTAAAGGGTCTTATGTTTTAAAATGGAATATGATATATAAATACATATCATATTACATTTTATTTTAAAGAAATTATATTTTAAATGAACAGTAAACCTAAAATTCACCTAACACATCATAATCAATATAATAATATAATAGGCAATATTATTTTATATCAAAAGCCACAGATAAACCCCCCCAATGTATGCATACTTGCACTACTGTGACCAAAGTTATCCAAGTATCCAGGTAGTTGACCAACTGTTTAACTTTAGCCGTAGTGGTCGGCTGTTGGATATTATCAGCCATTTTAGGCTAAATAAGATTTAAAAGCGACAGTTGGCAGTATATAAGGGAATTACAAAAAAAAAAAAAAAACCTCCACCCCAAAACACCAACGTAATCATAAATGAGTTCAGTTTGGACCTCAAACCCCCAGACTATTTATCCATGAATGTAACAGAAGAACCCAAAGTCTTAAAGCGTGTTCCATGTCCCTTTAAATACATCTTGCAATGCTCTGCGTTGGATCATCGAATGAACAGACTACGGGGAAACGGCTGCTTATGTAAACAGAAGAGAAAAGTTAAAAAAAAAAAAAATAGAAAATTGCAGAATTACGTGAAGTCCATCGCCCGGTCTCCAGCCCTCGCCAAGCAATGAGCCTTCACCAACGTTGTACTCGGCTGATGACGACTGATGTGCTCTGCACTTTCCCTCCCTATTACAAATCAATGCTGTGCGCTGCTATCTATGCTGCTAGGTTGTTAAAAGACGCCGGCGAATAATTTGCTGCCATTTATTTATTTCTTTCTTTCACATGACAACCGTGCTTAGTCTCAGCTTCACACTATGAAAATCTGACACACACACACAAATTCAATTGGACAACTTGGATGTAAATTGCAACAGTTCTTGTTTGTTTTTTATTTTATTGGATGTCGTGTTCACAAAAAAAAAAAAAAGAAAAAAAAATGGACACTTTGAGGGATGCGCTCAGTCTGCATGCGCAAAAAAATCCTTACATAACCGGTATCATGACTACCGAGGTCACTCTGTTTCGACAGATAAATACACTGTGTGTTATTGTCCCTGACTTCAGCTGCAAAGACTAGAATACTGCTCGGCTCAACCAACTGTAGACATACGGCAAGCCTTGGGCTGATGGAGAACTGCAAATAGAAGCGTGTCTGGCTTAGGGGGCATGATGGGACTTGTAGTTCCTTAAGAGGTGTAGCGTTGGTAAACATAGATCTGTTATATACAGTGGGTTTTATAAGGAGGTGACTACCAGGTTATGCAAGTGCTAGATAGATAGATAGATGGATAGATAGATAGATAGATAGATAGATAGATAGATAGATAGATAGATAGATAGATAGATAGATAGATAGATAGATAGATAAATGATAGATAGATAGATAGATAGATAGATAGATGATAGATAGATAGATAGATGATAGAACCTGCAGATAGATAGAACCCAGATAGATAGATAGATAGATAGATAGATAGATAGATGATAGATAGATAGATAGATAGATAGATAGATAGATAGATAGATAGATATATAGATAGAAAGGTAGATAGATAGATTGTAGATAGATAGATAGATAGATAGATGATAGAACATGTAGATAGAGAGAACCCAGATAGATAGATAGATTGTAGATAGATAGATAGATAGATAGATAGATAGATAGATAGATAGATAGATCCTGTAGATTGATAGATTCCAGATAGATAGATAAATGATATATCCTGTAGATTGATAGATGAAAAATACTGTAGATAGCTGGATAGATAGACAATAGCTTATGTAGATTGATAGATGACAGATCCTATAGATTGATAGATGATAGATGCTATAGATCAGGGGTCTCCAAACTTTCTAAAGAATGGGCCAATTTACTGTCCTTCAGATATTATGGGGGCTGGACTGTACCCAGTGGGATCTTTCATATTAGGGGGGGGGGGGGGGGTAGTTGGTGTCAGTGGCAAGAATAGTGCCTCGTTTTTGTTATCAGTGGGAGGAATAGTGCCCCGTTGCTGGTGTCAGTGAAAGGAATAGTGGCCCATTGCTGGTGTCAGTGGAAGGAATAATGCCTCAAGGGCTGGATAAAGGAAAGCAAAGGGCCGCATCCGGCCCCAGGGCCACAGTTTGGAGACCACTGCTATAGAATGATAGATTGATAGATACTGTAGATAGATGATAGAACCTGTAGAGTGATAGATGATAGATACTGTAGATAGATAGATAGATAGATAGATAGATAGATAGATAGATAGATAGATAGATAGATAGATAGATAATGCAGTAACTGAAAAATACCTTCTACTGATTTTTTTCTCACTGAATGGTTGCTTGCATTCATTTCATATTTACTCTTTATGGCCCAGAAAGTCAAGTCCTCTCTCCTTGGCAAAAAGGGTTAACAACCCAAACCTATTTCCGTAGTCACAAGGCCCGAAACACCGGGGCCAATTAACGATCAGCTGCTGGTTCTCTTGGCACCCACCTCTACACTACATCTGTAGGCACACCAACACCATACCAAGCAAACAGCATTGAAAACCAGGTCTCCTAAAGCCCACCTAGACCACATGATCCGATCCATATGCCGGTGACAGAAAGCCTCTTGAGATATCATTGAGAACCCCTAAAAATCACACCAGGGCATTGGCAAATGTTTCAATCATGATAAGGGGTTAAAAATCCGAGGAGCAGCAGAGATACAATAACCATTTAAAGAGCCTCCGGTATGCTGGAGATGGAGTAAAATGGCAAGGAACCCGCACATGACCATAAATTGTGTCTAAGACGTACACGGGACAATGAAAAATTAGGCTACTTGTCAACGTTAGGCTTAGGACAATCTTGTAGAGCCACAGCACACACAGATCCATACAGCAACACAGACAAGTCCAAGGAAGCAGAAATGTATTGATATCCCAGCAGGCAATTGCCTCACAAAATGCAAGCACTGTCCTGTTTTTACACCACGCAGTGGGTCTCTACCGAGTCTCTGTACACCCAAGCAGCCAGATAGAAACCCCCAGCCTGGCCATGGATCTAAGCGTTCTTCTGAAAACGATTGCCGGTTGCCACCGCAACACGATCAGAACCACACACGTGCTGCAAAACGATTGCTCCTTTCCCACAAGGAACGATCTGTAGCTCGGTCATAGAGGTTGTCTTTAACGATGGTTAAACCCAACCCCACCAATCGGTTGAGCTAGTTGGCGCCTCAACCAAAGCTGCCCACAGACACAAGACGGCAACCGGACGATCCACCCTATAGAGCGGCCACCACTATTTCGGCAAAGTGGACAAGTTAAATGCGTTGGCCTTATCTCAGAGGGGGGACATTTACCACCGCCCAGGGAAATCTACTTGTGAGGTCAACATGGAAGATCCACCCCAATCTCCACCCCAATCCCAAAAAAACAAATACCATTGGGAATACCCAGACATGAATATTTAAAAATCATTTTGGGACCATTGATTCTTTTCCCCAAGGTCGGCCGGCCAGGGTTGGTGGAAACGGAAGGAAGAAGTGGGGGGGGGGGGCTGTCGTCTGGCGAGGTCGCACGCTTCCGACCAGACGCAATCGCCCCTCTCTCGTTACGACCGCAGTCGTCAGGATCAGATGACCGCCTTCTCGTGTCTGTGGGCACCTTCAGCTTTTTTTTTTTGCAAGCTTGCCCTTCCAAATCTTGCGGCTTTGCTGGATTCACAGACGGAGACTGGCTGCTACACCGTCAGAGGATGAAAGCGACGGAAGCGACACTCTTTGCAGCAAGCACTTACCGTATTCGTGGGCTCTCACGCCGTGCTCTCCCGTTGCATCCAAAACTGGTTAAGTGAAGCCTCTCTCTCTCTCTCTCTCTCGTTCTCGTTCCCTCTCTCTCTGCAAAGACACACAGCGGCAATGTCCTGGTTTCCTTAAGATACAGTGTATCCCTCTTTGTAGACCAACCCAGAAGGATGGAGGAGGCTTGTTATCCACAGAGCTCCGTATCCTGCTTGATTTTCCTCTTCTTCCCGATACAAATGTCCATATCAGCTGAAGCACACACAGGTGACATGAATGGGAAAAGGGAACCAATCCTGCAATGCCTGCGAATGACAGGCACACATGCATTCAAAGGCAGGCAGTACCACTGGAGGAGGGAAGGGAGGGGAGAGGCTGGCTGATTCTCTCCATCCCTCAGCCATGCTCGGCTCTCCTCTCCGGAGCTGAAACCCACCCCACAGGTTGAGCGTTCCCGTCTCTGGCGTTCTCCCTTTACTATATTTACTGTATGCTACATACATGCTTAGAGAGAGGCGGGAGGTGCTCCAAGCCTGCCTGCCTCAACAAGTTTGTGTCACCAAAAAAAGAAAAAATAAGCTGCTACAATGTCATTGTCTGCTTACAGGAAACTGAACAATTCCAATAAACCAAATAAAAGGGATCCGCTTACCGAGCAAAATCAACTTCGCATGCATGACCGATTGACACTGAACGCTCGCTGCAAACGTGGTCGTTGTTTTTTTAACTATATAATCATATTTGGAAATGTAGATGTCTATGGGGAAAAAAAGAAAGGCAGTTAACCCTATAAAAGGGATCCGCTTGTCATGCAGAATTAACTTCGCATTCACGACTGATTGGCGCTGAAAGTTCGCCGCAAATGTGGCCGTTGTTTTTTTAACTATATAGTCCTATTTGGAACTGTAGATGTCTATGGGGAAAAAAAGAAAGGCAGTTAACCCTATAAAAGGGATCCGCTTGTCATGCAGAATTAAATTCGCATTCACGACTGATTGGCGCTGAACGCTCGCGCAAACGTGGCTGTTGTTTTTTTTTTTTAACTATATAATAATATTTGGATATGTAGATATCTATGGAAAAAAAAAAAAAAGAAAAGGAGTTAACCCTATAAAAGGGATCCGCTTACCGAGCAAAAACAACTTCGCATGCATGACCGATTGGCGCTGAAAGTTTGCCGGAAACGTGGCCGTTGTTTTTGTTTTAATTATATAATCATATTTGGATATGTGGATGTCTAAGGGAAAAAAAGAAAGGCAGTTAACCCTATAAAAGGGATCCGCTTGTCATGCAGAATTAACTTCGCATTTACGACTGATTGGCGCTGAACACTCGCCGCAAAGTATATAATAATATTTGGATATGTAGATATCTATGGAAAAAAAAAAGAAAAGGAGTTAACCCTATAAAAGGGATCCGCTTACCGAGCAAAATCAACTTCGCATGCATGACCGATTGGCGCTGAAAGTTTGCCGCAAACGTGGCCGTTGTTTTTTTAACTATATAATCATATTTGGAAATGTAGATGTCTATGGGGAAAAAAAGAAAGGCAGTTAACCCTATAAAAGGGATCCGCTTGTCATGCAGAATTAAATTCGCATTCACGACTGATTGGCGCTGAACGCTCGCGCAAACGTGGCTGTTGTTTTTTTTTTTTAACTATATAATAATATTTGGATATGTAGATATCTATGGAAAAAAAAAAAAAAGAAAAGGAGTTAACCCTATAAAAGGGATCCGCTTACCGAGCAAAAACAACTTCGCATGCATGACCGATTGGCGCTGAAAGTTTGCCGGAAACGTGGCCGTTGTTTTTGTTTTAATTATATAATCATATTTGGATATGTGGATGTCTAAGGGAAAAAAAGAAAGGCAGTTAACCCTATAAAAGGGATCCGCTTGTCATGCAGAATTAACTTCGCATTTACGACTGATTGGCGCTGAACACTCGCCGCAAAGTATATAATAATATTTGGATATGTAGATATCTATGGAAAAAAAAAAGAAAAGGAGTTAACCCTATAAAAGGGATCCGCTTACCGAGCAAAATCAACTTCGCATGCATGACCGATTGGCGCTGAAAGTTTGCCGCAAACGTGGCCGTTGTTTTTTTAACTATATAATCATATTTGGAAATGTAGATGTCTATGGGGAAAAAAAGAAAGGCAGTTAACCCTATAAAAGGGATCCGCTTGTCATGCAGAATTAAATTCGCATTCACGACTGATTGGCGCTGAACGCTCGCGCAAACGTGGCTGTTGTTTTTTTTTTTTAACTATATAATAATATTTGGATATGTAGATATCTATGGAAAAAAAAAAAAGAAAAGGAGTTAACCCTATAAAAGGGATCCGCGTACCGAGCAAAATCCACTTCCCATGCATGACCGATTGGCGCTGAAAGTTCGCCGCAAAGTGCCCGTTGTTTTTTTTTTACTATATAATCATATTTGGATATGTGGATGTCTATGGGGAAAAAAAAAAGAAAGGCAGTTAACCCTATAAAAGGGACCCGCTTGTCATGCAGAATTAACTTCGCATTTACGACTGATTGGCGCTGCACATTTACCGCAAACTATATAATAATATTTGGATATGTAGATATCTATGGGAAAAAAAAAAAAAAGAAAAGGAGTTAACCCTGTAAAAGGGATCCGCTTACCGAGCAAAATCAACTTCGCATGCATAACCGATTGGCGCTGAAAGTTCGCCGCAAACGTGGCCGTTGTTTTTTTAACTATATAGTCCTATTTGGAACTGTAGATGTCTATGGGGAAAAAAAGAAAGGCAGTTAACCCTATAAAAGGGATCCGCTTGCCATGCAGAATTAACTTCACATTCACGACTGATTGGCGCTGAACGCTCGCGCAAACGTGGCTGTTGTTTTTTTTTTAACTATATAATAATATTTGGATATGTAACTATCTATGGAAAAAAAAAAAAGAAAAGGAGTTAACCCTATAAAAGAGATCCGCTTACCGAGTAAAATCAACTTCCCATGCATGACCGATTGGCGCTGAAAGTTCGCCGCAAACATGGCTATTGTTTTTTTTAACTATACAATAATATTTGGATATGTAGATATCTATGGAAAAAAAAGAAAAGAAAAGGAGTTAACCCTATAAAAGGGATCCGCGTACCGAGCAAAATCCACTTTCCATGCATGACCGATTGGCGCTGAAAGTTCGCCGCAAAGTGCCCGTTGTTTTTTTTTTACTATATAATCATATTTGGATATGTGGATGTCTATGGGGGAAAAAAAGAAAGGCAGTTAACCCTATAAAAGGGATCCGCTTGCCATGCAGAATTAACTTCGCATTTACGACTGATTGGCGCTGAACACTCGCCGCAAACTATATAATAATATTTGGATATGTAGATATCTATGGAAAAAAAAAAGAAAAGGAGTTAACCCTATAAAATGGATCCGCTTACAGAGCAAAATCAACTTCCCATGCGTGACCGATTGGCGCTGAAAGTTCGCCGCAAACGTGGCCGTTGTTTTTTTTAACTATATAATCATATTTGGAAATGTAGATGTCTATGGGAAAAAAAAAAGAAAGGCAGTTATAACCTTATAAAAGGGATCCGCTTGTCATGCAGAATTAACTTCGCATGTAGATATCTATGGAAAAAAAAAAAGAAAAGGCGTTAACCCTATAAAAGGGATCCGCATACCGAGCAAAATCCACTTTCCATGCATGACCGATTGGCGCTGAAAGTTTGCCGCAAACGTGGCCGTTGTTTTTGTTTTAACTATATAATCATATTTGGAAATGTAGATGTCTATGGGAAAAAAAAAAAAGAAAGGCAGTTAACCTTATAAAAGGGATCTGCTTGTCATGCAGAATTAACTTAGCATTCACAACTGATTGGCGCTGAACGCTCGCCGCAAATGTGGCCGTTGTGTTTTTTTTCAACTATATAATAATATTTGGATATGTAGATATCTATGGAAGAAAAAGGAGTTAACCCTATAAAAGAGATTCGCTTACCGAGCAAAATCAACTTCCGATGCGTGACCGATTGGCGCTGAAAGTTTGCCGCAAACGTGGCCGTTGTTTTTTTTAACTATATAATATTTGGATATGCAGATATCTATGGGAAAAAAAAGAAAAGGAGTTAACCCTATAAAAGGGATCCGCATACCGAGCAATTTTAACGCATTTGACTTTGCAGATACCTACTTAATTTTTATTTTTTTTAAAAGGGGAACAAAAGGGAAGTTAACCCTATAAAAAGGATCCACTTACCGCTCAGAATGAACTTCGCATTCGCAACCTATTGACGCTGAACGCTCGTTGCAAAGGTTGCTGCTGTTTTTTTTGTTTAGCCTTTTGATCGTATTTGGATATACAGATGTCTAATCCATTTTTTTAAAAAAAAAGGGATGCGCATATCACGCAGAATGAACTGCGCGTTCGGAAACAATTGAAACTGAAAGTTCACTGCAAACGTGACCGTTGTTGTTTTTTAGGCATTTAAACGTAGTTTGTTAACCCTATTAAAGGGATCCACTTACCACGCAGACATAGGTGTGTGCAGCACATTTCATTAGGGTGTGCACCCCAAAGCTCAGACACATATGCGTTTATGTGCATGTATATATATAGTGACTGTGTCTTTAGAGCAGTGGACGGTGTCAGTAGGGTAGAGGGCAGTGTCAGCAGAGCAGTGGACAGTGTCATTTTTTATTTTTACTCTTTGATTTTTTAATTCTTTTATTTTTTACAATTTTATTTTATTTTATTTTTTTACTATTTTTTTAGGACCCCCATTAGAGGGGTTTTGTGAAATATCAGGGGTCTAAACAGGGGGAATCTGCACCACACGGGGTTATTAGGGTGTGCCCAGGCACACCTGGCACACCCCACGCGCACGCCTATGCACGCACAATTAACTTTGCATTCATGACCGATTGACGATGAATGCTTGCCGCACGGCTCGCTGGCTGTTGTTATTATTTTTGGCTGTCTGATTGTATTTGGATATGCAGATATCTACTTATTTTTTTATTTTTTTTTAACTGGGGAAAAAAAGGGAGTTAACTCTCTTAAAGGTATCTGTGTATCGCACAAAATTAACTTTGCCTTTGCAATCGACTGAAACACGACTGTTGTTATTTTTTTAACTTTTTTGATTGTATATGAATATGCAGATGTGTACATCATTGTTTTATTTTTTGTTAATAGGAATAAAAAAGGGGGTTAACTCTATAAAAAGGGATCTGCGTATCGCATGCATGACCAATTGATGCTGAACGCTTGCCGCAAATGTGGCTGTTGTTTTTTTTTTTTAGCTATTTGTTTGTATATGGATATACAGATGTCTACTTTGACATATTTATGTTTTTATAGATGATTGATGCATCCTCCCCTGAAGAAGTGGTATGCATCCACAGAAACGCGTTGGGCTTTTATGGAGCTGCAATATGTCTTTTAGACTGATTTTCATTCCCTCCCAATGGAGGATGGTCTTTCACAATTACAATGCAATATGCCATGCTGTTACTCATATGATATTATGGTCTGTAACATGCTATTATGTTCACCAATTCATGTATGTATTTACTATATTATGTCATGTTATGCATGGTTCTAAGTGAATAAACATTACTTTTGCAACCCTTTACTTATTTGCCAGTATGGCATGGGGTCTTTAGGTCTCGTGGTATATGCGTTTGTAGTGAGTTCACGCCAGCCAGGATCTCTGTTTGAGGGCATGATAGCCCATGTTTATTTAAAAGAATGATCACAATAACAATCAAAAGGCTTTCCCTCTCAGGAGGTTGTTATCATCAACATTCAGAAATCATAGACTCAGCCTCCTGGCTCATAAGCGATCAGTAGCCCTCCTGGCTCATCAATGTATCCAGCCCTCCTGGCTGGTAAGCGATCCGCTGCAGCGTGATCGCGGGTCACACCTGCCTCCTTGCAGATGTGGATGCCCAGACTGCCTCCTGCAGTCTTAGACCCCTGGAGACCGCCTGTCTCCCAGTCTGGAGCATCTCCAAGTGTGTGTGGACAATCAATGTCCTGGTAGGTCACCAAATCCGGACCCAGAACTGGGGATTTCATCCAACCCGGATCACTATGAAATACCCAGGCTCCAGATCCCAAAACTGACTTTTTAAATAACTGAGGTGATTGTAGCCGTATAAGTGCAATTGTGCCACAGAAAATTGAGTACTGTAAATAACTGAGGAAACTGAAAAGCCAGTTTCCTCCTAAAAATGCAAAGCCTCTGGAGCCCCTCAACCTGCTCCTTTGAGAACCCTGGGTCATCTCTACTCACTAGACTCTGGCGGGTCAACACTCTGCCACACCAGTTATGCCCCAAATGCCTTATTCCCAACCCTCTTTTCTCGTTATATAGATTTAGGGATGGAGGCATATGATATACATCTCATTTAAAGTCCCAAACCCCCTCTTAGTTAATTTATTGGTGGCCATATATTCTTTAATAGCAACCTCCCAAAGACAGTGGATCCTTAAAGTAACTCATCTGGTAGACCTAAATACTGCAGTAGCTGTTTCTGAAAAGGAGTTGGTCTTCAGGCCTTATTCAGGTAGTCGCCAATACCTTGCAGAGCTGCAGGCCGCAAACAAAGAGTTCCTCACAGAGCAACTAATTGGTGGCCATAGATTCTTCAGTAGCGACCTCCAGAAGACAGTGGATCCTACCTCTACTGGGAGACTTAAATACTGACATAGCAGTTTCCCAATAAGATTTGGTCTTCAGGCCTTTTTCAGGTAGTCACCAATACCTTGCAGTGCTGCAGGCTCTCATAAAACCTTCCTCACAGTTACATCTTCTTGAACTTGGATAGGAGTAGGGTAACTGTGGGATACTCCAGCAACTTTAAGCAGCAATTTGAGGACACTAATCCTCCTCCTAAGAATCTGAGCACAGTCCTTGCTTGCAGCAAACATTGGGTTAAGCTATACCAGGACACCATATAAATTGTCCCCTTTGAGAAATGCAAACTGTAGCAGAAGATAGACAGCTGGAGCCCACAGTCTGAGGGATCATTGAGTATCTGGACACCTCTTTGCAATACCTTCCAGACAACTCACCTGTGATCCCAGACCAAATCCTCAAAGACACCCCTCAGTCAGCTCCAAAGGATTTCAGTAAAATAGGCCCCTCATCTAGCCTAGCTGGGAGAATGATGAGCAACAGATGCATGGCAGGCCTGCCCTCTACGCTGTGATCTTCTCTAGAACAAGACCCTCTGCTCCAAGCCTCAACGTATTTATGCTCTCTCTCAGCAACCATCTGGGCACCTATCCCCAGGGATTAGCCAGGGCTGCATAAATATTCATCTGCTGATTTAACTCACCCAGCCCACTATCTTCCAGAACCTTTCCAGACAGACAGGGGGAAGAAGTCAACCCTGCAGCCAGTGAAACACAGAACAAACCAAAACAATCACATGCATCTCAACTGATTACAACGAGCCAGTAACTAAATGTACCTAATCTAGCACCTACAGTATCTAGGAGGATGCTACATATTTATAACCCAATTTATTGTATCTTCTCATTCTAGCTACTGGAGAGCAGTCCTCAGATGTAGTCAGATGCAAACAATGCATTTGGGCTTTGGATAAATCCACCCCAACAAACCCAGATAACATGTACAACGCTAAGGCTGGCTACAGCCTAGCTGCAAGCACTACATATGGATTAGGCACACTCCACTTTAAGTGAGGGTCTCTACACATTTTGGAAAGCATTTTCGAAGTACATTGAGGCTGGTGGTGGACGTTTGAACTGCGTTTTGCAGAGTACAGCAGGCTGCCTTTTCAGTGGGTCTCGCTTTGAGTGCATTTTTCTAGGCACAGTCTGGCCTGTACAGTTCCATTGCTTTTCCCATACTGCTATCATTGCCAAGAAATGCCAAGCACAAAATAGGCATTTAATATGTGTTTGATGTTTTCCTGGGCACTGTCCTTGGCTAACAGGAGGGTATAGCTCTGCTTAAATGCCAACTATGGAATGTTTTCAAACTGTCCCTTGTCCTCCTTTAAAAAAAAAAAAAAAAAGAAAAGAAATCTCTGTATGCTCAACTTCAAACCTACACTACCTCTTTTTCACCACAAGATGTCCTCAGTTCTCTGGGTTTTATGACACCCTGAGTCACTCGCTCCAGAAGACTGAGGAATTGCTGTGAGTGCCACCTGAGAACATTTCTCTGCATTCACATTGTATTGATGCTCAGAGCGGCACTAATGGCCTCATATCAGCACCAATCTCTATATCATCAAATCCACCTGCCACAAGTCAAAGATGAAGAAGTTATAAAAAACTGGATTGCCAGTTTTGCTAACATGCATCCCAGTGGTTCTCAACCCTGTCCTCCAGTACCCTCAACAGGCCATGTTTTGGGAATTTCTCTTAGATAAAATAGCTGTCTGAAATACCAAGCCATTGACTCTGATTTAAAGCACCTGTGCAAGATAAAGGAAAACCTGCAAACATGGCCTTTTGGGGGTACTTGAGGACAGGGTTGAGAACCACTGATGTATGCCACTATGGAGATCTGCACTTCTGAAGTCCTCACAAATGTACCATACGTTCATGGGTTACTCCCAAACTTCCCGGCATAGACGTCACCAGATGGCCCTCTACACCACACACCAAAACTTTAACCACTTCCTGCCCAAGGACGTCATATGATTTCCTGGACTTTGATTGGGTATATCTGAATGATGCCCGTTGTAGGCATCATTCAGATATCATCTTTTTTAGCCGGCGATTCCCTGCACCGTAAGAACGGTCATAGCAGCAGTTCAGCCCCATGATCATTCTTACAGGCAGTGGGAGGGGATGTCACCCCTTCTCCCGCCACCCTCCGGTGCTTCTACCGGCTCGCCAGAGAAGGAATCTGCCGGCACCGAAAGTTGAGCATAGAGATTTCCGGTGAGCAGATGGTCCACAGTCATCTCTATAACCTTCGGAGGCCCAGGCGCATTGTTATGATGTCACGTCCGGGCTGGCGGAAGTAAACATTGCTGGGACTCGGCTGGAAAGGCCGAGATCGTTCATTTTTTGATCTCGGTCTTTCCAGCCTAGAGGAGAGATGCAGGGTCTTATAGACCTCGCATCTCTCCATAAATAGGACCTGTCATGCCTTATTCCTATTACAAGGGATGTTTACATTCCTTGTAATAGGAATAAAAGTGATAAAAAAATAAATAAAAGAGAAAGTTTAAAAATAAAAAAATTAAAGTAAAATAAACAATAATAAAAAAAAAATTAAAGCGCCCCCGTCCCTGTGAGCTCGCGCACAGATGCCAACACATACGCAAGTCACGCCCACATATCTAAGCGGCGTTCAAAGCACACATGTGAGGTATCACTGCGAGCATTAGAGCGAGCACAACAATTCTAGCCCAAGACCTCCTCTGTAACTCTAAACTGGTAACCTGTAAAACATTTTAAACATCGCCTATGGAGATTTTTAAGCAACAAAGTTTTTAACTACTATAACGATGACCCACCGATGTTTTACTGCTGCGGAGTGGCTTGTTCCTGCAAATCGCCATCATTGTACGTCGGTTTGGGAATGAGCCACTGTGGGCGCGCGTGCTCACTGCCCAGTGGGGGAGCCAATCAGCGGGTGGGGCAGATTCGATTTCAGGCGGCCACCTGCGATCGTTCCCTGCAGCAAGTGTAAACAAAGCAGTCAGCCCAGCCCTCATACAGTTAGAAACACCTCCCAGGGAACACATTTAACCCCTTGATCACCACTAGTGTTAACCCCTTCCCCCCCAGTGACATTTATACAGTAATCAGTGCATTTTTATAGCACTGATCAATATATAAATTTCAATGGTCGCAAAAAAGTGTCAAAAGTGTCCCATATGTCCGCCGCAATGTCGCAGTCCTGTAAAAATCACTGATCGCCGCCACTACTAGTAAAAAAATAAATAAAAGCGCCATAAATCTATCCCTTATTTTGTAAATGCTATAACTTTTGCGCAAAACAATCAATATATGCTTATTAGGATTTTTTTTTTACCAAAAAGTAGAATACATATCAGCCTAAACTGATGAAGAAATGTGTTATTTTCCTTTTTTTTTGGATATTTATTATAGCAGAATGTAAAAAATATAGATTTTTTTTCAAAATTGTCACTCTTTTTTGTTTATAGCGCAAAAAATAAAAACCGCAGAGGTGATCAAATACCACCAAAAGAAAGTTCTATTTGCTATAGCAGGGCTCTCTTGTTCTGGGAGGGCATCCATGGACGTCCTCCCAGAACACACGCCCACTGGGGTGCGCATCGGGCGAGCTCTGTGACCGCTATGTCCTTTGGACACAGCTGATCACAGATCGAGGTAAAGGGCCAGTCACAGCTAATCACATGTAAAGAAACTTGACGGTTATCGGCATTCCTTTCCTCATGTGCTGTCATTGTGTGAGGAAAGGAGAGCGATAGCCAGCAAGGCTGACAGAGCGCATTTACACCGATAATCAGTGCCCATAGTGTTCATTAGTGCCACCTATCAGTGCCCATCAGTGCCAGCTCATCGGTGCCACCTCATCAGTGCCTCCTTGTCAGTGTCCATCAGTGCAGCTTATCAGTTCCCATCAGTGTTGCTCCATTAGTATACATTATTGCCGCCCCATCAGTGCACATCAGTGCAGCCTCACCAGTGCCCATCAAAGCAAACTCACCAGTGCCCATCAGTGCAGCCTCATCAGTGCCCATCAGTGCAGCCTCATCAGTGCCCATCAGTGTAGCCTCATCAGTGCCCATCAGTGCAGCCTCATCAGTGCCCATCAGTGTAGCCTCATCAGTGCCCATCAGTGCAGCCTTGTCAGTGCCTATCAGTGTAGCCTCATCAGTGCCTGTCAGTGTAGCCTCATCAGTGCCTGTCAGTGCAGCCTCCTCAGTGCCCTTCAGTGCAGCCTCATTAGCATCCATCAGTGCAGCCTCATTAGCGCACATCAGTGAAGAAGAAAAATTACTTCTTTGCAAAATATTAAGATTCACGGTCAGTACTGGCCTACCTACATGCATCTCTAGGTCCTCATTCACACTGTATGAGCCTCAACGTTTGTGTGAATAAGCCATCATGCAGCCACCACATCTAAGGGCTTGTGAGCTGCAATATATTACATTTTTGGTTTTGGGTTTAGACATACTCTCCAGCATTTACCAAAAACTTGCAGTCAATTTTTTGGGGAACGTGCCTGAAAGAATGCTTTCTTGCATGTTTATTTGGACTGCCTATGACTCATTGGTGTACACACTAAACATGTATGCACAACATATCTAGAGATGGCAGTAACCAGAATTCCATACCTGACCAGGAAATTATTGTACAGCGCTGTCTATCTATTAAAACCCCCAGAAAATGTGAGTTCTAGCCTGCTCATGGAATGCTTAATCTATACAGAAGAAGAAACCTTTAAAAATGTAAGAAGATTGTGGGTGGGGTGGTTGAGTTCTTTGGAGACCTTGGTCATGAGAAAGATGGTTGTTATGCACCCTCTTGACACGCATTACATATCACAATTATACTTAACTTCAAGTAGATAAAGTTCACATTGACCATGGTTAACCTTCAGGATTTATACAATACTTTATTTAAAGTATATCTAACATACAATGGCGCTGTTAATGCTTTATATTCAAGTAGCTATATTGTACAATGCAAAAATTATGTACAACACTTCAAGGTTGAGTTGGAAGTATATCTCAATTCCGTACTGTATGTAACAAATGGATTGTAGGCCGTGATCTCTTACTTTTCCTGCATTGTGGGCTGCACTGCCTTGTTTTCTACCTGTTGTTTTTATGTTTGTATTAATTTATTGTATGTGTTTGCAACCTCAAGACGCCTTTTCTACTTTTCATAAGGTTTGTATGTATATTTCTGTTCAGTTGTATCCGACCTTCGGTAAGCTCTCTGGGCACAATATTTGATAAGCATGAGGATAATCAGATAAGCAGAATTTTCTTGGCATTTTTTTTATGACATAGGTCACCAGACAGGATGGGTTCAGTCCAGACCCCACGTTCAGCTGAGGTCCAAATATTAGCTGTCAGTGACGGCCCAAACATCTGCCTCTCCGTTGCATGTACATAAAGTTGTTGGGGTTCTCCTGACATTATCAACCTAATATGGCCACATTAGGTCAATGACATTGAGCTAATATGGCCATGTAGCCAAATTAGGTCAATGATGTCACAAGCATCCCTGCAACTTTTTATATGTGGAGCTCCAGGAAAGGGAATGCCCTGGCCACAGCTGATTGGGCCAGCACTGACAGTTCACCCATGTTGGGCTGAAACTAGAAGGAAGCTTTCAGTGTCAGGCCAATCATTTGTCCCTCTGTTGCACGTGCACAAAGTTGCAGGGTTTCTCCTGACATTATCGACCTAATATGACTACATTAGGCCAATGACATTGACCTAGTATGACCATGTGGCCAAATTAGGTCAATGATGTCTCAGGTATCCCTGCAACTTTTTATATGTGCAGCTCCAGGGAAGGGAATGCCCTGGCCACAGCTGATTGGGCCAGCACTGACAGTTCACCCATGTTGGGCTGAAACTAGAAGGAAGCTTTCAGTGTCAGGCCAATTGTTTGCCCCTCTGTTGCACGTGCACAAAGTTGCAGGGTTTCTCCTGACATTATCGACCTAATATGACTACATTAGGCCAATGACATTGACCTAGTATGACCATGTGGCCAAATTAGGTCAATGATGTCTCAGGTATCCCTGCAACTTTTTATATGTGCAGCTCCAGGGAAGGGAATGCCCTGGCCACAGCTGATTGGGCCAGCACTGACAGTTCACCCATGTTGGGCTGAAACTAGAAGGAAGCTTTCAGTGTCAGGCCAATTGTTTGCCCCTCTGTTGCACGTGCACAAAGTTGCAGGGTTTCTCCTGACATTATCGACCTAATATGACTACATTAGGCCAATGACATTGACCTAGTATGACCATGTGGCCAAATTAGGTCAATGATGTCTCAGGTATCCCTGCAACTTTTTATATGGGCGGCTCCAGGGAAGGGAATGCCCTGGCTGATTGGGCCAGCACTGATGGTCCACCAATATTTGTCTGAACCCAGAAGGAAGCTGTCTGTGGCAGCCCAATCATCTGCTCCTCTGTTGCACGTGCACAAGGTTATGGGCATTTTCATGACATTATTGACCTAATATGGTCTTCATAAGGTCAACAACACTGACCTAATATGGCCATGTGGCTAAAATAGGTCAATGATGTCATAAGCATTCCTGCAACTTTTTTTATGTGAAGCTCCAGTGAAGGGAATTCCCTGACCACAGCTGATTGGGTCAGCACTGATGACCATGTTTAGCTGAACTCAGAAGGAAGGTGTCAGTGCTGGCCCAATCATCTGCCCCTCTGTTGGATGTACACTAAGCCACTAGAGAAGAGCTTGGGTTCGGGTTGAACCCAGAAGGAAGCTATCAGTGCTGTTCTAATGAGCTTTGGCCAGGACATTCTCCTCCCTGAAATTACAAATAATAAAAGTTGCAGGGATTCCGGGGACATTAATAACCTAATATGGCCTGATTAGGGCATTGATTTCACAATCTTTATACCCTCACCGGTAACACAAATTGTTAATCAGCCAATAAAATGTCAGCAACTCAATGCATTTAGGCATCTAGACATGGTGAAGACAATTTGCTGAAGTTCAAACCGAGCATCAGAATGGGGAAGAAAGGGGATTTGAAGTGATCGTAAAGATTCCCGTTTTATTTTTTTTAAATAACAAACATGTTATACTCACCTGCTCTGTGCAGTTGTTTTGCACAGAGTGGCCCCGATCCTTATCTTCTGGGGTCCCTCGGCGGTGACCTTGGCTCCTCCTCCTCATCGAGTGACCCGCCAGGGAAGCACTTTCCCTGGTTGTCACACGTGTGGGCGTGCTCCCGAGTCCTCCTGCGTCACTGGACTTGATTGACAGCAGCAGTTTGGGCTCAGGCAAGTAAAGGGGGGCTCTGGGGGGGGGGGCTGCTGCACTTAATGAATTAAGGTGAAAAACCAGGAGACTTTACAACCACTTTAAGCGACTTTGAGTGTGGCATGGTTGTTGGTGGCAGACGGGCTGGTCTGAGTATTTCAAAAATTGCTGATCTACTGGTATTTTCACACACAACCATCTCTCGGGTTTACAGAGAATGGTCCGAAAAAGAGAAAATATCCAGTGAGTAGCAGTTGCATGGACGAAAATGTCTTGTTAATAACCACTCATTACAATCAAGGTACAGTATGCAGAATACCATCTCTGAATGCACAACACATCCAACCTTAAAGCAGATGGGCTACAGCAGGAAGATGACGACATCGGGTAGACGAAATTCCAACCTACACAACACGTAAGTCTCTACCATAAGACGTATGACATGGAACTAACATTACTCACCAATAATTGTTCTGTAAAAGCAGGTACGTTGACGATGAGTGACCTATAAAAGAGAAAAAGCCTGGTAAGAGACATTTGGGCTCTCTACCAACACACACTTTTATGGTCATCTAGTCGTTAAAAACTTTATGAGTCTGGTCGGGCAGACGGTGGTTGTTGGTACGGTGTGAGTTTCAGCGAATTTCACCAACATTTCAGAGGACCAAAAAGTGGAATTAAGTAATTCACG
>BLSH010433817.1:469390-484989 GCA_018402905.1 Glandirana rugosa
TTTCTTCGTTCTTCACACTACTCCTCTTCAGCCTCTTCACATATATCACCCCTCACATATTTATGACCTCTCACATATATGACCCCTCACATATATGACCCCTCACATATATGACCTCTCACATATATCACCTCTCACATATATGACCCATACACTCCCCACTATATACACTTCTCCGACTTCTCCTCATCACACTTCTTGCTTCTTTCACAACTCCTGGTTCCTCTCTCCTGCACAACTCTTACTTGGCACTGGTGAGACCTGGAAGCAAATTTTCCAGGCCTCCAAACAGTCTTGTTCGGCCTAGCTAGCACATGTGAGACCTGATGTAGATTTACCAGGCCTCCGGACCGCCCTTTGCAGGCATGGGGTTGAGGTTCCCCTTGTGTAGAAAGTTAGTTTGTTGGCGCTAGCTAGCCACGATGGACTACATCTCCCAGCCCATCTGCACACTGCCCATGACACCAGGTCCCAGTCTCTTCCTGCACCTCTTCCAGACCATCTTCCTCCCAATCTGCTTTGTGCATCTCCACTTCCCTGGGCTTTGTCACTCACTGACACCTGTTACTTGTAGTTCCTCCTCCCGCTGTGCTCTTTCTGCTCACCCTTGTGCCTCTCTACCAGGATCTCGCTCTCTCCTCCTGGTTGCACCCAAGCTCTCCCAGGCTGAGGTCACCACCCCCGGACTAGGGGCTCCCTCCATGCCCTGACAGCCTCCACACTATTCCATCTCCATCACTTCCATCCGAACTCTCCTCCCCCACTGGGCAGACCATAGTATTTAAGGAGGCCTGTCCCCTGCCAATCCAAGTTGGGGATTGGTCAGGGCTCCTTAACATACCTCAGAAAGCCTCTCCTCCTCTTTCCATCCCCTTTTCCATAACTCTCTGAAGAAGAGGGTGTTGCTCCCTGCAGTCTCCAGGCCTCCCTGGGCCACTCCCCTGCCCAGAGCAAAACAATCCAGCCTGACTTACCCCGATCAACAGGAAACAACCCCAGGCACATTTTACTGTTTGCAGCAGGATTTTGGAACACGAGTTCAAAAGGCCCAGCACTTGTAGAATGCTGGGCAGATTTGTATTTCAGTGAGAAATGTCTGGCCTGCTTTGTAATCCATGGCCACAATCGCCCGCCGTGGTTGCCATGGACAACAGTTCAAATTACAAAGTCACATTGTAGATTTTAGCACAAGTTTCTGCCCCAGCCATGGTTGGGGCAACTGGGTATGCAGGCAGCAGTAAAATTAAAATTGAAGGCAACTTCCGCTGGTTGCTATGGACAGCGGCACTTGTAACTTAGTACTGAATAGCAGGCAGAGCACATAAGTCCTTTCCAATCCACGCTAATAGCAAATAGACAAAGTTTCTCGGCTCGGTTCACAACGGTTGCTAGGGGTAACAACTGGCAGAATTACATGAGAAATAGGTGAATCCCGGTTACGAGCCCCCAAATGTAGCCAATGGCCCCCTTGGGTGTGGCTGGTTATTGTGGTTCACCTGCTCACACTGCCCTGAATCACACATCTACGGGAGTACTTCTGCTCCCAGTCAGGCCTGACTAAATTTACCCACTCTTAACAAGAAAATCTATTTTTAAGCACATAACTATGGTAGAGGGTGCTACAGGAGGTTGGAGGGTCCTGTGGGATGTTGGAGGACACTGTGGGGGTTGAGGGCTCTCAGGGGTCATGGTGGCACTGTGGGAGGTTGAGGGCACTGCAGGCCACTATGGGAAGCTTGGGAGCACTATAGGTAGTTGAATGCTCTCAGGGGTCCTGGGGCACTGTGGGGGGTTGTGGGCACTGCAGCACACTATGGGAAGTTGGGTGGCACCAAGGGAGATTGGGGGACAACGTTGGAGGTTGGAGGCAGTAGTGATGGAGCCGCTGCAGTAAGTAAAGGGATACTGCAGGGGACTGGTTGGCAATGTTGGGGTTTGGGGGACATTGTGGGGACTGAGGGACCTCAGACATTGTGGGAGGCTGAGGGGCACTGCAAGCCACTATGGGAGATTGGAGGACACTGTGGGATGTTGGGTGACACTGTGGGGGGCTGAGGGCTCTCAGGGGTCCTAGGGGCACTGTGGGTGGTTGAGCGGCTGCAGGCCACTATGAGACATTTCGTGGCACTGTAGAAAGTTGGGGGGCACTGTGGGATCTGAGGGCTATCAGGGGTCTTGGGGGCATGGTGGGAGATTGAGGGGCATCACAGGCCACTATGGAAGATTGGGTGGCACTGTGGGAGATTGGGGGGCACTTTGAGGGCTGAGGCCTCTCAGGGGTTCTGGGGGCACGGTGGGAGGCTGAGGGCACTACAGGCCACTATGGGAAATTGGGAGACACCATGGGAGGTTGGGGCTACATTATGGGGGCTGAGGGCTGTCAGGAATCCTGGGGGCACTGTGTGAGGCTGAGGGCACTGCAGGCCACTATGGAAAGTTGAGTGGCACTGTGGGAGGTTGGGGGCACTTTGGAGGCTAAGGGCTCTCAGGGGTTCTGAGGGCTTTGTGGGATGTTGGGGGCACTGCAGGCCACTATGGGAAGTTGGGTAGCACTGCTGAAGGTTATGTGATCCGAAGCTGGTTGGAGGCCCAGTAGGGAGGAGACCACAACAAGTGCTTGAGAAATTGATATAGAGTGTCTCCTAAATGACAGCATTGAATCTGTTGAGGCTGCTGACCTCACATCCAAGATGGCAGCAACCAGCAGCAGTCTCAGGGTTTTTAGGTGTCTACACTCGCAAGGCTTTTACAGGTAATTACCATGCATAAAATCCATCAAATGCACATATAATCTCATGGGAATAATTTTGTTGAAATGATTTGTTTGGAGACAGGGTCTCTTTAAAGTAGACCTATCATCAGATATCATTTTTCGTGTTACTTGCATGCATGCTAAATACTGTGCAAGTGCAACACTTTCAGGTATTTTTTTTTACCAGCATGCAGGGTCACTATCTGCTTCCTGGCCTGAGATGCACAAAGTGTATGATCATGTTCACAAATGTCTGACACAGATCAGCCCCTGCTGCAGCTTGTCACCTTCCGGTTTGACAATGTTACAGTCTGATCGTTGTGAGGGAGAAGACTGAGAAAATGCTTCCTTTTGCCTGCAGCAGACTGCTCTTATCATCTCAGCCTAGGCACCGTCACTGGACTGGAGCAATATGTCAGCTTTTTATGAAAGGTGAACCTTTTCTGAAAAATGATATTGTTGCTGTAAGTTGTTACAGGTCAGGAATATAAAGTTATTAAACGATCCACTGTCACCTACACCTGTCAAAAATTAAATTTAGGGGCTGCCATTGCCGACTTACTGCTGAAAATACCTATTGCCTGGTTGTGTGTGATTTCCATACTTCTGAGTCACAGACCTGGAAAAGACGTCCTCCAACCTCACTGACCTAGAGAAGATCTTCAGACGTCACCCTGATTTGTCTTCCTCTTCTCAGGCAGAGGCTTAAGAGTTATTGAAGTCACTGAATGAACGGGAGAGCCAGGCAACCAGCATTTTTAGAATGAGGTCAGCCACATCAGCCTCTCTACTTCTTTCAGTACAGGGTTCCTTTAATCAAAGTTTCTATACAAGGAATTTTTAGTTCTGCAGTTGAGCGATCGATCTCCCGCGTTCTCACAATGCAGCAATGTAATAATAATGGTGTAATAGAAAGTATTGAGGAATATTCCCCACTTCTCTATAAACATGAATAGGGAAGGAGATCTCCCGTGTAGCTTTATAGAACTGTATAAATAAATGAACAAATTCTGTATCACCAGATGTGTTTATATTGCTATAAGAATATAGCCTGCAAATCAGCGGTCCTCAAACTTAATGCCCCAGCATCAGTGGTCAGTAGGAGTAAACAATGTCCTTGGGATGGTAAGCATCATTGGTATCAGTGGGAGGAATACTACCCCATCATTGGTGTCACTGGAAGTTATTGTGCCCCATTGTTGGTATCAGTGGGAGGAATAATGCTCCATCATTGGTATGTGTAGGCTAAATAGTGTCCCATCATTGGTGTCCATGGACTGAATTGTGCCCCATCATTAGTGTCAGTGGGGGGAATAGTGCCCCATCATTGGTGTCAGTGGGGGGAATAGTGGCCCATTGTTGGTGTCAGTGGGAGAAATAGTGCCCCATCAATGGTGTCAGTGGGAGAAATAGTGCCCTATCAATGGTGTCAGTGGGAGAAATAGTGCCCCATCAATGGTGTCAGTGGGAGGAATAGTGCCCCATCATTAGTGTCAGTGGGGGCAATAGTGGCCCATTGTTGGTGTCAGTGGGAGAAATAGTGTCCCATCAATGGTGTCAGTGGGAGAAACAGTGCCCCATCAATGGTGTCAGTGGGAGAAATAGTGCCCCATCAATGGTGTCAGTGGGAGAAATAGTGCCCCATCAGTGGTGTCAGTGGGAGAAATAGTGCTCCATCAATGGTGTCAGTGGGAGAAATAGTGCTCCATCAATGGTGTCAGTGGGAGGAATAGTGCCCCATCATTGGTATCAGTGGGGGGAATAGTGGCCCATTGTTGGTGTCAGTGGGAGAAATAGTGCCCCATCAATGGTGTCAGGGGGAGGAATAGTGTCCCATCAATGGTGTCAGTGGGAGGAATAGTGCCCCATCATTGGTATCAGTGGGAGGAATAGTGCCCCATCCTTGGTGTCAGTGAGAGGAATAGTGCCCCATCGTTGGTGTCAGTGGGAGGAATAGTGTTCCATCATTGATGTCAGGAGGAGGAATGCTGCCCTATTATTGGTGTCAGTGGGAGGAATATTTCCCAATTGTTAGTATGAGTGGGATGAACAGTGTCTCATTGCTGGTGTCAGTGGGAGGAACAGCCCCCCATCATTGGTATTAATGGGAGGAATGTTGTCCAATTGTTGGTGTCAGTGGGAGGAATAGTGCCCAGTGCCAGATTAAACTATGTGGAGACCCCTAGGCAGTCGACATCTCAAAGCCCCTCCTCAAAGTTTGCTGGAGGTTTGCATGCCCTCTAGTGGAGTTCCACTGAACGGTGTGCAGGTTGGCAGCTAGATAGAGATGACCATCACTACTGTGCATTGCTTCTACGTGGGTTCCACCAACTTTTTTTTTACAAACTCACAGCTGAAAGAAGATAAGCTTTTAAGAGACAAACTGTAATGTACTCCTAATGTCTACTGTTTATGCACTTTAAGTTGTTAATGGGTACATTGCATCAATACAATATTTTTTCTATAGAGTCTTTAATGTACGGTTTTTGTTTCTTTCGGTTGATTAATTTTTTTTTCTATCTTTTGTTAACAATTTAAGAAAGATTTATTGTAATGTTCTTTCAAGAACAAATCAATATTATTTTGATCTGTTGCTTAAACAGCATGGGTTCCATAGGCTGGTGCCTACTCTACCTATTTGGTAATCCGGCACTGTTGATGCCCTTTATTGGTGTTGTTAGGAGGGACAGTGTCCCACTGATGGTGTCAGTTGAAGGAATAATGCCCTATTGTTGGTGTCAGTGAGAGGAACATGCCTCATCATTGGTGTCATTGGGAGTAATAGAAACCCATCTTTGGTGTCAGTGGGAGCAATATTGCCCCATCTTTTGTGTCAGTGGGAGGAAGAATGCCCTATCGTTGGGGACAGAGGTGAACTTTTTCCCCATGCTTGGTGTAAGTTTGAGGAATTATGCCCCACAGTTGAATTCAGTGGCATAGTGACACTGTACGGCTCCGTAGGATGGTGACCAGGGATTTTTTTTACACTGTTATTGCTTATAACAGTGATGATTATTGTTATAAGCAATAGTTTTAACTGGCATGAATGGCTCCCATTCATGACAGCTCAGCGTGCTTACTATTGTGATGCTGTGATTGGCTACATTTAATCACATGGTATAGGGTGTTGTAATTGGCCCTGGTACCATGTGATAGCTGTGGGCCAATCACAGCATCACAACAGTAAGCAAGCTGTCATGAATGGAAGCCATTCATGACAGTTTTGCTTACAATTAATCATGCGGTTGCTATTATTGATCATGATACCCCAGCTGCTCACAGTAGCCAGGCACTGAGCACTATGATGCGCTGTGTCAACCAAGCACTGTGATTCATTGTGTCCACCAAGCACCGTGATCTGCTGTGTCCACCAAGCACCGTGATCCACTGTGTCCGCCAAGCACTGTGATGATCTGTGTCCACCAAGCACCATGATCCACTGTGTCTACCAAGCACTGTGATCCACTGTGTCCGCCAAGCACCGTGATCCACTGTGTCCACCAAGCACCGTGATCAGCTGTGTCCACCAAGCACCGTGATCAGCTGTGTCCACCAAACACCATGATCCGCTGTGTCCACCAAGCACCACGATCCACTGTGTCCAACAAGCATCACAATCCGCTATGTCCACCAAGCATCGCAATCCGCTATGTCCACCAAGCACGGTGATCTGCTGTGTCCACCAAGCACACTGATCTGCTGTGTCCACCAAGCACCGTGATCTGCTGTGTCCACCAAGCACAGTGCTCTGCTGTCTCCAGCAAGCATCGCAATCCACTGTGTCCACCAAGCACCGTGATCTGCTGTGTCCACCAAGCATGGTGATCTGCTGTGTCCACCAAGCACAGTGCTCTGCTGTGTCCACAAAGCATAGTGATCTGCTGTGTCCACCAAGCACAGTGCTCTGCTGTGTCCAGCAAGCATCGCAATCCGCTGTGTCCACCAAGCACCGTGATCGGCTGTGTCCACCAAGCACAGTGATCCGCTGTGTCCACCAAGCACCACTCTCCACTGTGTCCAACAAGCATCGCAATCCGCTGTGTCCACCAAGCATCGCAATCCGCTGTGTCCACCAAGCACAGTGATCTGCTGTGTCCACCGAGCACAGTGATCCGCTGTGTCCACCAAGCAAGGTGATCTGCTGTGTCCAGCAAGCATCACAATCCGCTGTGTCCACCAAGCACCGTGATCTGCTGTGTCCATGGAGCACAGTGATCCGCTGTGTCCACCAAGCACCACGCTCCACTGTGTCCAACAAGCATCGCAATCCTCTGTGTCCACCAAGCACAGTGATCTGCTGTGTCCCAGGAGCGTGCCAGTGCACATGTCCTGATCGACATACCAGTATGCCACTTAGCCTGAAGCTGCCGCCCACCCGCAGTAAATGTACTGTGAGCAGGAGATAAGTGGCTAATAAGTAAGAAGGTGGCCCATTGCATTACCTATACCCATTTTCATATATTCTTCAATAGAGAAACCCTAAATATTGAAGGCAACAAGTGTCACATAGCAGATCTAGTGAAAAAAAAAAAAACAACAACTTGCGCTCCTTGAGAAAGAATATGGCTATAATAATATTTATAGCAGTTGAGATTCAGGAAAATTCAGCTTTTGTTTCTGTGATGTGCCAGAAAGATGAAAAAGAGCCCACGCCATAAGCTTTCCGGTGGCTAGCTTTCCTGTATAATAAGACGTCTGACTTCCGACCGCTAACCTGAAGCATAGCCATGCTTGCTGTGCCTGTAGGACCTGTCTTGTGGTGGCAAGAATGATGTCACAGTCTTATGTCACTTTTCATTTGTGTAACATGTGCCCATGCTGCTACAAGTGCCCATAGGCAAGTGCCAGCATTGCCTGCTCTAAAATTCATTGGTGACGGTTAACTGCAGTTGCGTTTTAAAGTTTCACGGTTTCACTTGCAGATTTTTTTCCCCCATTCTAAATGAATATCATTTAAAACGCTTACATGATAAACATGCAAATGCTTTTTTTTTTTTAATGCAGCAGCGTTTTCTCACAAATGTTATGCTGTAAGGCAGAGGAGGGAAGAAATTAAATATTTAAAAAAAGAATGTCTACATTAATTTGGTGCCCTAGGAGAGAGTCTTGACGTATCCATTGTGTTCTAGACAACTATATGCAAATTTTGTTTGCATTCTTGAAGCTCTAATCGTTGGAGATCAAATTCAATAGTGGAGGACAGTTAAAGGCGCAACCAAACCTTTTTTTTTTTCTTTGGTTTTAGATAGAGAAGTGAAGGAAAACAATCCTTTTTGGATTTTTGGGGGTTCTGTTCTTGGTGACTATGACGGACTGTCCAGCACCCAGCTTGGGTGCTTCCGGCAGTATACAGCTTCCTCCACTCAGGAACCAGGAACCAGGTATTATAGTGGAATATTGCACCCAACAAATAGATGACACTAGCTTAGGTGCAAACTGGAACTCTCTTAATTGTAAATTCACACAGAATATATACCATGCAAGATCAGTTAAGAGCTTGATCACATTATCCTAGACAATTAGCACATGTACAAGAACAGCCAACATAAACATACACAGTATGCTAACTAACAACAAGCCTTAATTAGTCAGGGAGTGCCCACACAATCCGGCAACAAGCCAACAACCCTGAATACACAAAGTACATTACATATTATTATAAGCATAAACACATACACATCCCACAATGGCAAGATAACAAGGTAAAGTAGATAGGTAAAGTAGATACAAGACTAATCCCATCATGTAGGAACCACCAGGAGGTTTAGCCAACAGTAGAGTTGGGCAAACAGTTAGAGCCGAGCAAAAGTTCGGCCCGAACATCACCTATTCCCCCGTTCAACTAATACCCAAAGCATAATAATGCATAGGCGGTTCTTAAGGAGCGTGTTGGGAAGCCGGCCACTGTGTCCCCTAACAACAAATGAGTCATCAGCTGTCAACGGGCTTCCCCGCTGACAGCTGAATGAAGAATGAAACATTGCCGGCAATAGAAAAAAGTGGTAAAAAAATGGCATGGACCCCCCCCCCCCAATCCATACCAAGCCCTATGCCAAAATTTTAAAAAAACAAAAATCGGTGTGGGGTCCCCGCCTAAATCCATACCAGATCCATATCATAGCATCATAGCATGCAGCCCTGCAGGTCATGAAAGGGGGGGGCATTTCTGAACCTTACCAGGCCACAATATGGGGGGGTGCTTTGGGGGGTTCCAAATAAGCCCCCTGCCCCTTTCCTGACCTGCCGGATAAATGTCTGATAAGGATTTTGGGGGGAAATCAATGTAATTTTTTTAAAAAAAAAATGGCCATGGGGTTCCCCTTCAGAGACCCCACACCTTTTTTTTAACATTTTTGTAAAGCTAGCAATGGTATTGTATTGCTGGTAATTTAATTGTAATTTTTTTTTCTTTAGAAATGTCAGTATTACTGCAGTATGTTCTATACGCAGTACAGATGTGCCACTTTACAAGCAGACTAAGGGGACCCAAGGTACTATATTTAAAGGAAGTTTTAATTTTTATTGTTTGCCTTTAAGCATCATTAAAATCACTGCTCCTGCAAAAACAATCTTTTTTTTTTAAAACAAAATGTTGCATTGATACATGTCCCCCAGAGCAGTACCTGGGATCCCATACCCTTTTTATGGGCAATAACTTGCATATAAACCTTCAATATGGGCACTTTTGATTTTTCAAGTTCGGGTCCCATAGACTTTAATAGGGTTTGTGTCTAAACGTTTGCGATGTTCAAGAGTTCTGGCAGTTCTAGCCAACAGACAGAAACAATAGGTGACTTAGTTAAATTTACCAAATTAATAAAGGGAAATTCATACACAGGATGCACACAATAGGGCAAAGACGCTTAACACATAACACCTTAAACAGATGATAGCAGGAGACTCCATCATCAGGTTGTTTGGAGCTGATTATATTAACATCTATTCTGAGTCGGGCAGGGGGGGGGGGTGAAACAAGCATTGCTGGTTTAGGCATTGAGGCCCCAAATCTGTATCCAGGTCCTAGGTTCCCACAGTGTGCGTGTTTTGGGGAGACATGAAATTGGTATGCTGGAATTTGTATTTATTTCTTTTTTTATACCAGTACTGGCGGTGATCAGCGACTTATAGTGGGTCTGTGGGCAATCTGACATTAACTGACTAAGCATCTGCACCCCCCCTTGTGACAGCGAGCCGGGGACCTTCTCTTTGCACTCGATGTCACAATTCAACGAGATGGACGCGCCATTGATTCCCAGATCCCTGTAAATCAATGAACTACAAGTTCCACCATCCTTTGTGGCTGATGGCTTATTGTTGTCAATGGTCTGTTGAGCACTCTAGTCATTCAATGACTGCAAGCCCATATCGGAGTCTGCAGGACTGTGGCATTACACCCAGGATCTGCTGATCGTGGGTTCAATGCTTTACAAGTCCCTAACAAATAAAAATGCACATGCACCTGCAAAACACAATGTGCATTTATTATTTTTTTTGTAAAGGTGAACTTATTCTTTAAGTGAAAAAATTCAGTACACCCAGTTCAGTGCAGTTTGTGTTTACTTAAAGCTCAACTTGGGGCTCTGATCTTCCTCCTTTTTTACTTACCTTTTCTGGATATCTACAGGCCACAACATGACACTGCAGGGCCCCCTTTTATGGGCTGGGCAGTAATCGCTAATGCAGAGAGTGGCACTGTTGCCATGAATAAATGCTGACACCCCAAAAAAGAGGCGGGCTCATGACACCCTGCACACCTAGTATGTCCTCAGTATTCCAGTCTAAGTGATGCTGGGTATCATTCAGTCTGGAAAACTGGGGACATCTTGTGGCTAAAAAGAGGTACTGAGGGGGAAAGCTCCACCCTGATGTACTAAGGGGGGCAGCTCACAATTTCAGCCTGCGCTGATTTTTTCAACATTGTCTAGGGGACCTTTTTAGGAAAAAATATTATCCCAGAGTTGGATTTTAAAGATAAATATAAGGCTAATCAATAAAATATAAAATTTGAATATAATATCAAATGTCATTTTGTAATCACTTTACATTTGCAGGTTTCATTAAAATAATCCCTGGTGATCCAGCTGTGAAGCTCCTTTTCTAGATACTTTGTGACAACTGTGCTCTTACAACTGACTCCTCAGGAGATCTCCTGGAGTGCTGGCCTGCTCCCGTTGTCATCTTCTTGCTCCCATGCTTCCAGGAAGGATTCCTCCATGTGTTGTAGAGGGTCTCTCCAGCACCCGAGCCCTAGGCCCAAGATCAACCCCCTCCCAGACTAGGGGGCACCCTCATGGACCACCGACAGCCTCCTCAGCACTCCTTCACCATCTTCCACGCGACTGCCTCTGCTGGCATGACCCAAGAGTATTTAAGAGGTACCTGCCCCCTGCCAACCCTTTGCTGAGGATTGGCTCAGGCCCTCCTCAATACTCCAAACAGCTTCTCCTAGACTCCACCCTCTACTTCTGGAAGCTTCTCCAAGATTCCAGAGAGCTGGAGGAGTTACAAGAGGTGCTGCCTGGTGAGTCATCCAGCCTCCCTGAGCCACTCAGCCCTGACCCAGATTGAACCCAGGCCTGGCTCTCAGCCAGGCCAATTTACCTACTCTAACAACTATTTACACCTAGCACACTAGAGGGTGCTACACCCGAAAACAGCCATTTTATTCTAAAAAGAAAAAAAATCAGTTGTGCATGAGCTATAGTGTCATTTAGTTAGGGTTTACATCTATACACAATTGACACCTGCAGCACCTGACAGCCTAAATACATCAGAATGCTGCTTGTCACATTTTGGGGGCTTATAACACATATAAGCATTTGTGTACAGATCCTGTATTTATAGCCGAATGCCCATGTATTCAAATGATACAGGCACAGGCCCCTTTACCTCTTTTATCATAGCTCCCTAGGTTCCTGAACACACTCACAGAATATCATTTCCTCTGCTTTCTTCCCTCAGTCGCTTTGAGGGGTGACACACAGAGGTAGCTGGGCAAGTGATCTGCAGCCAGGTGGAAGGCCCTCCACTGTCAGAACTTATGCTCAGGCAGCTGGGCTCCCTCCAGCTGTTCACTTGTGTTACTAGGGCTACCCTGGACTTCACTGAAAGAGATGCTATCTATGCGGATAATTGTAAGTAGCTATGTTCTGTACTTTTATACTGACATTGTGAATCGCCAATAAAATCTATTGTTATAGAGCCTTATAGAGGTCATGCTGTGCAGCCACACATTACCCAGTTATGTCAGAGAGACATTCCTCTGAAGTCCATCTTTGTGCAGCTTTCATAATCTGATGTATACCAGGTGTGCCAGTCTACAAAGTCCCAAGAAGAAGAACTCAAGGGAAACCAAGCCACCTACACCAACAGAGTGGCCCATAAGGGTTTTTTTTAAAGAACCTGTTTGTGAGCCAAAAGTACTTCTGCCACCAGAAGTACAGTGGTGGCTTCCTTCTGCTCTTCCACCAAAAACTCCAAGATCCCAGAGAAAAGCCTCGGATCCTGACAATATTACACAGTCGAATGGTCACACAATTCAGGTCCATGCATCCATTCTTATTTACTCATCATGCTCAGATGTAGGTTCAGGTGAGAAGCTCTCCACTGTCAGAACAGACAGGAGCCTAATAGCATGCAGCTTCTCCAGACACCTCACTACTTTGCAGAGCATTTCCGCATATAATTTTGAGGACTTCACTGAGAGGAACTCTGTCTATGAGGAGAATTGCAAGTACCTAAGTACCTATGTTCTGTGCTGTTTTACAGAAGTAGTGACTCTCAACCAAAATCTCAAACCAAAAAGCCAAATGTTTCTTCATTGAGTCACAAGTGTTCCTCTGAAGAGTCCATGTTTGTGCAGCTTTCATAATATGGTCTATACTAGGTGTGCCAGTCTACGAAATTCCAAGAGGAAGAATTCAAGAGAAACCAAGACACCTACCCCATAACCTCCTCAAATCCACTGAGACTCACAGAGAGGGCCATAAGGGGTGGGGGCGGGGTTGAAGGACCTATCCAAGTTTGTGAGCCACAAGTGCTACAGCCTCCAGAAGTTCATTGGTGGCTTCCTTCTGCTCTTCCACCAATAACTCCAAGATCCCTGAGAGAAACCATGGATCCTGACAATATTACACAGCCGAATGGTCACCCAGTATCGTCCCATACATCCATAGCAGAGTGACTGTTTACTCACCATGCTCAGATGCAGGTTCGGGCCCCTTTCATTTTTTTCCACAACGCCCTGGGTTCCTGGTCATGTCCAGAAGAGGTACGACTCCCTGATTCCTCAGCAGCTCAGAGAGGCAGAATTAACTGGGTAAGTGGTCAGCAGCCAGGGGAGAAGCTCTCCATTGTCAGAGCAGGAAGGAGCCTAATAGCATACAGCTTCTCAAGAAAACCTCACTACTGTGTGGAGCATTTCCTCAATTGCTACCTGAGCACTGCCTTTTTAGTGTGGGGTGGGGGTCTGTGTCCTGCCAGGGCCTGAGACTCCTCCAGCTGTTTACTTGCAATACCAGAGCAACCCTGGATATTACTGAGAGGGACTCTCAACCAGAATCAGTTGTTCTAGAATCTTATAGGCAATGCTATGCAGCCAAGCGTTACTTGACTGAGTCACAGATATTGCTGTGAATAGTCCATGTTTGGGCAGCTTTCATAATCTGGTCTTTTCCAGGTGTGCCAGTCTATGAAATTCCAAGAGGAAGAACTCACGAGAAAATGAGACGCCTCCACTATAAACCCTTAAAAACCATGGAGACCCACAGAGACGGTCATAAGGGTTTTTTTTTTTGAAGGACATATCCAAGTGTGTAAGCCACAAGCGCTACAGCCTCCACAAGTTCAGGGGTGGCTTTTTCCTGCTCTTGCACCGTTGACTCCAAGACCCCCAGGAAAATCCATGGATCCTGATAATATTACAGAGCTGAATGGTCAGCCAGCTCAGGCCCATGCATCCATAGCACAATGCACATTTACTCACCATGTTCAGATGCAGGTTCAGGCATCTTCAACTTCTTTTTCCACAACTCTCTGGGTTCCTGAACATGTCCAGGAAAGGTAAGTTTCCCTCATTCCTACCCTCAGCAGCTCAGAGAGGCAGAAGTAACTGGCCAAGTGGTCTGCAACCAGGTAAGATGTTCTCTGCTGTCAGAACTGGCATGCAGGCAGCCAGGATCCTAATAGCGCAAAACTTCTACAGAAGATCCCATCCATTGTGGGGAGCGCTTCCTCAATTGCTACCAGAGTACTGCGGTTTTGGGGGGAAAGGGGAAAGTTTATGTCCTTGCAGGGTCAGGGATCCCTCCAGCTGTTCACCTGTAATATCAGAGCTACCCTGGACTTAAAGAGGAAGTAAACCCAGATTGGGTTTACTTCCTCAATATACCCCTGTAATGTAGAAGCATAATGGGCTGCGCATGCGCGCGGGAGCCGCCAGTCACGGCACGGTTGCAGTGGAGGAACGGCACAGAGGCCGTTTCTTCACTGTGCAAGTGCCGACATGATGTCAGCACAACACATACACTGTATATCTCCTGAACCATACAGGTTTAAGAGATATGCAAGGCACCTACAGGTAAGCCTTAGCATAGGCTTACCTGTAGGTTAAAGTGGTTGTCACGAGTTGACAACCATTTTAACTGAGAGGCATGCTCTACATGAGTAGCCATGTTCTGTACACTCTTACTGAAGTAGTGATTCTCAGAGAGTTGTTTTTTGTTTATAGGGTCTTATAGAGACTATGCTATGCAGCCACACCTCACAGAGACATTGTTGTGAAGGGTTCATGTCTGTGCAGCTTTCATAATCTGTTTTGTATTATTCTGCAGTGTATGCATGCTCCTTGCCATTCTGACCCTGTTTTGCATTATTGATTCTTCTTTGCACCTGTTTAGTAAACTGATATTTACAGAATTGGGACAATCCCCCCATGGGTTTTTTCTTAGCAGCTTTTTAAATAATTCAATGACAGATTAATGAAAAAAGTTTTTTCTTTATTATAAAAAAAGTTGATTAAAAGGCTTTGTGACAATTTCTAAAATATGAGCTCTGGTTCACATGTTCGGAATTCATAAAAACATGATAGTTAATGCACAGTAATGAATTTAGGCGTTTGAAGTATGTTTTTTAACACACTATACTCCAATGCGTTTCAACGTTATGTCGTAATGGTTTTCCTCATGGGGATTATTTGTATCTGTAGTTGTGCCACTGTTATGTACTTAAAGGACTATGCAGCTAGAGCTTCTGTATCCAGTGGTCCTGAGTCCTCTGCGGCCCGTCCTCTCCTCCGGGGCGACAGTCAACTCTAAGAGACTTACAAGAGGTCACTCGCTTTGGCGCCTCAGAATGGGGAGAGAGCGCAGCACCTCCTCTGCAGCATGGACATCAAAGAGTTTTTTCTGTATGTCCTTTTCTAAAAAATTAATTAAAGATTTGAATTAGTAATAAGATAGGGGCAATATGCTGGAGCATTGGCCAGACTATGCGTGAGTTTGTCATACTTGGTATATTATTAATAAAAAGGGAGTATATGCTCCAATTTATTTACTTTTCTTGTTTGTATGATATAATAAAAGTGCATTATGTGAAAGTGCTATGTGCAGTGTGAGGAGAAAAAAAAAGGGAAGGGAAAGGGAAAGGGGGGGGGTGCAAATGTTAGTGAATAAATTCATATTTATTATGTTAGTTAAATAATTTTTGAATAATTTTTTATCATATTTTATTAATTATTTTTTATTATTAGAGTTGAGCGAACCCGGACTATAAAGTTCGGGTCCGTACCGAACTTTGGGGTGTCCGGGACCCGGACCCTGAGGGAAAAATAATTATTATATGGTTCATA
>BLSH010433817.1:487039-510434 GCA_018402905.1 Glandirana rugosa
TTATTGACTTGATGACAAGACGTTTGTAGACCTTTCAGACACACAGTGAAATTTACTTTGGCCCTTATTGACTTGATGACAAGACGTTTGTAGACATTTAAAGTGACACACAGACTTTCCAGATGTTTGCAGAACAGTAGTTCAGTTATTCCCGGTTTAATTTAAAGTGACACACAGACTTTCCAGATGTTTGCAGAACAGTAGTTCAGTTAGTCCCGGTTTCATTTAAAGTGACACACAGACTTTCCAGATGTTTGCAGAACAGTAGTTCAGTTAGTCCCGGTTTTATTTAAAGTGACACACAGACTTTCCAGATGTTTGCAGAACAGTAGTTCAGTTATTCCCGGTTTCATTTAAAGTGACACACACAGTTTCCAGATGTTTGCAGAACAGTGATATGGGTTCTCCCGGCTTATTTATACTTTTTTGACACAGTTTGAAGATGATTTTAGAACAGTTATATGGCTTCTACCGTTAATTAATACTTTTCAGACACAGTTTGAAGATGGTCCACATCCACCTCCATTTTTGATTTTTTTATGTTTTTATTTTAAAAAAAATGCTTTTAGTTATTTCCATGTCCCCATTTCTTTGTAGGGCACTTGTCCCACCCTTACCCCAATTTCCTTCCTTTTGCAGTCCTCTAGGACTTTCCAGGGCTTTCTTACAGCCATTTTTGTGCCTAAAAGTTCGGGTCCCCATTGATTTCAATGGGGTTCGGGGTCCGGGACAAAGTTTGGGTTCTGTCCGGACCCGAACCCGGACTTTGTCCCGAAGTTCCGCTGAACCAGCAGAACCCGGACTTCTAGAAGCTCGCTCAACTCTATTTATTATGTAAATATGATTAGCAAATAAGATGAATATGCAGAATAATAACATGATTAAATACTTTTTTTATATTTTATTTAAGATATATATATATATTTTTCCACTTGCAGTGATTATGGAAAGTTACAGATACCCTCTGATTGTTCGTCCGATTACACTTCCCGTTATACAATTTAAAAAGAAATTAGGGTATCCTCAGCAAGCATATCCACATATATTACGTAAGCGTAACGGCAATTAAATGCAAACGCAATATAAACCTGAAATAATTGCCAGCACACATGCATCATTGCTATGCACCTATATAGCCAGATTTTCACATAGCTATACAGTGTTTTATTTTTTTCCAAGACATAATGCGGCATTTCAGTATGGTACAGCCTTGCAGTGCCACCGTTACCCGGCAGGACACCGCTGATAAGATTGTCTGACAATAACATCTAGGAGTCCCCTGGGACTTTTCACCAACTGAACATACAAGTGAAAAATAAAATCCCTGTCAAACTGGCAGAAAGCTCTTTCCTTATATGATGAGAAAACCGAGTTTAACATGAAAAAGCTGAAACTCTTCAGCCTGTACCCGCAGACGTGCCTGGTGGCCAAATCCTTTTAAAGAGACTTTTGTTGCTTTTTTCTTTTTGGCCTTAATTTTTTTGTTTTTGTTTTTCCTCTATTGTTATTATTAAAATGAATACAAATATATCAATCCAAATATTTACAGCAGGGTGTCTTAACCACTTCCCACCCGCGATATGGCTGAAAGACGGCTACAACGCAGGTTTACTTTGCCGGGAGGCCGTCATATGATGTCCTCTCGTGATCGTCCTGCATCCCTTGCAGAGCCGAAGGACTCAGCTGATCGCAGATTGGGGTAAAGGGCCAATCACAATGGTCCTTTACCACATGATCACCTGTGTCCAATGACAGCTGATCACGATGTAAACATAAGCCAGTTATTGGCATGCCTTTCCTCAGGCTGACAGGGTGAGGAGCGGAGAAGAGAGCCGATAACCAGCTTGTGTTAAAGGGACATTGACAACGATAGTCAGAGCAATGATTATAAGTGTCCTGATTATCAGCGCATTCCCAACAGTCCCCACCAGTGTTGCCAGTCAGTACCCACCACTGCTGCCAATCAGTGCCAACCAGTGCTGCCAATCAGTACCCACCACTGCTGCCAATCAGTGGTCATCAGTGCTGCCAATCAGTTCCCTATCAGTGCCTCCTCATCAGTATCACCTAGCAGTGCTGCCTATTAGTGCTCATCAGTGCCGTTTACCAGTGCCTATCAGTTCCACCTATCAGTGCCGCTGTTCTATCAGAATACTGCTACCCATCAGAAAATGCAACAGACGTGACGTTGCAAACAAAATTGTTTATTGCGCATGCGCTATGCATTCCAGCATGGCCGCTGTGCGTTTTCCATAATTTTCCTAATGTGACAGAACATGAAGGCGGCAGCAGACATCTTCTTACACCCTGGCAAATCTTCAATTCCACAGTTATTTTGGAAGTTAACTCACCTTATAATAGACGATTAACCGCAACAAAGTGAAATTGTTTATTTCAGTATATAATCAGTCTGTCGCTGAGCAGTGCAGGGTGTACCAAGATGGCCTTCACCACCTTCTGCCTGATTTCCTGGGTGTAAGAAGATGTCCGCTGCTGGCTTTGTGTTCTGGCATATTAGGAAACCTATTGGAAAGCACAGCGGCCGTATTAGTACACATGGTGCATGCACAGTAAGCAATTTTTGCTCAGAACGTCACTTCCGTTACATTTTCTGACAGGACACCGCCTCATCAGTGCCTCCTCATCATTGCCATATTATCAGAGCTGCCTCATCAATCAGTGCCCATCAGTGCCACCTATCAGTGCTGCTTCATCAGTGCCCATCAGTGCCACCTATCAGTGCTGCTTCATCAGTGCTCATCAGTGCCACCTATCAGTGCCGCCTCTTCAGTGCCCATCAGTGCTGCCTCATCAATGCCCATCAGTGCCACCTCTTCAGTGCCTGTGTTTCCAAGGTCTCCCGTCTCCACACATGGCAGCTTTGATATAACACTTGTGAACAAAATGTTTTAGAGAAAGAGTGACCCGGGAGTAAGGTTGTCTTCCTCCCACCCTACACACCTCCCCGTCCTCCATATTACTCGACATGATTGGAACATACGTCCCACAGTAATTAACACGAGGGCAATTCCTATACACGACTAGCCTCGGGCCGGAATTCTCTATTTTTCTCCCCGCCATACCGACTTTTGAAGTACCATTCTGATTCCAGCTCCACTCTCACACTACTCTATATTGAACTGCAGAACTAGGAAGACCTGTAAGTGTCATTAGTAGAGAAACTGCATTTAAATACGCAAATGCATTCTACATTAAGCCCCTGACGAAAGGCTTGAACCTGAAACGCATCGGGATCTTCTCCTTTTGCAGGACTGTGGAATGGTGTATTGTTGGTGTGTGCCAGTAAGGCTGGAATGTCCTTAGGATTTTTTTTAATCAGGTTGACATGCAATATACATGCAAAAATTCTCTTGTGACAGTCTGTAACTTCATCTTTTAATTCAATTTATATGCAGTAAATGTAAATTTTATAAGAATATGCTGTAGTAATTTCTGATCCACCACTTCCAAAGTCCCACCAGTTGGGGTTTTGTTTTTTCCATATAGAATTGGGATTGGTGGTAGTGTCAGAATGGCATTGCCTGTTTGGTAGATCTTTACACTAAAGTAGAACTATAGGCAAAACCTTTTTTTTTTTTTTTTCCGAATAAAGTAAGGGCGGGCTATAACTGTCAGTTTCTTTTCCATCTGTGTCCCATTGGGGAGATTTCCCTTCACTTCCTGTCCTATAGCCAGAACAGGAAGTCAGAGGAAATCCTTAATTCCTTAAGGGAATCCCTTGGAGACCCTCAGGTCACCAGAACTCGTGTTCCCATTTCCCCTATATTACTTTTCTGGGGACAACCCAACATTTGGGATTTACTTTCACTTTCAATATTTGATAATGGTAAACAGGGCAAAGGGTGAATCTCCCTAATGGGTGCACAGACAGCAACTGACAGGGGTTCTAATCCCTCTCCACTCAATCCAAAAAACGTTTTGGCTTTAGTTATACTTTAAACGCTCAGCAGCAGATTTTTCACTTGCTGAGTATGCAGTTTCTTTATCATGTAATTATTATTATTGTTATACAGGATTTTTATAGTGCCAACAGTCTGTGCAGCGCTTTAAAATACGAGGGTAGACAGTACAATTACAATACAATTTTGGGGCCTTCATAAAACTTTTTTTTTCTAAAGAAATTCTGAGTTTGAAAGTCAGAATTCTGAGATTAAAAGTCAGAATTCTAAGATTGAAAGTCAGAAATCTGAGTTTCAAAGTCAGAATTCTGAGATTACAAGTTTGGGCCATGCTAAAATTAATTAAACACAATTCTGAGATTAAAAGTCAGAATTCTGAGACTAAGGCTGGGTTCCCTGTATTGCGAATTGGATAAGGGTTCTCTGCATGCTCCAGTGCAGATTTGCACGGGAGTCCTGTGCATCTTTTAGTGCATTTCAGGTGCGAATTCAGCCAAACATTCGGGCTGAAACAACAACGGTCATACAACAGCTTGTTGTACGAGCATCCAACCATTAGTACTTAGAACAGCCGACGTGCGACAGTCGTACAATAGCAGTTGGATGAGCAAACTAGAAAACTTTGGTTGTACAACAAGCGGTCATACGACTGTTGACTCGTGTGTACAGAGAAGTTGGGCCAACAAAGATGTACGTGCAAAACACGCATGCTCAGAAGTCAGGAACGCCCAGAAGTGTCCGTGCGTGTAAACCTACATTCTTAATTCACAAATCACATTCACCTGAACTTACTCTTTATACGCTCGTAGCACGTCATCACGTTAGGCTTGGTCGTACGATTGCTTAGTGCAAGTCAGTATGCGAGACACAACAGCCAACATATGATTTTGGGCATCCGGTTAGAATTGGGCCGCCAGTCAGAATTCTGAATTTGAAAGTAATAATTCTGAGATTAAAAATCAGAATTCTGAGATTAAAGTTCAGAATTCTGACTTAAAAATCACAATTCTGTAAAAAAAAAAAAAAGAGCTCTTCCATAGTTTGGAAAAAATACATTTTATGGAATTAAAAAAGAAAAAACAATAGTTACCCCAATGTTTTTGTATACTGTGAAACAAGATGTTACGCCGAGTAAATAGATACCTAACATGTCATGCTTTAAATTGCGCACCCTTGTGGAATGGCAACAAACTACGGTACTTAACCACTTCCCATCTGGCCTACTGACAAATGACATCCGGGCGGGTGGTCAATTAGACTGACTGGGTGAGGGCGCTCGGTGGTGCGGTGATACACCGCATTACCGATCTCGGTAAAGAGCTTCCATCGGGAGCTCTTTACCACGTGATCAGCCGTGATCAATCACGGCTAATCACAATGTAAACAGGAAAAGCCATTTATTGGCTTTTCGTCTACTCGCGTCTGCAGAACAGTCGATCGGTGGCTCTCCTGACAGGGAAGGTCTGAGCTGATTGTTTATCAGTGCAGCCCCCCCATGGATCGCCAACCAGAACCACCAAGGAGCCTGCCCAGGGTCTACCAGGGGCCGACCAGGACCATCAGGGAACCAGGAGGGATGGGGTTGAGGAAATTGACTGGCCTGACCTCAACCTGATAGAACACCTTTGGGATGACTTAGAGAGGAGACTTTGCGCCAGGGAATTGAGAGGCCGTGACAGTATAATCTGCAGCCCATTATTACAAGTGATGCCTGGCTGTATGATGTTTCTACTGGACACCTAGATCAAGAAAGCGAGTTCCTGTTCCATACTGTTGCAGTATATTCAGGCTTGAATATATTGGCTTTCCGGTAAGCCTTGCATCCTTAAGGTGGTGGATTTCACTTGGATTTGCATGTCACACATCTGAATGTTTTTCACCCCTTGGAAATCTATGATCCACATGAACTTTTTTTGCACGTTTTGCACATATTTGCACATTCTTTTTGCATTAGTTGCACATCTATGGACTGATCTGATGAATTGCATTTATATTAATTATGTAACCATCTATATATTTACTTGATTTTCACTAGAACTTTATATTAGGAAGGTTTAATTCATTTTACACCTCGTTTTTCCACAATAATTAGTCACTGTTACTTTGGTTGAGTGCTACACATTGAGAATATATATTCCCATAGACACTCCTAAACCTTGTGGACAGCCTTCCCAGAAGATTTGAAGCTGTTATAGCTGCAAAGGGTGGGCCAACTCAATAATGAACTCTAAGGACTAAGACTGGGATGTCATTGTAGTTCATGTGTGTGTAAAGGTAGGTGTCCCAATACTTTCGACAAAATAGTGTATTTAGTGTACAAAGCACAATTATCACGTCTAGATGATTCTTGTAACATAGCAATGTTTCAGTTCAGAACTGCTTTTAAGTGGTTCTAAAGGCGGAAAGTTTTTTAATGCATTATATGCATTAACTACTTAAGGTCCGCTGTGAGATTTGTGCAATTAATATTCTTGATTACATTACACTTTATTGTGGGTGTTTTTACATTTTAAAGTTGGGGGGGGGGGAGCAGATATAAATAGGATCTGCTCCGGGTGCCAAATGCTCTAGGTACACCTCTGGTCATTAGCACAGTGACAGTGCATATTTTTTAGCACTGATCATTGTGTTAGTGCCACTGGTCCACTAAAAGTGTCAAATAGTCAGTTAGTGTCAGAATGTCCACCGCAATATTGCAGTCCAACTATAAGTCGCTGATCATTACCATTATTAGTAAAAAAAAAAAAAAAAAGAAATAAAAAGATCCCATAGTTTGTAGACGTTATAACTTTTGCGCAAACCAATCAATGTATACTTATTGGGGTTTTTTAACCAAAAATATGTAGTAGAATACATATTGGCCTAAATTGATGAAGAAATTAGATTTTCTACATTTTTTTATTGGATATTTTATAGCAAAGTAAAAAAATATATATACATTTTTTCAAAATGATAATTTTTTTTTTTTCATAGCACAAAAATTAATGACCACAGAGGTGATCAAATACCACCAAAAGAAAGCTCTATTTGTGAGGAAAAAGGACATCCATTTTATTTGGGTACAGCGTTGCCCTACAGCACATTTGTTAGTTAAAGTAACGCATAAAATGGCCTAGTCAGGAAGGGGGGTCAATCTTTTAGAGGTCAAGTGGTTAAGATAAAAAGCCTACTCTGCGCCTCAGCCCCCCTAATACTTATCTGAGCCCCATCTTGATCCAGCGATGTTGCTCGAGAGCCTCCTCTGCCCATTACTCTCACTCTTCATAGGCTGAAACAGCAGCGGGCGCCGTTGGCTCCAGCTGCTGTCAATCAAAGTCAGTGAGCCAATGAGGAAATGAGGGACAGGGCCGAGCCATGGCTCCTTGTCTGAATGGACACAAAAAGCAGCGGCTCGGGTGCCCCCACAGGGGGGGGCACTCGGCAGCAGGGAGGGGCCAGGAGTGTCGGCGAAAATCCGAAAATTCGAAAATCCTAAAGAACAAAAACATTTGGATAATTTCTATTAACCGTAACCATTATTATATTTTTTAAATTATTATTATTATTTATTATTAATAATAATAAAGATAAAAACTATAAAACTAGTTTTAAACTATTCAATTATAGGTATGTATTGGAATTTCCTTTCAAATTTGGCTGTTAGCGAACGTAATGAATTATTAACCATTATTATAGTTTTTTATTATTATTATTATTTATTAATAATAATAAATAATAATAATAATAACAACTATAATAATAGTTATAAACTATTAAATGAGTTAGATAGTGGAATTTCCTTTCAAATTTGTCTGCCTGTTAGTGAACTTAATGAATATGAATTATTCTGAATTCCCGAATTACCGATAATAACGAATACTGCATCTATACGAGAGGAAAGAACCAAATTTGAATGCTTCCGAATTACTGATTATAATGGATACCGCATCTATACAAATAGAATGTATCGAATCTGAAGGTTTCCGAATTACCGATAATAATGGATACCGTGTCTATACGAATAGAACAAATCGAATCCCAATTTTTTTGAATTCCTGAATTACTGATAATAACGAATACTGCATCTATATGAATGGAACGAACTGCATTCAAAACGAATTTGAATTTTTCAGAATTTACGCATTTTGTCGAGTAACTAATTTTGATTATAACTAGAGTTGAGCGAACCCCTGGATGTTCGGGTTCGGTGGGTTCGGCCGAACTTCGCGAAAAAGTTCGGGTTCGGTACCGAACTTGACCCGAACTTGTCCCCAAACCCCATTGACGTCAATGGGGACCAGAACTTTTCGGCACAAAAATGACTGTAAAAAAGTCCTGGAAAGTGCTAGAGGGCTGCAAAAGGATTTTAGAACAATAATCTGTCCCTTACAGCAACAGCAGGAACCTGACCCTATAGGAGTAGGTGATGATTTTAGAACAATAATCTGTCCCTCTAAGCAGTAGACTCTACCTAGTCCAGTCAGATCGTTCTGTAATGCAGAATGAGATCTCCAATCTGTCCCTAAAAGCAGTAGTAGTAGTAATCTCTACCTAGTCCACAACCAGATCGTTCTGCAATGCAGGATGAGATGTTATTATATCTGCAATCTGTCCCTCACTGCACCGGCAGCATCCTCTCCCTACCCTAGCCAGAGAGCATGTGACATGCAGCACTACGTGACTCCAGCTTATACAGAGGCTGGGTCACATGATGCACTGGCCAATCACAGCCATGCCATTAATAGGCATGGCTGTGATGGCTTCTAAGGGCAAACCAGTGAAACGCTTGTTGATTGGCTGCCCTGCAGCTATTCAACAGGCAGGATGAAATACCCGAACTCGAACCCAAACTTTTTTTCAAATGTCCGGGTTCGGTCACAGACACCCCAAAGTTCGGTACGGACCCGAACTTTACAGTTCGGGTTCGCTCAACTCTAATTATAACGAATGATCCGAAAAAAAAAATGATTACAACGAAAGTGAAAAAAAACCCCACATTTTTCAGCCGTGCACATGTCTAATTTTCACTTTAAATATAAGTCTCTTTTTTTAATATTATAATAATGAAACATAGGAGAGGAAATGCTGCCTAAACCAGCCAATAATTGCCCACCTTTTCTTTTTCTTCTACAGCGTAGAAAATAAAAGCTAATACGATTGGTTGCTATGAACTACAATCTTCTTTTCCCCCCTCTGCAAATTTTTATACATGGAATTAAATACGCACATGACAATTTTATTTTCTTTATTCTGCTCCAAGATCATAGAAAGCTGAGGCTGAACCTTTTCCTTTTTTTTTTTTAATTAATCAGTTTTAGAACAGTATACATAAAAGTCAGTGAAGTAAAAAATAAGACATTTAATCACGCTGTTCCTGTCATTACTCAAACACTTTACAGTAATAATTGTCACAGAATTTCTAGGCCTGCGGAAATTATTTAAGACTGCAGAACCTTCTTTAAGCATAACATATCAGTACATTAATGTCAGTGCAGGAGGAGATAACCAGGTATTTCAGGGAAATGTCCAAAGCCGTATTTCAGTTATAAGTGGAATCTGGTGGATTGCTTTATCTGTTGGCTTTTTATTGCTGAATTCCACCTGTGAGACCTCTCTGCTTTAGTTAACTCTTCCTGTTTCCAACAACCTTGGAATTTAGGTGTTCCCACCAAGTTTTGGGTGGTCCAGCTCCTTCTGTTGCATTCTCCCTATTCTAAATATACAGGGAGGCCCGGCGTAAAGGAGAGAAAAGACATGGACGGAAGGCCGGCATAACTGGGTTAAAGGGGTTTGGGTCAAGTAGGGGTTTCAGTCTAGGGCAGCCTTTCTCAACCTTTACAACACCAAGGAACCCTTGAAATAATTCTCCGGTCTCGGGGAACCCCTGCTAAAAATTAAAAATCTACAACTCATGATACATTAGTGTGATGGTCAATGGGAAGAAGGCTCCTCACACTTGTGGTCATTGGGAAGAATTACCCCCTTACAGATAGCTAAAAAGATCAATGGTATCATTGGGAATTTGTCTGAGAGGTAGAAATTGACCATTGCTCAAGGAACCCAAGCAACCTCTGGAGGAACCCTAGGGTTCCACGGAAACCCTGGTCTAGTCTAACAGGATATATAAGTGGTGGGACTTATTTTATTGGACAGGAACAGGTGGAGCTACAGTGAATAGCCAAGCTAGGGGTCCTAGGAGGTCTTCAGTTGGAGGGAAGCTACATTGGGACAAATTTCCCACCCTCCTCTTTTTTTTTCTGGATTTTGGTTCTAGGGCCCCCCGCCTGCCCTCCTTTCTTAAGGAAGTTTTTTCTGGTTTTATTTGTCATGGCAGCAAGCGGGGTACAAGATCCTGGTAGGCTAGTATGGGGCAATCATATACTTGGTAGGGACCCGTCTGAGGCACAGCTCCCAGCATTTGGTATGTTGGTATCTGCTACTGGTAGTGTGGGTGGGCAGACAGAGGGGTAGGGGCGGGAGGAGGAGGAGCAGATCAAGCCCTCTCTCCTCTCCTGTTCATGATGGGGCCCATGTGTACACCTATACACTCGGCGGTTGTGGTACTTGGTTACTTGGGGAACCACAGTCCATTCTGTATATTGTGTCTGGGTTTTAGGTGGTCTGAAACCCAGACACACGATTCAAAACCTGGACTGCCCGGGTGAAACCCGGACAGGTGGCAACCCTACTGCAAGGACAGTTGCTATGATTTCTCCTTAGTACAAGTTTCCTTCAAAAATGCCCAGCAAGAGTGGACTCTATAGAAAACCCAGAGAACCCACCTTTGGAGCCTTCAAGTGATAAGAAAATGTCAAGTGATTCAACCCCTGATCTACAAGAGTAGGTTTTCAAATGTCCTGGTGTTTAAAGGATTAACACAAGCTCATGGCAGCATGCCCCTGTCCAACGACGTCACAAGGGCGGTGATGTCAGTGGGTGAACCCGCCCCTTAGTTATTTGAGAACTGGCAGACTGCGGGAGCGGACCCTTTTTTCCTTTTTTCAGGTGGGCGGTGGTGGTAGGCACCGCGATTGACGATGGATCTACATTGGGGGACATTGTTTTTTATTTTTGTTTTTTAAATAAAGGACTTTTCAAAAACTGCCTACTTTCATTTTTTACACTATACCTTTTTTTTGGTGAATAGAGTACTATGCACCCCATACTTCTTCACACGGGGGCAATATCTGTGCACCCCCTTGTTAAAGGGTGTTTCCAGATTCCGATAAGCCACCTGCCCGCAGACCTCCACAACCACCGGCCAGTGTGGGGGGTGGGGGCGCTTGCTCGACCCCTCCATTTCCTGACCTGCCAGGCTGCATGCTCGGTTTTTTTTCCCCAGGTTTTTTTATTGCCGGCAATTCTTGTTTTTACATTCAGCTGTCAACGGGGAACCTCACTGACAGCTGATGACTCATCACAACTTTTCAAAGTTTGTTAAAGAGAAAAGAAAAATGCAAAATGCATGAAAACTTCATGCAAACATGCATTATAATTGAATGTTCTAAAATGCAAAATACACTGCAAAACGCGCCGGAAAACCGCATCAACCGCAACTGCATAGATGTGAACCTAGGGTCAATGCCGATTAAGGGCTTTCAGATAAAAGTGATCCACAGGTTCCTACAGGGCTCTGAAGACGCACCCTGCTTTCCTGTTGCTCTAGGGAGCCTGGAACCATGGTAAACTGCCAGAGCTTTGAGAGAAGGAGGTGAATGGGGAAAACATATTCTGTGATCTCTTCTTAGATCAATGAAAGCCCCAAGGGATGTCAATGGTGGTACTCAGGCTCCCACTGCCAGCTCTGGGAGCAGGAAGTGATTGGGGAAAACTTTATTCCCTGATTCCCTCTGCAATCACTGAACCCCCCCCCCCCCCATTCAATGGTGCCGGTGGTGGTTCTTGGGAGCCCAGGGCCATGGTAAATTGCTGGAGCAGGAGGTGATTGGCAAAAATGTATTCCCTGAATCCCCCAACAATCAACAAACCCCTCAATGGTGCCAGGGTGGTTCCTGAGCTCCTACCACCAGTGGTGCCAGTGTTGGTTCCTGGGATTCCCTGTTCCATAGAGGAGCCACAATAAACTGCCAGAGCTTTGAGAGCAGGAGATGATCAGAAAATCAGGATCAGGAAAAAAGATCTGGAAAAATATATTCCCTGTTTCTCCTGTGATAAATTAACCCCCCCATAGGTGCCGGTGGTGGTTCCTGGGCTTTCTTGTTCCTCCAGGGAGCCTAAGACCACAGTAAACTGCCAGAGCTTTAGGAGCAGGAGGTGATCAGGGAACATTGATTATCCAATCTCTCCTGCAACTAATCAACCAGGAAGCTTAATGTATTTAAATGGTTCTAAAGGCTCAGGGTTTTTTACCTTCATGCAAAAAAAAACCTTCTCTGTGCACCAGCCCCCCCAGGCCCCTCATTCTTACCTGAACCCTATCTCAATCCAGTAATGTACACAAGAGCCTCAGTTCTCTGGGGACTCTCCCTCCTCATTGTCTGAGACAGCAGCAAGGGCTATTGGCTCTCGCTGCTGTCAATCACAGTCAGTGAGCCAATGAGGAGAGAGGGGGGATGGGCCCGAGCAGTGGCTCTGTGTGTGGGCCCGAGCTGCAGCTGAGGAATGAGTCTGTTTGGGTGCCCCCATTGCAAGTTGCTTGCATGATACCTTTCTTTTGCTTCCCTTGTAGACTGTCTAGTAAAACTGAGTCAACCGCTGACATATTTGTTCTGTTGTTGGCCTCTTCTGGCAAGATATAGAAATGTTTCTTCAGTGCACGAGATTCACGCTAGAAACTATTTAGTCAGATAGCTGTAGGCAGGTGTAGTCTATTTTCTCCACTGCAGGTGGCATTATGGCAGCGGCACTTCAGTTGGGGAGGAAGTCAGGAGGAACATGGTTCCTCTATAGTTTCCTAGGTCACTGAGGAAGTGATTTTATTGTATGCTGCCACCCCATGTGACTCTGGCGACCATCTTGGATCAGGCAGAGCCTTTTAAGACCCTGGCTCCCAGGTACTGTCAGTCTGGCTGGAATCTGCTCCTTCACATTGTTGGAAACTGTGAGTGTACCCAGATTGGTAGCTGTCTCATTGGGTTTGTTATAAACTGTTGCTACATTATCCTAATACAAGTTTTACGTTGCACCTGACTTTGTGAATTATTGCCGCTGCACATGCTGCACCCCACCTACATGGCTATTAAGGGAACCAGTGAAGATATAAATATGGGACCTGCATTTGCTGACTTGTTGAGGAAGCTTCCATGCTTATACCTCCTTCAACACTTGGCAAGTCACTGATCTAAAAGAAGCATATTTATATCAGGTGCCCTGACATTTCTCTGGATGCGTGCCTTCTGTTGCTGGGTTGTTGAAAAGAAATTTGCTTCTCTGTATTGTCTGCACAGTAAGTGTTACAGAGACCCTGTGGTTTTTTCATGCAGAGCAAAGCTGACCTTCAACCTTACCTTAAACAATACTCAACTCAACTGTACAGCCTCTCCTCTTTAGAAATGGTCTGCTCTAGGTCATTGAACACCTTGAGCTTCTGTGAATTAGTTGCCTTATACTGAATACCTCCTGCCTCCCTCTGGGCTGAATGATGTCCATATCACTGGCCCCACTAAGCTGCTCCTCCCCACAAGTCCTGCAGCTGCCCCCCCCCCCCCCAATCATGTACAATGCAGGACCAGCATTAAAATTATGCTTTTGGGAACTGACTTAAGTTCATCTTGCAGGAGGATGTTGCTGTGAGCAGCTGCTGCATTTGGTGAATGGAGTCACTACTTGAGAGGGTGGCAGAGCAAAAAGTGAAGCAGCGATCCAACATTATCAGAAGTAAACACAATGCTCACATGATTGATGCTTACCTCTGGCATTAGAGGGAACCAGCAGAGGACTGACTCTCTGAACTGGGCTTCCTTTTGCGTGATTGGGAGCCAGTGTCTGATTGGTTACAGAGCTCTCCAAAACTTTGGCCAGCCACATTGAACCCAGATTCTGCTGGGTTTTTTTCATGTGCTCTGAAGTGCAGGAGTGCGGTAAGTGTCCCTTACACTGGTAGTCAGTGGGAAGAATGCCCTTTTTATTGGTGGTCAGTGGGAAGAATGCCCCTTACATTTGTGGTCAGTAGGAAGAATGCTCCTTACATTGGTGATCAATGGGAAGAATGTCCCTTACAGTGGTGATCAATGGGAAGAGTGTCGCTTACATTGGTGATCAGTGGGTAGAATTGGTGATCAGTGGGAAGAGTGCTCCTTACATTGATGGTCAGTGGAAATAATGCCCCTTACATTGGTGGTCAGTGGGAAGAACGTCCCTTACATTGATGGTCAGTGGGAAGAATGCCCCTTATATTGGTGGTCAGTAGAAATACAATGTTCCTTACTTTGGTGATCAGTGGGAAGAATGTTCCTTACATTGGTGATCATTGGGAAGAATGTTCCTTACATTGGTGATCAGTAGGAAGAAGGCTCCTTACATTGGAGGTCATTGGGAAGAATGTCATTTACATTGGCGGTCAATGGGAGTAATGCTTCTCACATTGGTGATCAGTGGGAAGATTGTCCCCTACATTGGTGGTCAGTGGGAAGAATGGTCCTTACATTAGTGATCAGTGGGAAGAATGTTCCTTACATTGGGGGTCAGTAGGAAGAATGCCCCATACATTGGCGGTCATTGGGAAGAATGCTCCTTACATTGGTGATCAGTGGGAAGAATGCTCCTTACATTGGTGACCAGTGGAAAGAGTGTCCCTTACATTGGCGGTCAGTGGGAAGAATGTTCCTCACATTGGTGGTCAGTGGGAAGAATGCCCCTTTACATTGGTGATCAGTGGGAAGAATGTCATTTACATTGGCGGTCAGTGGGAGTAATGCTTCTTACATTGGTGATCAGTGGGAAGAATGTTCCTTACATTGGTGATCAGTGGAAAGAGTGTCCCTTACATTGGCGGTCAGTGGGAAGAATGCCCCTTACATTGGTGGTCAGTGGGAAGAATGCCCCTTACATTGGTGATCAGTGGGAAGAATGCTCCTTACATTGGCGATCAGTGGGAAGAATGCTCCTTACATTGGCGATCAGTGAGAAGAATGTTCCTTACATTGGTGGTCAGTGGGAAGAATGCTCCTTACATTGGTGACCAGTGGGAATAATGTTCCTTACATTGGTGGTCAGTGGGAATAATGCTCCTTACATTGGTGATCAGTGGGAAGAATGCTCCTTACATTGGTGGTCAGTGGGAAGAATGATCCTGATATTGGTGATCAGTGGGAAGAATGCTCCTTACATTGGTGATCAGTGGGAAGAATGCTCCTTACATTGGTGGTCAGTGGGAAGAATGATCCTGATATTGGTGATCAGTGGGAAGAATGTCCCCTACATTGGTGGTCAGTGGGAATAATGTTCCTTACATTGGTGATCAGTGGGAAGAATGCCCCTTACATTGGTCATCAGTGGGAAGAATGCTCCTTACATTGGCGATCAGTGGGAAGAATGCTCCTTACATTGGTGATCAGTGGGAAGAATGCTCCTTACATTGGTGATCAGTGGGAAGAATGTGCTTTACATTGGTGATCAGTGGGAAGAATGTCCCTTACAATGGCGATCAGTGGGAAGAATGTTCCTTACATTGATGATCAGTGGGAAGAATGCTCCTTACATTGGTGATCAGTGGGAAGAATGTCCCTTACATTGGTGATCAGTGGGAAAAATGTTCCTTACATTGGTGATCAGTGGGAAGAATGTCCCTTACATTGGTGATCAGTGGGAAGAATGCTTCTTACATTAGTGATCAGTGGGAAGAATGTCCCTTAAATTGGTGATCAGTGTGAAAAATGTTCCTTAAATTGGTGATCAGTGGGAAAAATGTTCCCTACATTGGTGATCAGTGGGAAGAATGTCCCTTACATTGGTGATCAGTGGGAAGAATGCTCCTTACATTGGTGATCAGTGGGAAGAATGTCCCTTACATTGGTGATCAGTGGAAAGAATGCTACTTACATTGGTGTTCTGCTGGGTATCTGGCATTCCCAACCCTCTCCTCCTTGTATGTGATGACCAATAAAACTTCTAAAAAGACAAAAAGTGATTGGTGCCCAATGTTCTTTCAGTCCCTCATTTTATAAAAAGACTCCTGGAGTGAAATTCTGACCAACCCCTGTCTCTGGAGGTGCCACCATGCTTGCTGGGGTCAGGGTGTGCTACACTTAAATTTTGAGAGGCAGAAACTGTTCATTACTAAAGGAACCCCTTGCAACCTCTGGAGGAGCCCTGAGATAAACTGTCTTGTCATTTTATTTTTGAAGCAGGAAAGGGTAACAGCAGGTTAACATAAACAATATATAACTAGTGGTTTTGGTTCTTATAGTAAATACATGCTTATGAATAGGAGCTTTCTAACACATTTCCCAACATCAATATAAATGGAAATGTGTGCAGTATTATTTTATGAAGTTATTTGTTCATGTGACTGATGAATGTGTCCACAGAACATGTTAGTTTAATCAAACACAATGCACAGGACAGTAAGAGCCTGCAAGCACAATCTTCTGAAGTATCAATGGTTTATTTATTATTTATTACAGGTATTTGTATAGTGCAAACAATATATGCAACTCTTTACATATTCTTCTGTGCATTCACATCAGTCTCTGCCCTCAAGGAGCTTACAGTCTAAGGTCCCTATCTCACATGCATACATACACGCACACACAAACCAGTTTGGAAAGGAGCCAATAAACCTACCAGAGTGTCTTTTGAGTGTGGGCGATGACCAAAGGCAATGGCAAGGGAGCAGCGAGCATCCTTCCTCCCAAAGCACCAGTATTCAATATGGATGGCGACTGGGATATTCAGCTCAGGAGGTGGTGGCAGCATGGTTTAGGTGCCCCTAATGGCTCCCCCTGGAGGAACTGGTGAACTGGTTTCTGCCCGCACTCCAAGACATGCTGGTAGGTATTCCAGCAACTCCAGAATATGTATTTTAGAACTGTTAGGACACGCTTGGCTATATATTTATGAAGGACTGGCCAGGGCACTTGTCAAACTTTTGCCCAAAACTTACTAAAAATTCACTGGAAGAACTTTCATATATATTTTTCTAACATTCGTCTAGTGAAAAAAAAAGATCCTTCTGCTCTACTCATACATGGGAAAAGGCGCTTACTATAACATTTGTCTACTTTATCAAAGGGCGAATGCTACCTTCTTGGCACCATAACTTGAGAGTCACACATTTGTATATACAATTCAACAGGTTGAGTTGAAATCCTTACATTTTGAAAATGCAATCATTTCTTTGATGTGTTACTGTACCACATACGGGCATCTACTTAGATATCTTAGACACTTTCCCAGAGTGGAAAGTGGTGGGTTTCCCTTTACTTCTCAATGTCTGGCCTGGGCACCCTTTCTTCTTCTTCATATTATAAAATATTTTTTTATTGTATCGATTCGATATACATATATTTTTTTTACTCTAACTGATCCAAAGGCACAGTGATGTGGTTAGGAAAGTAAAAGTCTCCAAAAACAAGGTCTACATGTAATGAACTGCCAACCTAGTTGCTCCCTGATGTGAAGTAGCATGCAGGCTACACTGGCACTGTCTCCTGGGCTGAATATCACAGCGGTCCTCCGTATCAGGTACTGGTGCTTTAGGAGGAGTACGCCCACTTTTGGGCTACCCCTCTCAAAGCACCTATTGACGCTAAAGAACACTTTCTGCTCCCTTGCTGTGGGCACAACTGTTAGCGTGCCTTGTGAGCCAGGTTGGCAATATCTGGAAACTGAAACCTAAAGCAAAAAAAAAAATTGGTGAAGGACAGACATGACTGGGCTAGAGGGAAAAACAGTAGAGATAAGGATCAGCAGATATGAGGTTATGTACCTTGATTGGTGGGATTGAATGTTCAAAGAGGGGCTACAACAGTATCTAGGTGGGATTTTTGAAATCAACAAGCAGTTCAAGGCAAAGGACGGAGAAGACACTTCCCACCCTCCCTCTCACTTGATGGTTGGACTTGTTGTTGGTCATAGTGGCCCGGTGGTTGGGGTCTTTGGTGGCATTAAAAATTCACTGTGTTACATCAGAGTAAGAACCCTTCTATGGCATGGCATCCTATGTTTAATCCCAGCTAACATGGGTTAAGTGGGAAGCAGTGGACATGGAGGTGTTGGCGGAGAGCTGGTATTGTCCTCAAGCTGGTGTTCTGTGGCCTGGGACATTTAAATGGTTCTGCATAAAAAAAATCTGTTGTTGGTTCATTATGTCCTCCAAGGATCGGCAACCTGGGTTATTGGTGTCTTTATTATTATATTCCTGTTCAAAGGAATGTTTTTAGAAGTTGTTTATTTTGTTTATAAATGGCCACTATGGACAATTTTCACTCCCAAAGAGTGTTGCTCGGTTCATGTAGGTATGCAGGGTAAGAGGGGTATAGGTGGCAGGCATAATGGTCTTGGTGGCAAGGGATTGAGGACATCTGTTATGCCCTAGTCAAGTGGGGCTATACTATTTTTTGTTGTAACTTATATATAAACTTAAAACATAAAAACAAACAAAAAAAATCACTATGGCTGGCAAATTCACCCATCAAGTTAAAAGCTGTTTTTAGAGCTTTCTAGGAGGCATTGGCCTGCTGTCCACATTTATATGACAGATGAATGTAGATGGATGCCAGAAAGGCAAATTTCTAAAGAAGATTCGTTTGTGAATTTGCCAGCTATTCCTTTATAAAATATACCCCTTGGATTTGTTATTTTGGTTAATTTGGCTGTAGGCTTTACATTGGTGGTCCCACGGCGATCTGCTTTTTTCACATAAACAGCCATCTCAGCATTGAGCATCTTGGCTTAAAGGTATCTGTGCAGAGATGCGCTACCTGGGTTTACCTAGTCAAGGTGATCGCTGGCTATGCATGACCACTCATACCACCTGACTTCTTTAAGACCCTTTTGCATGACATAAAATATGTAACCTTTATGCAAGTTGTGGGTCTATCACTGACAAATCCCATGACATATAAAATGTGTTTCAGAGAAAGCAACAGTGCCACCTTCAGGTTCCGGAATGACAGACTAAAGCCATGTCTTTTTTAATTATTATTTTTTTTCTTTCATATACTTGTGCTTGGCTGCTTCTCAAAGTGATAAACTACACAGCAGAGGGGCATGCAATATTAATGATGATCAGTAGGTGGTGCTTCAGCATCATTATTTTCTGTTCTGCACTATTTACCAAAAAAAAGCCAAACCCTTTGGGGTTATTATGATGTCAAATACCACATTATGACCTCACGTTTTGTGACAGAGGCAACTATTTTAAATACTGCCTTTAATTGCAAAAACATAACAATGTATACAGGTTCTGGGGTTGATTAAATAAAGGTTAAGAAAGTGACGGAATCTAAACAGGCGCAGAACATCTACAATGTGCAGTAGGGCTTGGTTCACACAGGGCGATCCGACTTCGGCACGACTTTGCTAGGCAATTGCAGCGCGGCTTTCATCGCGACTTACAACCCGACTTATGCCAGGCGACTTTGCCTGTGGCCAATCAGAGAAAGGAGGGAGGGGGCTGCCCCAAATAAAATTCCATTCTTTTCACTGTAAAGTCGCTTGCATTAAGATGGGGATCCGACTTGGAGTCGACTTACATTGACTTCCATGGGCACAAGTCGGGTAGAAGTCGCCTTGGAGTGGCACAGGAACCTTTTTTTGAAATCGGAGCGACTCAGTAGCCTGCATTAAGATGGCTCCTCTTCATTTCAATGGGATTTGACATGTCAAGCGACTTGGGGCGACTTGAGGCGACTCAAGTCAGAGCGCAAGTCACCCCTGTGTGAACGGGCTCTAAAAGATTTAATTTATAATGTTTACAATCACCATTTGTAAATAACTATTGATGATTAAAGAGATGAATCAGCAGCCTTGGACAGTAGAGTTTACCAACGACCAAGAAGATTGTATCTAGCTGGTAGGCTTCTGGTAAAATAATGGATGACTTATTGTTGTGTGGGTATATATATATACACAGTGCCTTGAAAAAGTATTCATACTTTTTTAAAGGGGGCTGAATACAAATGCACGTCTTGCTTTTCAGATATTTATTTGTAAAAAAAAAATTGAAAACCATTTATCATTTTCCTTCCACTTCACAATTATGTGCCACTTTGTGTTGGTCTATCACATAAAATCCCAATAAAATACATTTACCTGTTTGGTTGTAACTTGACAAAATGTAGGGAATTTCAAGGGGTATGAATACTTTTTCAAGGCACTGTATATATAGATACTGTATATATATATATATATATATATATATATATATATATATATATATATATATATATATATATATATATATATGTATATACTATATTGTCAAACCTATTGGGACTAGAGTTGCCACCTCATCCCTTTAAAACCGAACACATGTTAATTAAACAGGGTCTGTGGCTGATTAAGGTGGTAATTAAACTCACTTGGAGCCTTGTCTGCATTAAATTAGCCTCAGAACCTGGGTAATTTATATGTGTTCTGGTTTAAAGGGATGAGGTGGCAACCCTAATTGGGACGCCTGCCTTTACACACACATGAACTTTAATGGCATCCCAGTCTTAGTCTGTAGGGTTCAATATGGAGTTGGCCCACCCTTTGCAGCTATAAGGGCTCATTTACACTTGCTGCAAAACAGGGCGTCAGACAGGCGTTGTTAAAGCTCCCTTAATGCCAGTCAAAGCACCTGTCACTAAATAAAATGGTTAGTGTACAGTCCTGTTGACACCTTGCATTGGCTTGGCTGGGCTTCAGCTTCGTGTCAAAAATTATACCCCATGTAGCTTTAGCCAGGCTTCAAAGCCTCTCCAACGCCTCCATAGAAGTCTATGACAAAGCTCGCTTGAAGCACCTGTGGCTTTTCAGAGGCTGTAATTCAGCTTTAGCTTTGTTTTGGAGAAATTGCGGGTGTGAGATATCAACAAACACACAGGACATTTACCAAGCTCCAACAAGGCTTTAAAAGTGCATCACTGAAGCCTTGTTGAAGCCTTGTTGAAGCCTCACTACAGCCTGTTTGAAGCACCTCCGAAGCCTCAAAAACACATCATAAAAGCTTGTTGAAGCTGTATGGGCTTTAATGAGCGTTGAAGCTGAAGCAAGTGTAAACGAGCCCTAGCAGCTTCAACTCTTCTGAGAAGGATGTCCACAAGGTTTAGAAGTTTGTCTATGGGAATGTTTGACCATTCTTCCAGAAGAGCATTTGTGAGGTCAGGCACTGATGTTGGATGAGAAGGCCTGGGTCGCAGTCTCTGCTATAATTCATCCCAAAGGTGTTCTATCAGGTTGAGGTCAGGACTCTGTGCAGGCCAGTCAAGTTCCTCCACCCCAAACTCGCTCATTCATGTCTTTATGGACCTTGTTTTGTGCACTGGTGCGCAGTCATGTTGGAACAGGAAGGGGCCATCCCCAAACTGTTCCCAACAAGTTGGGAGCATGCAATTCTCCAAAATGTCTTAGTATGCTGACACCTTCACTGGAATTAAGGGGCCAAGCCCAACCCCTGAAAAACAACCCCACACCATAATCCCCCTCTCCACCAAATGATTTGGACCAGAGCACAAAGCAAGGTCCATAAAGACATGAATGAGCGAGTTTGGGGAAGAGGAACTTGACTGGCCTGCACAGAGTCCTGACCTCAACCCAATAGAACACCATTGGGATGAATTAGAGTGAAGACTGCAAGCCAGGCCTTCTCGTCCAACATCAGTGCCTGACCTCACAGATGCGCTTCTGGAAAAATGGACAAACATTCCCATAGACACTCCTAAACCTTGTGGACAGCCTTCCCAGAAGAGTTGAAGCTGTTATAGCTGCAAAGGGTGGGCCAACTCAATATTGAACCCTACAGACTAAGACTGGGATGCCATTAAAGTTGATGTGTGTGTGAAGGCACGCGTCACAATACTTTTGACAATATAGTGTGTGTGTGTATATATATACTGTATGTGTGTGTACTACATGACCAAATGTTTGGACCTCTGATCACTACATTATTATACCCATATGTGTTTGCAATGTGCCCAGCACTTAGTTGAAATAAAAAGACAAGATAAAATAAAAAGAATTAAATAAATTCACGAAATTATAATAAAATATTTATATTTATATAAAATAATAAACAAATAATAAAGAAATAAATGAGTGTGTGAGCTGATTTGTGTATTGTATTATTTGTGTGTGCACAACTTAATGGATATATATATTACATACCTCAAAAAGTTGCCAGCGTTCATGTGTGCCCTATAAACAATCCATATAAAAAAAATAAAAAACACAAACAATATAAAATTCTCTGCAAAAAAATCCACTTCCACTTTCACTTATTTAATTATAGTTCTCCTGAGCTCTCAATATAATTCCTATTTGCCGTGTTGGAAAACACCTCCAGGCCACCTCTAATAGAAAGGTTTGTTACCCAGACCTCGTTTGACCCCTTATCTGATAAGTAAGGGCATAAAGCTCGTTTTAAATCTCCACCAGGGATCCAACTTCATCTTCTGCTTATTCCACCTCTGGCCAATTGTTATGAAGCAATTATAAAACCACACTTGTTTCCTGTTAACTGCTCCCCTAATTGGTCATTCACAATCTGCTAAGCATAAACACTTTTATGCTTGTTTTAATAAAGCAATAAAACCACTCATATCACAGTGCTGTAACCAGCAAAAGCATATGTGTTTGCAGTTCAGGAGACTCCTCACCACCAGGTGCCAACTTCTGGGTGGCATGACGACTTCACTAGACCCTCCTCTATGCATTTCGTCGGACTAACTTCTTCAGGAGAAAATATACGAGGACCCCTTTTGAATTTTTAGGTGATTCCATTGAAGGGTACGGTTAAGGTTACAGCATACAAACACATTTAGACAATTGTGCATTTCCAACTTTGTAACAACAGTTTGGTGAAGGTCTTTTTCTGTTCCAGCATGACTGTGCCCCTGTGTACAAAGCCATCACGATAAAGACATGGTTTGTTGAGTTTGGTGTGGAGTAGAGTTGAGCGAACCCGGACTGTAAAGTTCGGGTCCGTACCGAACTTTGGGGTGTCCGGGACCCGGACCCGGACTTTTCAAAAAAAGTCCGGGTTCGGGTCCACCGTGGACCACCACTCCTCAGAGGACTTGACGTTTGTGTATACGAAAACGACCAATGTCGTGACACTATACTCACCAAAATAACGAAATAATTTTGTTCGTATTTTCACAAATACGAATCGTCTAACACTTACTGGTTAATCCCCTCGTCAATTGTCCTTTGTTCACACCAAAATATTAACGAAGTATTGTTAACCGGTCTCCACCTTATTCGTCTTCTACTTCAACCTAGGGACCACCTCTAAATTTTGCTCGAAATACGGGAATGAATAGTCTATTCCCCAGTTTGCTCCAGACCCATTGTTTGGAAAGATAATCTCCACCGGACCTCCGACAGAGAAT
>BLSH010433817.1:529994-540579 GCA_018402905.1 Glandirana rugosa
CCCACAGTTAGAACACAGCCAGGGAACATTGTTAACCCCTTCACTGCCCCCTGCAGGTTAACCCCTTCACTGCCAATGACATTTATACAGTAATCAGTGGACATTTAAATTTCTGATCGCTGTATAAATGTCATTGGTCCCAAAAAAGTGTCAAAAAAGTCCGACATAACCGCCCCAATATCGCAGTCCCGATAAATATCGCAGATCGCCGCCATTACTAGTAAAAAAAAAATAATAATAAAAACGCCATAAATCAATTCCCATAGTTTGTAGACGCGGTAACTTTTGCGCAAACCAATCAATATACGCCGATTGCGATTTTTTTTTACCAAAAATATGTAGAAGAATATATATTGGCCAAAACTGTTGAATCATTTTTATTTTTAAATTTTTTTTTTTTGGATATTTATTATAGCAAAAAGGAAAAAATATTGGGTTTTTTTCAAAATCATCGCTCTTTGTTTGTTTATAGCGGCGATCAGAATTGACGCAGAGGGGATCAAATACCACCAAAAAAAACCTCTATTTGTGGGGAAAAAAAAATGATATAAATTTAGTTTGGGTACAACGTCGCATGAACGCGCAATTCTCATTCAAAATGCGACAGCACTGAAAGCCAAAAATTGGTCTGGGCAGGAGGGGGGTTTAAGTGCCCGGTAAGGAAGTGGTTAAGTTACAGGAGCTATATTGCTTTCACTATACATTTCTTTTTACAAGAGCACATACTATATCCTGTCAATGAATATTTTAATAAATGTTACTTTATCCCTTTATGTTTTATTATCTTGGTATGTGTTAAAATAATAAGCTTGCTTTAGAGGAACCTCCAAATAAGCAGCGTTAAGGCGTAGTAACAAAATCACAGCAGGAAAATAGAAAACTCTGATATCCAATAAAACTATTTTAGTTTGGAAATTGATATTTTATTAGCTTTTCTCTCTACTGCCCCAGGTCATTTCATTTTATTTCCCAGAACCCGATGCAATCACCAGGTGCTGGGCTCTCCAGGCGCGGGTCCGCGGCCTTCTGAGTGAAAACGGCTCTCACGGATTTCCTGAGACAAAAATAAATACAAAATAACACCAGTAAATGCTCTAATACGGCATTGATTTTCCATGTAATGTCACGAGGACGCTGCTTTCTTTTATTTCCTGATGAACTAACCAGCCTGCAGAGCTGTGCAATAACAACCTGCTCAGCGATTTGCAAGTTAGGTGATTTTTTTTTTTATTCCTGAGCAGAATTTGAAGCCCCCTCACTGGCCATTTGTTTAAAGTGAACCTGTCAGAGACCTGGGCAAATCAAACTACGAAGGTGATTAACTACTTCAGCCCCGGAAGGATTTCACACTTTAGGACCAGAGCACTGCGACGTTGTACCCAAACAAAATTTGCGTCCTTTTTTTCCCACAAATAGAGCTTTCTTTTGGTGGTATTTGATCATCGCTGCGTCATTTCTGATCACCGCTATAAACAAAAGAAGAGCGACAATTTTGCAAAAAATCCCAAATTTCTTACTTTTTGCTAAAATACAAATACAAAAACAAAAAATACAAAAAAACATTTTTTTTCATCGGTTTTGGCCGATTTATATTCTTCCTCATATTTGTGATAAAAAAAATCGCAATCAGCGTTTATTGATTGGCTTGCGCAAAAGTGGCCGCGTTTACGGATGATGAGAATTCATTTCTGGGGTTTTTATTTATTTTTTATTTTTTACTAGTAATGGCGGCGATTTGCGATTTTTAACGGTACTACGATATTGGGGCAGACATGTCGGACCATTTTGACACTTTTTTGGGACCATTGGCATCTATATAGCGATCAGTGCTATAAAAATGCACTGATTACTGTGTAAATGCCATTGGCAGTGAAGGGGTTAACCTGCAGGGGGCGCTCTAAGGGTTAACTGTGTTCCCTGGGCGTGTTCTAACTGTATGGGGGCTGCCCTAGCAGGGGAAGGGAAGTGATCACAGCTTCCATGTAGAGGAAGGCTGTGATCACAGCCCTTCCCCCTCTCACAGAACGGAGGTCCGTGTTTACATACACGGACCTCTGTTCTTTCAGTGCGGGGGGGGGGGGGCATCGCGGGTAGCCGGCGGCGATCAAGTCTGCCGCACCCACTCCCTGGCCCCCCCCGAACACAGGCGGCGCGCACGCTCACGGTGCGCGATCTCGCAGCTGCCGCCGTACAACGGCGGTTTGCGATATCGGGCCACTTTGTCGCCGTCAACCTGCGGTTGACGGTCGGCAAGTGGTTAAAAAAGGGATAAACTAAGGTCACCTTTAGTTGAAACTACAGGTCAAACCCAACAGTGGTTGAGTTATCGCCTAAATATTTTGCATCGCTCTGCCCCTTCCACCTTCCATGCCTTCCTGTTGGGCAGTGTGGGCACCCATCACATTGAAGACCAATAGGGAGGGTTAAATAGTAGGAGGAGCAAAGTCGGGCTTGGCCATTACAAAAAACAATGTAGCAGAAAAGACAAGCGGCACCCCACTAAGTGCAGTAGAGGGTTAAAAACAACCAATTTATTAAAATTGCACTTACAAGAGGGAAGTGTATATCAGGCATGTAGAAAGTCCAAGGTGTCCCAGTCTGGATGGTCCGTGTGCTGGGGGTCCCGCCTTCACATGTGTCTGGTCACTCCGGTGGGTTCCGAGGCTCCAGGCAGGTGGGCGAGAAGAAGAACCAGGCGTATTGAACCAGTGGGAGACTGGAGAAAGGGTAGGAAGGCTGTTCCAGGCGCGTGTTCGGAGCAATCCGTGCTCCTTCGTCAGGCCTCAAAAAACAATGTAGTCCTGTTATGGGGGGGGGGGGGGTGTCATATGAAGTTGCCCTCCCCACACAGGCTATGGCGCTAACCTGCAGGTAACCAAATGAGCCAGAGCCTTTGCTAAAGGAAGAGTGGTCTGTGAATATATAATTGGCAGTGCCTCCACCTAGAACAGGGCTCCAGCTTATGTAGATAGGATCCCTTTCTAGGACAATTACTAGTAACTCACCCAAAATAATTGACAGCAGTGGTACTAATACACCCAGCATAGATTTCTAAGAGTAAAGAGATGCAGACATACAAGCAGGTGATTAGTGTAACTTTATATATGATAAAGTGATGGCATTACATACAACCAATGCAAAAACAAGAGAATGTACATATGTCTAAGGAGAACAGTATATACATATATATGTATCTATATGTCCGGAAATATCACTAAAGGTCTTTAACACCAATTAGGCACAGTCCCAGGGGCCCCTGATGAGTTGACTTGGAAGGCATAACACAATCCGGCTTGAGAGGGTGAGCACTGATGCATCTGCGGAGTGGTGGCTTCCTGGAGGCGCTTGTACGGACGAACACACCGAAGTATGGAACACGCCACCTGCAAGGCAATCAGGTCTATCTAGCCTATCTCTTGGTCCCTACCCTGACTATAGGCTATCAATGCTACCGGACCTCTACATATCTAAATGGCCATCGGAAACCTATCCTTTCACTACCCTGCACTGTTAACCGTTCCCTAGGCTAATACTAGCTAGGAACCCCCCAGACCAAAAAGGGAGGCAGTTGCTTTAAATAATGAAGTGGCAGATATACACTTCAACACAAACTAGTCAAATGAGTTATGATCAAAAGATATTTGCTCTCATACACTTGAGAATAGCCCAAGTATATTGCAGTATGCAAATAGAAAGTGAATCAGAGAAGCCTCTAACAGATACAGTATCTCTGAGTGACAGCAATCTAAAAAACAGTGAGCTACACAGTGCAGTAACACTTGCCTATATTGTCCATTTTCAGCCTGGAAGGAGATAGCACAAAATCAGCCCCCAGCAGCTCTGGCTTCCTCAACATTTGGCTGGTCACTCTCTCCCCTCACTTCCTGTAAGACATCCACATATGTAGCCTTGAGGGGATTCTTGACCCTTAAACAGGGGCAAGAAACAACCTTTTACCAGGAAGAATCCGTTAGTAATAAGAACTCTATGATAAGTACCAGGCATTAATGTAAACAAACTCACAGACGGTGTACAAAAGAACACTTCCCTTCAACAGTTGAAGGAGAAGTCTACCTTTCTGACCAAGTTTCATTTTATACCCATTCCCAGTCCACAACCCCCTACTCCCAAGCTGTTCCCCGCACCCACGTGCTTCTCCCCAAAGGCCCCTGTCATTTTTAAAATTCAAAATCTGTATAATGTAAAGACTATGGGTTTGATTTGCTAAAGGCAAATAGACTGTGTGGTTTGCAAGTACAGTTGCACTCTGCAAGGGCATTTGCTCCGGAGCCTAATAAATGAGGCTGACACTTGATTTTGTAAAGAATACCCAATTACATGCAAGAAAAATGGAAAATTTCTGATTGCACATGGTTGGATGATGGAAGTCAGCAGAGCTTCCTCTCGTTTACTAAGCTCTGGAGCAAACGCTCCTGCATAGGGCACAGTCTATTTGTAAATCAACCCCTATAAGTCCCGTCTGCCACTGTGGTAGAGGGACTTGTCAATCTCAATAGAGAATAAGTGAGGAGAACAAGTCACCGCACTTGTAGTCCATTGACCAGTGGCAGCTGGTGCTCCAGCCGGGGGGGCAAACAAACTCCGTGTGGTACTTATGCTGTCAGGCTCTCAATCGGTGCCAATGCAGAGCACTGAGAGTTCGCTTTGGGCGGCCATCTTCCTGTACATCCACCCCCCTGCCCGGCCAATACAATTGCTCCTCCTCTCAGCCAATCACACTCCTACTGCTTCCTTATTGGCCGGGAGGAGAAGCAGGAAGGCAATAGCGAATATTAATTTGCTTTTGTCACACAACTTGGTGGGCCCTTTTGTGAATCCAATTAGAGCCTCAGGCTCTAATCACATGCTTCAAAAAGAAAAAAAACCCCTTTGAAACCCATGCGTTTGGCACCCTGCATGTAGATTAGGGGCCGGTGCATGGATTAGGGGAGCGGCGCCCCTGAACCCCATGTGGAGCGGCCACCACTGCCATTGACAACTCACTCCAGCTCCCTATCCAAAGGTCCGTATCCCGGTATGGACCTGAGGCTGGAGGTAGTGTCCACAGGAGCCTGCGCATTGCACCCTTCATCTACTCATGAGGGCTATGCAAAATAATTAATTAATACATTTTTTTCCAAAATGGGTGCAATTATTGTTGTTTTTTTATTTTTTTGCAACAGGTGGAATTAACATTTAACCACTTGATCTCCTGAACATATAACCCCCTTCATGACCAGGCCACTTTTTGCAATACGGCACTGCGTTACTTTAACTGACAATTGCGCGGTCGTGCGACACTGTACCCAAATAATATTGCTGTCCTTTTTTCCCCACAAATAGAGCTTTCTTTTAGTGGCATTTGATCACCTCTGCGGTTTTTATTTTTTGCCCTATAAACAAAAAAATTGGACAATTTTGAAAATAAAACAATCATTTTTAATGTCTTTATTAATGTAGGCCAGTATGTATTCTGCTAAATGTTTTTGGTGAAAAAAACCCAAAATCCTAATAAGTGTATATTGACTGGTTTACGCAAACGTTTTAGCATCTACAAACTATGGGATATACTGTATACAGGAATTTTTATTTATTTAGTTAATACTAGTAATGGCAACAATCAGTGACTTATAGTGGGACTGCACTATTGCAGTGGACAATCTGACACTTTTTGGGAACCAGTGACACTAATAGAGTGATCGGTGCAAAAAATATGCACTGTCACTGGTACTAATGACGCTGGCTGGGAAAGGGTTAAACATCTAGGGCGATCAAAGGGTTAAATGTGTGCCTAGCCAGTTCGAGTGAAACGTAAGAACATTATGGGGCGCTCGCGGCAAGTTTGCCCGCTGCAGAGTGCCCCATAATGCACTGCAAGATCGCAGTGTATTGACGGCTGCTGATTGGCCAAAGCATGCACCTGACCTGCATGCTTTGGCCAATCACAGCGCTCTCTGCTGTGAGAGCCATGATTGGCCACAGGCAGAGTGCCTGTGGCCAATCATGGCTCAGGGGGCAGACTATATAAGGTTGCCTACACAGATATAGATAGAGAGAAGTTGAGCTAGATTTGTCAGGTTAGTTAGTGGCATGCAGGCAGTTAGTGTATATATATATATATACAGTGTAGACTATATATATATATATTGTGATGGGGTGGTCCCCTGTCACGGGATTTGTCCTAGCAGGTTGACAGGCTCCAGGACTATTATTTGACATGGATGAATCTGTTTTGGCAGTTTCCTCCAAGCTTTGTTAGATTCAGTTGGGAGCCTGGGGTTTGGAGATTTCTCACCAATCTGGGAGGAAGGAAATCTCCAATCCAGGGACCAGGTTTTGAAAGCAACCAGGACTTTGATGGTCCAGGTGTGTGTGGGCCTGATAGGAGAGTCAGAACCAAGGGGTTCTGGGCTCCACCCTCTTGAGGAGACCAGGCCTGCAAGGGAGAAGGTCTGCACGGGTCTGTCTGAGAGGAGTCAGGAGGCCCTATCGGTTGGGCCGTAGCAGCAAGAAAGAGTGTCAGCCGTGGTACTGAGTGGGTACGGGCCCGGGTCACTATTACAAGGTCACGAGACCGAGGTCTGAGTGTGAGCAGCCACACTGACTAGTAAGCCAGGAGGCTTGGCATTTTGACCGTGAGTGATTTACTTTCCTGTGTTGAAGTGAAACCCCTGCGTGGGAGAACGCTGGATGGACTGTATTTTCTGTTATTTTAATAAACATGGGCTGCCATGCCCTTAAAGAGAGATCTTGACTGTTGTGAACTCACTCCAAACATATCTACCACGAGAGCTAAACACCCCCCTGCGCAAAGCCCCCCTGCCCCAAAGCACCCACCCCCCCATGTTGAGGTAATGTAGCCTGGTATGGTTCAGGGAAGGGGGGGCGCTCGCTTGTCGCCCCCCCCCTATACTGCCTGGCCAGGTTGCATGCTTGGATAAGGGTCTGGTATGGATTTTGGGGGAGACCACATGTCAATTTTTTTTTAAATTTTGGTGTGGAGTTCCCCTTAAAATCCATACCAGACCCGAAGGGCTTGATATGGACTGTGAGGGGGGACACAGAATTTTTGTCAGTGATTTTTTATCTATATTGTCGCGATCAAGTTTAAATTACATTTTTACTTTGGAAATGTTATTTTGCTGTTGCACTGTTCTAAACATCACACAGATGCGCCATTTTACAGACAGGGACCCCTCCAGGCACAATATTTTAAGGAATATTTCATTTTTATTGTTTCACCTTCAGCATTATTAAAATCACTGCTCCTGAAAAAATCATTGATTTAAAAACTTTTTTTGCATTGATACACATCCCCTAGGGCAGGACCCGGGTCCCCATACACTTTTTTATGGCAATAACTTGCAATAGCTTGCAGATAAGCCTTTAAAATTAGCACTTTGCCTATTCTCATCATCTAGTGTAAACCGAACCGAGGGGAGTTTGGCCCATCCCTATTAGCCAGTGTTTGTGTGTACACAGCATGCTGCTTTTACTAGGTTAAGAGATGGATTTGAGTCTCTGCTTTGCAGGAATACAGAATCTATCCCTTCTCCCGTCAGAACGGAGCTCTGCCTTGTTTATAGAAGCAAAACTCCGTTCTGAGTCTCTGCCTGACGATAGCCAGGTACTGGCAGACATTGAGTGCCCAGCACCCACAGATCAACTTCGGCTGTAAATAAGTCCAGCAGAATGAGAGTGCGCACGCGTTCATCCTGCATGCTGCAGTGCAGGATCACTTATATATATAGGTGAACCGGCGCACAGCTGCCACACTGTAGCAGTAAAACTACCATAGGGCTGCCAGCAAGTGGTTAAAGGACAACTGTACCTGTGGCATCTAGTGTTCCAGAGGAGTATGGCACATCCATAGGAATAAATGGAGCCATGGTGTGCATGCACGGTAAGAAGGGAATTGCAAGGTTGTGACGACAGGCATGGCCACACAGTGAATGAGGAGGGAGGTAGGATATTTTCAATGGCAGGATGCAATCAGAGGGAGCGGGAATAAGTATAGCTGGTTCAATTTTCTTTTGATCTTTCTTTTTAACCTTAGCTGTTTATACCTCTGGATCCTTCCCATCATCCCAACGTGGCACCAATTTCACCATGAGAAAAAAGAGAAATTCTGGGACTGGGGCAAATGCGTTACACATTCACTCCTTATTCTCCAATGCTTTTCTTGGTCCAAACGAGAGGGTGGAGGGAAGGTGTGCCTGACTCTCAGAAAAGTCAGTATTTGCATAGCCTTGATGGAGTCCATAGAAGAGGATTGCTGCCATGAGCAGAAGTATTAAAGGTATTAGCATGTGACGAGGAAGCTTCCTATACAGCTGTGGATTCGCCTTGCTTTATTTGACTTTGCTCTTGACAGGTTAACTTAAGTCAACTAGCATAGTCAATTGGTAACCTTCTAATGCTATCCAGGAAACATACCAATGGTACTAACGTCAGAAAACCTTCAGTGGGAATGTTGAACCTCCACAGCCCCTTGTCACGTGATGCTGTGGCACACAACCGCTCTCATTCTGCAAAGGGTATTGTGGGCTGTGATGAATTCAGAAAGTGGACAGGGCTTGGAACCCGGGAACACTCCAGTTTGAGGGTCAGTCATTAGAATAGGCCACTGGTATTTATAGAGATCTAACTAGCGGGAATTAGGCTAAATGTGTGACTGAAAGTCAACTCAACTGGGGTCTGTTTGTAGGCGGGTGTAGTCTACTTTGTCCACTGCAGCTGGTGCTCTTTCACAGCTGAACTGCAGTTTCAGTGGAAGTCAAGAGAAACATAGTTCCTCTATGGTTTCATGGGTCACTGGAGAAGCTACCCAATTGGATGCTGCCATCCCATGTGACCCTGATGGCCATCTTGGTTCAGGCAGAACCTATTTAAGGCACTGGCTTCCAGGTTTGGCATGCATTTGTGCATGTGGATAGAGTAGAGACATGTACACTGCCTGGAAGGGACAGACCTAGCGGCAGGGAAAGGTTCCTTACAAGGAGAAAAAGCATAGGCCTTGCATCTTCTCTGGATATCTTCCTCCTTGGGCACGAGGCAGCCAGGCCGCATTCTACCCCTTCTAACAGGCACTGTCAGTTTGGCTGAAACCTTCTCTCTACACGCTGTCAGACCTGTGAGTGTTCCCCGTTGGGCTGTCTTCCCACCGGGCTTATTATGAACGGTCTTTGCATTATTTCAATAAAAGTTCTTTCATCGCAGGCTGCTGCACCCCACCTACATGTTCCCTAATTGAGAGTAATATGGGGACTTCCAATGCTTGTCTCCTTTTGAAAATTCTAGTTGCCTGTCTGCCACATTGACTTTCTAACATTAATACTTTTGGTGTCGGTGTATGCACACCAGAAAAAGCATATTTCCTGATTTGGATACTTGTTGCAGTATTATTATATACAGTATTATATTATTAACATATACTATGTTATGTTATGTTATGTTATATTATATTATTCACAGTATTTAAGCCATGGGCTCAGCATGATATCCAGACATCTAGGTTTTGTCAGAAGGAAAGTATGGCATTGGCAGCCTCTATGTTTCCATATTTGCCTTCAAAGAAAACCTGTGCTCAGAGAAATATGGAAGTTACCATCAACGGCTTATCCTGAAATTATAGTTGCCTGTCTGTAATTCTGATCCAGTAGCTTCAATGCTTGCATAGTCACAGACCCAGAAAAAGTATAAAGATTTTGGACTTCACTGCCTGTATACTTATGTAGCACCCTCTTAGCTAGGCTGTTAATAGGGTTCAGAAAATTTCGTTTTTGGCTCCTCTGTAGCCAGTGGAGCAGGATTTGATTGTTACTGGCAGTTCTGGGCTCTGCTAACTTTATGTTCACTTGCTTCCCCTCTGCATTCCAGAAAGCTCTGGAATATATTGGGTTGACCCTGGGCTGAATATTCATGCAGCCTCAGACAATCCCTGGTCGAGAGAATGACCAACAGGGGGCCGAGGTGTGCATAAATATTCTGGAGCTTAGAGCTGCAGGGTCTTTTGCCCTGGTGGAGAGAGACCTAGCCTAGAGGGGCTGTCTGCCCTCCTCGGCTAGCTGCTGAGGCCTGCAGGAGGATGCTTGAGGAGAGTTGGAGGCCTTCTGCTTAAGAGTAGAGTTGAGCGAACCTCTGGAAGTTTGGGTTCTGCTGGTCCGTCCGAACTTCGGGACAAAGTCCGGGTCCGGACGGAACCCGAACGATCGCACGGACAACGAACCCCGTCTTCCGGAGGTTGAGAGGAGTTCGTAGGAGGACGTCCGGAGTCGTCGATCGGCTCCTCCCGTCTGTCGGGGAGATCCGATCCAGAGAGAGGTGGTCCCGTTTTCTGGGACGTCGAGATTCGAGGTCTTATAAATACGTGTGGAGCCGGGGGACAACCAGTAAGAGAGCTGGTCCCTAACAGACTCCGACGTACTTATAAGTCGGGTCCCAGTTGGGTTATATAAGGTCTCGAAAGACCTTACGTCTCCCCTTCGTTCACTTGTATTTCAATCGTCTCGGGTCTTGACGGTCATTGTTAGTTTAGGACGAGGTGACCGATGTCTCCTCGGTTTTTGCTTTAAAAGACTTGGGA
>BLSH010433817.1:557812-568918 GCA_018402905.1 Glandirana rugosa
GCCCACCCTTTGCAGCTATAACAGCTTCAACTCTTCTGGGAAGGCTTTCCACAAGGTTTAGGAGTGTCTATGGGAATGTTTGACCATTCTTCCAGAAGCACATTTGTGAGGTCAGGTACTGATGTGGATGAGAAGGTCTGGCTTGCAGTCTCCACTCTCATTCGTCTCAAAGGTGTTCTCGGGTTGAGGTCAGGACTGTCAAGTTCCTCCACCCCAAACTCGCTCATCCATGTCTTTATGGACCTTGCTTTGTGCACTGGTCCAAATCATTTGGTGGAGGGGGGAATATGGTGTAGGGTAGTTTTTCAGGCATTGGGCTTGGCCCCTTAGTTCCAGTGAAGGGAACTCTTAAGGCGTCAGCATACCAAGACATTTTGGATGATTTCATGCTCCCAACTTTGTGGGAACAGTTTGGGGATGGCCCCTTCCTGTTCCAACATGACTGTGCACTAGTGCACAAAGCAAAGTTCATAAAGACATGGATGAGCGAGTTTGGGGTGGATGAACTTGACTGACCTGCACCTCAACCCGATAGAACACCTTTGGGATGAATTAGAGCGGAGACTGAGAGACTGGCCTTACATCCAACATCAGTGCCTGACCTCACAAATGCACTTCTGGAAGAATGGTCAAACATTCCCATAGACACTCCTAAACCTTGTGGACAGTCTTCCCAGAAGAGTTGAAGCTGTTATAGCTGCAAAGGGTGGGCCCACTCAATATTTAACCTGATGGACTAAAGCCTCGTATACAGGTTCAACGGTCGTATGAAAACGGTCGTACAACCGTTCGTTTTATGATCATCTGACCATTAGTATGCGCGATTAGAACAGCCGACGTATGACGGTCGTACAACAGGAGTTGTATGAGCAAACTAGAAAACGTTGGTTGTACCAACAAGCAGTCGTATGACCGTTGTATCGTGTGTACAGAGAAGTTGGTCCAACAAGTTGTACTGTGCAAAACACACATGCTCAGAAGTCAGGAACGGCCAAACGCTAATTACATGCACCTGAACTTTCTCTTTATACATTCATAACACGTCACTACGTTTGGCTTGGTCGTACGATCGTTTAGTGCATGTCAGTACGCGAGTTACATGATCCAACATACGATTTGGTCCATTCGGTCATATGAACGTGGCACCCTGTGTACGAGGCTTAAGACAGGGATGCCATTAAATTTCATGTGTGTGTAAAGGCAGACGGCCCAATACTTTCGGTAATATAGTGTATATATACAGTCATGGCAAAAAATATTGGCACCCCTGCATTTCTGAAAGATAATGCACCACTTCATCCAGAAAATTGTTGCACTTACAAATGTTTATCACTTTTGTTTAGTATTGGTATGACACAGAAAAGTGTAGACATAAAAAGCCAAATCTAACACATTCCACGCAAAACTCCAAGAATATACTGGACAAAATGATTGGCACCTCTCAAAATTGTAAGAAATAATTGCATTCCAAGTTTGTGATGCTCCTGTAATTTGTAATTAAACTCACCTGTTACAATCAACAGGTGCTGACTATAGAAATCACACCGGCAACCAGTTAAAATGGTGAAAAATTGACTCAACCTTTCTGTTGTGCATCACTGCGTGCCACATGGAGCATGGAGAAGAGAAAGAGCATCAAATAATTGTCTGAGGATTTGAGGACTAAAATTGTGGAAAAACACGGACAACCTCAAGGGTACAAGTCCATCTTCAGAGGTTTTAATGTTCCTGTTTCCATTTGTCCAATGTGTGCAACATTGTCAAGAAGTTTACAGCCCATGGCACTGTAGCTAATCTCACTGGATGTGGACGAAAGAGAAAAATTGATCAAAGATTGCAGCAAGGGTTTGTTCAAATGGTGGATAAAGAACACCGATTAACTTCCAAACAAAATCAAGCTGATCTTCAGGCACAGGAATCAACGGTGCCAGCTTGTATTATACTTGGCCATCTGAATGAAAAGGGACACTATGGTAGGGGCCCAGAAGAACCCCATTGCTGACACAGAAACATAAAAAAGCCAACTACATCTTAACACCCCAATCAAACATCTAGCAAGAGACTAACTCTAACTCCTTTAATGTACATGAATTTAAATTTGATCTACTCGGACGACTCGCGTTCTGAGGATGTGAGTTCAGGCGACTGCGAGACGTTCAGGTAATAAGTGATATATTTGTTATCTTGTTAGTCGACCATAGGTGTACCATTTCTCTCTCCTAAAATCTTGTTTGATCCTATTTGCCTACTATATCATTATCTTCAGTTATTGTTGGATCCTAAGGTATAAGGTCCCGATGTAAGACGCTACCTACTGGCAATATTTCATTACTCTGTACCACCTTTGTAACCCGTTATTTCTAATAAAACTCTTATTGGAAAAAAAAAAAAGCCAAATTGGAGTTTGCCAAAACTTACCTGAGGATGCCAAAGTCCTTTTGGAAGAATGTGCTGTGAAGAGACGAAACAAAATTACAGCTTTTTGGTAAAGCCCATCATTCTACTGTTTTCAGAAAAAGAAGTGAGGCCTTTAAAAAAAAAGAGTACAGTCCTTACAGTCAAACATGGTGGAGGTTCACCAATGTTTTGGGGTTGTTTTGCTGTTTCAGGCACTGATGTCTTGACCATGTGCATGGCATTAGGACATCTGAAGACTAGCAAAGAATTGTGGGGTGCAATATAGGACCCAGTGTCAGAAAGTTGGGTCTCCATCAGAGGTCATGGGTCTTAAAGCAAGACAATGACCCAACGCACATATCAAAAAGCACCCAGAAATGGTTTAAAACAAAGCACTGGAAAGTACTGAATTGGTCAGCAATGAGTCCAGATTTAATCTCAAAACGGCAGTTGGGAAAAGGAACTCTTCTAATCTGAGAGACCTGGAGCAGTTGGTGAAAGTGGTCCAAAATTCCAGTAGAGAGGTGTAAGAAACTCATTGAAGGTTACAGAAAGCGATTGATTTCAGTTAATTTATCCAAGGGGTATGCTACCAAATATTACATTGAAGGAGCCAGTAATTTTGTCCAGTGCATTTGTGGAGTTTTACGTGGAATGTGTCAGATTTGACTTTTTCTTTCTCTACTTTTTTGTGTCATACAAATACAAACAAAAGAAATGAACATGAAAATGCCTAAACATTTGTAATTGCAACAATTTTGTGGGCAAAGGGGTGCATTATCTGACAGAAATGTAGGGGTGGCAATATCTTTGGCCATGACTGTATGTAAGCTGGTTGTTAAGGAGCAGGCCCAGGAAGCCGGCGTTCTTAACAACAGATAAGTCATCAGCTGTCAATGGGCATCCCTGCCAACAGCTGAATAAAAAAAAAGTGGCAGTTAAAAAAGGTGTGCCCCCCCCTTGACCCTTTGAGTTTGGGAAACGCCATTTCTTTTTTAATTTTGTCCCCCCCAAAAATCCATACCAGACTCTCATCCGAGCATGCAGCCTGGCAGGTCAGGAAAGGGGGGGCAAGCGAGTGCTCCCCCCTCCTGAACCATACCAGGCCACATGCCCTTAACATGAAGGGGGTGCTTTGGGGCGGGGGCTCTATTGATGGGGACAAGGGTCTCTTCCCGGGCTGTTGTTGTTGGGGTCTGTGGGCAGGGGGCTTATCGGAATCTGGCAGCCCCCTTTAACACAGGGGCCCCCAGATCTCGCCCCCCACCCATGTGAATGGGTATAGTACCACTACCCATTCACAAAAAAAGGGTAAAATAAAAACAGGAGACAAGTTTTTGACAAATTCTTTATTAAAAAATAAAAAACCAGTGCCCCTCGATGTAAATCCATTGTCAATCACACCGCTTGCTGCGCCGCTGACCCGGAAAAAAAAATGCTCCGCCTTCTAAGATGCCTCCTCTGCGCTTTGACAGTTCTTATATAGGTAAAGGCGGGGCCACCTGGCAACGTCACCTGATGGCACCGCCCCCTTGTAACGTCACGGACTGGAGCATGCTGGCCGGTAAAAGATATAACACCAACCAATATTTCCTACCCTAAAAAGAAAAAAACAAAACATTTCAACAAAATTTGGCCAACGGCAAGACAGACAGTGTTGACAGGGGAATACCGAGCCGTTGTAAATATTTATTTTTGCTATACCTGCCGCTAGCGATAATTCTATGTAAAATCAGGCAGGCTGGTTGTACCCAAGATGATCGATCGATCAACTTAGTACATTCTGCCTGCCCGTACATAATTTTTACCATCTATGGCCAGCCTTGCTCCGCTTGTAGTAACTGCATGCTGCTACAAGAGAAAAATCTCTAATAGGCATTTTTAAGGTTTTCTTTTATTTAACTAAGCATTGATGTTGTTGACAATGTATGCTATTTAATCCAATTCTTGTGAGACATATTACCAGGGGGAACAAACAAACTTAATTACATTTTTCCCTTTTATTCAAAACGCTCCTATCGGATTTTTTTTTTTGCATCGTGCAAGAATATAAAAGAGTTGTAAATGGATAGGTGAGTGGTTTTGAGAGAATGATTCAAATCTCTATTTTGTTCTTGGCTTATTTATAATACCATTGAAATACTAAAGGTAAAAAAATAAAAATAAATAACACATAGAAAAGTGATATCAGAAAAAGATTAAGTGGTCCATCAAGTTTGCTTTTTTAAACTTTTTTTCCCCTATTATTTGTAAGTTTTTCTTTTTTTTTTAACCTTTTTTGTCCCAAGCACGTTTAAATCCACTTTAAAGGTATATTTATAAAATGTTCACATTCTGCCCATATTTTGCTTAAAGCAGCCCTTCACACACTAAAGAACATGAAGTGCTGCCCTGCCCATTACCCCTCCATTGATTGTTAGGTGATTTAGTTGTTCTTACTTGAAAGAGCACTGCAGCACATCTATGCATGCACTAGTTTACCCGGCCATTTGCATGCACACAATCAGTGCTACCAGTGCTACCTTCCCTGTCTTTGCGCATGCACGGAAAATTGCCTGTGCATGTGCAGATGTGCCAAAGGGCTCTGCCAGGACCCAAAGGCCAGGCAGAGCCTGTGGTCACATCTGTATATGTGCCATAATGGTGGTGTCAGGGGGTAAGGGGGGAAGGGTTGCAGGGACACCTGCTAGGCAGACTAAAGTTCCCCTTTAATACTGTCATTTCCTATGAACATCAGCTCCATCTAGCGGACACAATGCAGTACTTTTCCTGAAATACTTCAATACTTGATTGTGGTATTTCAGGATTCAGAAAGCAAAATAATACAGAAGTTAAAACTGTATTTACGATTAAAAAAAAAACACGGCAGGGGAACTGAACCCAGAGTTGGGCTTTACTCAACCCATGATACCTAACAACAACTCACATATATAATACCAGTCCTTAAATCTAAATGTTTGATCCTAAACTAAGCCTTATTCTAACTACTCATTATACTGGAGGAAGATCTTCATCAAACACCTTCACCATCAATATCTTTACCGAAATTAGGGGTCTCCAAACTTTTCAGTGCAAGGACCACGTTATATAGTTTATAAGACTAGATTTATTGAAAATGAATGTATAAAATTAAAATGAATGAAAAAATCCCCCTTACATCCATGAGTGTCCAACAGATTCCCCCCTTACATCCAAGACAGCCCAAAAGAGTCCCCTCTTACACCCAGGAGTGCCCAGCACAATCCCCCTTACATCCAAGAGTGCCCAACAGAGTCCTCCTTACACCTTGGAGTGCTGCTTTAGATTCCCCCCCCCCCCTTACACCCAGGACTGCCCATCAGAGGCACCTGTTACACCCTTCTTGGACAGTCTTGGATGTTAGGGGGGGACTCCCGGATGAAAGGGGGGACCTACAGAGAATTCCTGGATGTAAGGGGAATCTGCTGGGCACTCCTGTCCAGCAGATTCCCCTTACATCCTGGAATGCTCTGTGGGTCCCTCTTTATATCCAGGAGTTCCCCCTCACATCTGAGACGGTCCAACAGAGTCCTCTTATAAACCCTGGAGTGCTTAGTAGAATGCTTATTACTTCCAAGACTTCCCAGGAGTCCCCTGTTACACCTGGGAGTGCCCAGTGGATTTCCCTTACATCCAGGGATGCTCTGTAGGTTCCTCCTTATATCCAGGGATGCCCAATAGAGTCACCCCTTACTTTTCAGGTGGCACAGCAGCAGGGCAGAAGTGGGGAGGCAGAGCAGATCTAGACAGAGGATGTTTGGTCCCAATGTTAATGCAGGAGGTAGAACAATCACATTATTGGTTGCTAGGATGCTGGCGGTCCTAGGAACCAACCAGGGCCATGGAGGGGGGTCCACTTCTGGGGTTGGCAGTGGATACCCCGTTACAAATACCAATGCATCCACCACCTGCGAAACAGCTGGGTTTGCTGCTGATTGGGTAAAATCTTGTAAAGAAGAAAAGGGGTATCCCCTGGAAGTCGCACATCCAAGATGTCCTAGAGAGGTAAGTAGAATGGCAACCTCAGCCTGGACTCCAACCAGGCCATGCCCCTGGATAAAATCTAGTAGCAGGCCATAGTTTGGAGTCCCCTAACAAAAATGTATTCAAGGACTGTTCATGGGTTAAGGAGCCCATGTTCCAGGCTCTTTTTATGGTTTCTTCCACAACCAGATTATGAATAACCAAAGGAATCCTGCATCTCAATAGTTATTTGTAGATCTTTGCAGCTTCGATTTTGAGTCTTGACCCTGGCATTATTTGGAAAAGCTATACAATCCTCAGGTTCACTTGAAACCCCCCTATAGTTGCCACTTAACCCATACTCCTGTTTCTGAGGCTGCACATATGCAGGACATTGAGGCCTAGGTGCCCAACATGGGAAACCACACAGTAAACCTCTGCAAGCACCTCCTGCAAGGTGATTATGCAACAAGAAATTCAAACACAAGAACACAAGGGACATTGGATTCAGATGTTCTAAGGGTCACTGAAATTGTCACTGGGCACTCCACAAAATGAGGACAGCTCTTAAAAACAGAAAAACAACCCAGAGTTGAGAATCAACACATACAGTCCAATTAGAGAACCAAACAAACATTCAATAATGCATGGTTTTAAATGATAAACCTTATTCATAGCAGAAACAATCTATCGCATTTCAGAGGCCAAACACACTCTCCCTTCATCAGGGCTACAAAACAAGTACAAAAATAAGGGTCATAAATATCAAAGTAAAAGATCATAAATATAACAATGAATATTCATGTAGAGATTAATAAATACAAAATTCAAAGGGTATACAGTATACCCATTTGCATGTAATATCCGATTCCAGTAAAAAGCAGACTCAAAGATACCTGTAATAATATTTTACATAGAGACACCAGAGGTCACAACACTTCATTAACAAACAGAAAAATTAATAAAATGATCAGCAATTTATGAATAAAAACAGGAAAATATACTCAACATGAATTAAAGTGATATTAAAAGGTAGAATAAAAAACAAAAAAAAAAACAAATATGTTATACTCACCAGCTCTGTGCACTGGTTTTGCACAGAGCACCCTTGATCCTCCTCTTCTCGGGTCCCCCGTTGGCGCTCCTGGCAGCTTCCTATGGGGGGCACCCAATCAGGCTCGCTCCCAAGCTGCTGCTCCGTGTGTCGATTCACATACAGAGTGGCGGCTCGGCCCTGCCCCTTCACTCTCCTCATTGGCCCACTGGCTGTGATTGAAAGCTGAAGGAGCCAATGGTACCCACCGCTCTCTCAGCTAATTAGGAGGGAAAGTCCCCGCAGAGCCGAGGCACTCGTGCATATCGCTGGATCGAGATGGGGCTCACGTAAGTGTTGAGGGGGGGGCTGGGGGCGCTGCTGCACACAGAAGGTTTTTTTTTACCTTCATGCATAGAATGCATTAAGGCAAAAAACCTTGAGCCTTGATAACCACTACAAATGAGATTTGCCAGTGATATTAACCACTTCCCGTCTGCCGTATAGTAAAAATGATGGCAGAGGGGTGGCACTCTCATTCTGTCATATGACGGGGCCCCAAACTCGGTAAAGAGCCGATGATGCAGCTTTTTACCCATCTGATCAGCTTTGTCCAATCATAGCTGGTCACATGTAAGCAAGGAAGTGCTGATCAGCGGTATTTCCTCACAGGGGAGACCAGTACAGGTTATCAGGGCACTGATCATCAGTGACCTTATTACAGTACAGCCCCAGCAGTGCACATGAGTGACACCAATCAGTGCCCATCAGTGACACCAATCAGTGCCCACCAGTGCTGCCCATCAGTACCGCCCATTAGTTCCCATCAGTGCTGCCTATCCATGCTGCCTATCATCACCCACCAGTGCCGCCTTTCAGTGCCCATAAGTGCAGCCTCATCAGTGCAGTCTATCAATAACAATCAGTGCCACTTCATCAGTGCAGTCTATCAGTGACCATCAGTGGCACCTCCTCAGCACACGTCAGTGTGAAAGTTCTATTTGTGTGAAAAAAATGATAAAAATGTCATATGGTTACAGTATTGCATGACCATGCAATTGTCATTCAAAGTGTGGCAGTGCACAAATTGTTCACCCTTACATTGCTCTACATTGCAAGGGGGGTTGACTGCCAAATATACTTTATTGCCACCCGGTCTGTGGAGGCACTTTCAAAATTGGCCTTTAGGGGACCTAAGGCTCCCTATGATTTGACTCCATCCATGCTCACCACATTGTGACCGTGGAAGCGGGGCTATCCTATGAGAAATACCCTCGGACGGCGGTTTCGCCAAATGCCCCGTTGTGGAACAACCCTAGCCTCCTGCAATTGTTTGAACCTGAACCGAAAGCCTGGGTCAAATACACAGTCAATCTAATTTCAGATGTTACATCGGATTGTTCCATTATTTCATTTACCCATCTTGCTGCTACATTTAATGTCCCTTCCTCATACCTTTTTCGCTACCTTTAGTTGTCCCATGCTTTCAGAAGCCAGTTTCCACCTGGTGAAATGCAAATGGTGCAGTCTGATCTAGAAAGAATTGCACGGTTTGAATGTACACAGAAACCTACTACTGTCTGTATTCTCATCTTTTATGGGTCTCATCCCCCGAACTCTCCAGACTCCGCCAGAATTGGTCTGGGGACATTCCGGAGCTTGACTCTGAGGCTCGGGAGGACATATGGGACTTCCCATTCAAAATCCTGGTTTCTCTAAGAGACCGTCTCATCCAGTACAAGATTGTACAGCGGGCCTACATTACTCCCTATAGATTACATAAAATGAGGCCCTCTCTGTTCTTGGAGTGCTGGAGATGTGTCCACGAGCCAGGTGACTTCATACATGTTTTTTGGTCCTGTCCGAGAATTATGACATACTGGACGCAAGTAGTCGAGGTAATTAACCACTTCAATACCAGGCACTTAGAACACTTCCCTACCAGACCAATTTTCAGCTTTCAGTGCTGTTGCGCTTTGAATGACAATTGCGCGGTTGTGCGACATTGTACCTAAACAAAATTTTTATCATTTTGTTCCCACAAATAGAGATTTATTTTGGTGGTATTTGATTACCCCTGCATTTTTTATTTGTGTGCTACAAAAAAAAAAAACTGAAAATTTGGGGGAAAAAAATGTTTTTCTCTGTTTCTGTCAGAAAACGTTGTAAATAAGTACATTTTCTCCTTCGCTGATGGGCACTGATGAGGCTACACTGATGGGCACTGATGAGGCTACACTGAGGGGCACTGATGAGGTGGCACTGATGAGGTGGCACTGATGATGAGGCACTTATATGCAGCAATGATGGGCACTGATAAGCGACACCGATAAGCAGCACTGACGGGCACTGATCAGTGACACTGATATGCAGCACTGACAGACACTGATATGCAGCACTGACGGGCACTGATAAGAGGCACTGATGGGCACTCATAGGCGGCACTGATGGTCACTGATAGATGGCACTGATGGGCACTGATAGGTGGCACTGGTAGGTGACACTAGTGGGCACTGATAAGTGGCACTGATGGGCACTGATAGGGGGCACTGGTGGGCAGCAATGACAGATGCACTAATAGGGGCCCATTCCCTGGTGGTCTAGGATGGCATCTTAAGTTGTCACTGAGTGCCATACATTTTGGGCACTGTGCCCCTTACCTGGTGGTCTAGGGTGGGCTCCCTGGTGGTCCTGATCTGCTCCCTGGTGGTCTCCCTGGTTGGGCCCTCCCTGGTGGTCCTGCTGGGCTCCCTGGTGGTCTAGGGTGGCAATCCTAGGGGGACTGCGCTGATAAACACTCAGCACAGACCCCCCCTGTCAGGAGAGCAGCCGATCGGCTCTCCACTACTCAAGTCTGCAGAAGCTAGTAGAGGAAAAGCCGATAAACAGCTTTTATTGTTTACATTGTGACCAGCCGTGATTGGTCACTGCTGATCACATGGTAAAGAGCTTCCGATGGAAGTTTTTTACCGAGATCAGTAATGTGGTGGGTCAGACTGACACACTGCACCACCGATCGCCGCGATGCGCACATCCATGGGCGCATGCCGGCATGATATCCTGCTGGACATCATATGACGCCCAGTCAGGATAACTGGACCACTTCCCGACCATCATTCTGCATACGGCAGTAGGGAAGTGGTTAAGAATTTATTGTGTTTGACAATAACTCCCTCCCCTGTTAGACCTGGTGGAGGAATTGGTGCCACGGGTGGCTGAAAGAACCCTGACTGGCCTCCTGTTTTTTTATGCCAGGAAACTGATCACATTGTGCTGGAAACAACAAGTACCACCTACCATCCCCCAATGGAAATTCCATGTAAACAAGGTCCCAACAAAGGTCGTGTTACACTAGTCAAAGGACCGTATTTTTTTGTCCTCCGGTCAGTCCCAAGAAAGTCGGTGGGCACCGTGGTTAAGGAGGTGGTCCAGATTGTCCCCTCCCTCAATAACAGTTTGTGTTATTTAAGAATTGGTGAAGGGATGACGGCATACGTCTTACTACCAGCCCTTCACCAGGTCAATAGGACTGACCCGCAGTATACTACAGGTCGTCCTATAGTACGGCCGTACGCGGGTACCTACACGCGTAGCGCCGCTAGCCACCACGTCACACAGTCAGACTGGGTGGTGTAATGACTAGAGCCATTTTTTGAAGGTAGCCTTCGAGAAATGGTACACTAGTCGTCACTGGT
>BLSH010433818.1:9307-46219 GCA_018402905.1 Glandirana rugosa
TCGCACACCGACGGACACAGAGGGCCTAGCATAAGAGTCATATAAGACATAAGTCGGGCAGGGTGTGTTACGTGTGGATCGAATACAGAATATACTGAGAATACGATCCGGGAGACACAGGCAGCCACACGCTGTAACATAACTAGCTCATTCTCCTCATGGCAGCAGACAGGATGGAGAGTGGAGGAAGGAAAGAGCAGGAGAACGAGCTCCGGACAGTTATGTTACAGCGTGTGGCTGCCTGTGTCTCCTGGATCGTATTCTCAGTACATGATTGAATGTCTGTATTTAGCCCGCCCCACACAATGCACACCTAGCCAGAGAGAGAGGAGGTGAGCTCTGTGGGTGGGGGGACATGAGAAGCGGTAGTCCACTGTCACTGAACCGGCCCACAGAGCCATCGGCCCACCGGGAAACTCCCGGTAGTCCCGATCGCCAGTACAGGCCTGGGCACGCGCGCGGGCACGCCCCTTGCTTCTTGTGCAGTATTTGGGCACAGCACAAGTTAATCAGCAGGCTCGTAGCCAATGATTTTGGCTGTGAACGTGCTGATGGTTGTGGCCAACCACAGCACAGAAATCTGTGTTTGTTGGTAAACACAGAACACAGATCTGGATGGTTCTTCTCCCTGACTTTCCTCAAGCCGTCTAAGTGGATCTGTGTGCTCAGAAGGGGGATTTCTTCACTGGTCCCCGCTGAGCAGGTAGAAGACAGATCTGTGTCCGCTCCTCTATGCCAAGCGGACACAGACACAGCACGCTGCTCTCTATGTGGCGGTCGGATGGAAATGGACTGTATGCCAGTTTCCATCCGATTGTTATCTGATCCAATCCGTCGGATGGATGGCAAATGTATCCCCATCCGTCTGTGTTTAATGGACCAGATCGGATGCAGGTGGGTGTAAACGAACACATGTCCGTTGACATCTGCCACCCCATAGAGAACAATCGTTGACACGATTGGGTCCACCTGAAAAATGGACAGGTGGGCCTGATCAGTCCGCTGGTGTGAAAGGGGCCTTACTGTTCAGAGCTGAAATCCTCAGTCTCCCCTAAAGTGTATTTTTTCCCAAAAAATTGCGTTCAAAAATTCACTGTGAAAATAACGTTAGACATGAAAAAATTGCACTACCCATCATTTTATTTTCTAGGGCCTCTGCTAAAATATATATATATATATATATATATATATATATATATATATATATATATATAAAATGTTTGGGGGTTCTAAGTAATTTTCTAGCAAATACTGATTTTTAAATGTAAACAAAAAGTGTCAGAAAAGGATAGGTCTTTAGGGTAGATATATATGTTTTACCCAGTTTACAGTAAAAATTAATTCAACTGCTCAGAGCCTGGTCTGACGTTATTCAAGGGGTGCTTGTGAGATCTTGAAATATTAGCATCACTACAACAGAGTTTCATTCAACAGGACAAGAAGAAAGAGGTGGTTAGCATGAGTGATTGCATGGGGAACAGCACCCAGTTGTTGGCATGGTACGTGGTTAGGTGACAAGTTCTCCAGTTGTGAGAGGGTTGGTGATTTGACTCCCTCCCTAGCTATCCATCTCTGCCGGCCACCGGTAGTGGACTAGTGTTTCGGGGATCTATGGCCTGGTCCCTAAGTATGGGAAGAGAAGATTTAAGTGGGAGTACACAATCTGTTACTAGAAGGGAGGTCAGAGAGGTACACTGACAGGTGGAGTCGGCAGAGGCTCAGCCTGTCTATCTGAATGCAACACAAACATCATTACAAGTGTGTGGGACATGGGACAAAGCAGCTTAAGGAGGAACTCCATAATTTGGGTACTGCACACATGTTGCTCATCTCTGAGTTGGAAGACCGCCTAATTGTTTGATTCTTCACATGACCATGGCTCTCGTCTGGTCCTGGGCATTGGTGAGCATGCTTTGAGGTGAAGTGCTACCCCACATGCAAGGATCAGTGACCCCGTTCAATGCCTGGAATAACCCAAAGAACCCACACCGGGGTAGGTTTCTCATGTGACCCTCACTTGGCGCCCAACTAGACAGGGGAAACATGGAGGATGTGATGACCAACCTATCACCCAACCCCCCTACAGGTTGGAAAAAAGAAAAAAAATGCAGCCACCACATCTAAGGGGCAGTCAACTGGCTCTCCTAGAACTGCACACATGTTGCTCATCTCTGAGTTGGAAGACCGCCTAATTGTTTGATTCTTCACATCACCGTGGCTCTCGTCTGGTCCTGGGCATTGGTGAGCATGCTTTCAGGTGAAGTGTTATCCCACGTGTAAGGGTCAGTGACCCTGTTTAATGCCTGACATAACCCAAAGAACCCACACAGGGGTAGGTTTCTCATGTGACCCTCACTTGGCGCCCAACGAGACATGGAGGTTGTGATGACCAACCTATCACCCTACCCCCCCCCTACAGATTGGAAAAAAGAAAACAAATGCAGCCACCACATCTAAGGGGCAGTCCACTGGCTCCCCAGAACAGACAGCTTGTGGTCAACTAATTGTAGCCAATGGCCCCCTTAGGGGTGGCTGGTAGATGTGGTTCACCTGTCACTCTGCCCTCTCACACATTTTTCCTTGCACCCGGAGTCACTGAACAGGGCAGTACTTTGTTTTAGTTGTTTTATTGAGGGAATAAACTTGGATACGTTAGGGACGACTGTGGGATACCCAAGAATCAAAGATACAGGACCATGCTATATACACCTCCTTATATACACTCCTTTTTCCTCCAGCACTGACACTTGCTGACCGTTACACTCCTTCACTTCTCTCCAGCACGTCACTTGCTTCTTCACTGATAGTCCAGAAGGGAACTTTATCAATCCTCCATTACATCTTCCTCCACCGTGGCTAGCACATGGTGAGGCCTGCACTTTTGTCAGCAGTATCTCTAGACTGCCCATTACAGGCAAGGGCCACGGGCCCTCATATTGTAAAGCCAAGGGCCCTCAGAGTGTAGCTGAGTACAATTGTGCTAGCCGGGTGTTGATGGACTACTGCTCCCAGCCCATCCTCTTGCAGGCCACTCCGGCCTACCTCACTATCCAGTGACACCGCTCCCCTGACTGGCTCCTCCACCTTCCACAGACATTCCACTATCACCTCCCAGCCTGCTCCAGTCCTCGTCTCCAGTTCCCAGGGTCTGTCACTCACCGACACCAGTGGATACTTTAAAGAGCCTTTCCTATAGCCTCTCTGTTGTTCTCTTACTCCCTTGTGCTGCTCCAAGATCTCTCTCCACTCCTGGCTGCCCCCAAGCCACCAGGCTCCCAGGTGAGGCCTCAGCGACCTCTACATCTCCACTCTTCCACCCGACACTCTCCTCCCCCAACTGGGAAGACCACAGTATTTAAACACTTGCCATCCGCCCCATTGTAAGGCCTCATACACACGGGAGTTATAAAAAATGAGCTGTAATGTAATGTAATGTTAAAAAAAACTGGTGTAGGGTCCCCCCTAAAATCCATACCAGACCCTTATCCGAGCATGCAGCCTGGCAGGCCAGGAGGAAAGGGGGTGGGGACAAGCGAGCGCCCCCAACCCTCCTGGACCATACCAGGCCACATGACCTCAACATGGGGGGGTGGGTGCCCCCACCCCAAAGCACCTTGTTCCCATATTCATGAGGACAGGGGCCTCTTCCCGACAACCCTGGCCGTTGGTTGTCCGGATCTGCGGGCAGGGGCTTATCGGAATCTAGAAGCCCCCTTTAACAAGAGGGTCCCCAGATCCCAGCCCCCCATCCCGTGTGAATGAGTATGGGGTACATTGTACCCTTACCCATTCACCTGAAAAAAAAGTGTAAAAAACAAAAAACAAAACACTACACAGCTTTTTAAAATATTTTATTAAATCAGCTCCGGCATCTTCCCCCCTCTCCGGCTCTTTACCTTCTCTGGCGTCTTCTTTCTTCTGCTCTTTTGCGGGGCCTTATTTCTTCTGAGGGGTCTTCAATCTTCTGCTCTCTTGCCGCTGTCCTTTCCGCTGTCTTCTCCCTCTGTTCTTTACATGTTGACGCAATCCACACGACTCCATGATCTTCAGTAATAATGCTGTATTCGCTGTCTGCATTGACTTATTTTGGCGTGGGGCAGAGCCACCCGCTGACGTCATCCGGAGGCCCCACCCCTTATGACATCACCGCCCATCATGCCTCGGGTGGTGACAATTACAAAAAGCTTGCCATGCCTCTTACTAAATACCTTGGAATGTCTATTTTCAAAAAGGGATCATTTGGGTGGTATTTGTACTTCCCTGGCTTGTTAGGGTCTCAAGAAATGAGATAGGCCATCAGTACAACAGGTGTGATCAATTTTCAGTGATTGGCACCATAGCTTTTAGACTCAATAACTTTCACAAAGACCAAATAATATACACTGATTTGGGTTTTTTTTTATCAAAGCTATATAGAAGTATAAATTTTGGGCAAAATGTATGAAGAAAAATTGCTAATTTGCAAAATTTTATAACAGAAACGAAGAAAAATGCATTTTTTGTACAAAAATGTCAGTCTTTTTTAACCACTTCAGATCCGCGCTATTGCCAAAATACGGCTCCAGCGCGGATCTGAAATGCCGGGAGGACGTCCATGGACGTCCTCCACTGCGCATGCCCCAGCGCGCCCCCTGGCGGCAGCGGCGGCGCGCGCCGCACGCTGCGCGCGCCGCACGCTGCGCGAGGGTGCCCGCGGGTCGGGCGGACTCGATGTCCGCCCGAGACCCGCCGATCACTTTTAGGAGCCTCAGAACGGGGAACCGCCGTTGTAAACACGGCGGTTCCCCGTTCTGTGACGGGGGACAAGCAGATCTACTGATCCCTGTCACTGGGATCAGTTAGATCTGTTATGTCCCGACCAGTCCCGCCCCCCCACAGTTAAAACACACCCAGGGAACATATTTAACCCCTTCACTGCCCCCTGCAGGTTAACCCCTTCATTGCCAATGACATTTATACAGTAATCAGTGGATATTTAAATTTCTGATCGCTGTATAAATGTCATTGGTCCCAAAAATGTGTCAAAAATGTCCGACATGTCCCCCCCAATATCGCAGTCCCGATAAAAATTGCAGATCGCCGCCATTACTAGTAAAAAAAAATAATAATAAAAACGCCAGAAATCAATTCCCAGTTTGTAGATGCGATAACTTTTGCGCAAACCAATCATTATACGCCGATTGTGATTTTTTTTTTTACCAAAAATATGTAGAAGAATATATATCGGCCAAAACTGATGAATCATTTTTTTAATGGATTTGTATTTTAGCAAAAAGTAAAAAATATTGTTCTTTTTTGCAAAATTGTCGCTCATTTTTTGTTTATAGCGGCGATCACAAATGACGCAGAGGGGATCAAATACCACCAAAAGAAAGCTCTATTTGTGGGAAAAAAAGGACGCAAATTTTATTTGGGTGCAACGTCGCACGACCGCGCAATTGTCATTCAAAATGCGACAGCGCTGAAAGCCAAAAATTGGTCTGGGCAGGAGGGGGGTTTAAGTGCCCGGTAAGGAAGGGGTTAATTTATAGCACAAAAAATAAAAACCCCAGGTGATTTATAGCAGCAAAAGAAAGCTCTATTTGTGTGAAAAAGATAAAAAATTCATATGGGTACAGTGTTGCATGATTGAGTAATTGTCATTCAAAATATGAGAGCACTGAAAGCTGAAAATTGGTCTGGTTGTTAACCCCCCGGCAGTATTCTCGAGTGTGGCTCGGGGTGAATTTCATTACCAAAAGCGGTAACCCCAATCCAAACTCGGGATTGCATCACTGGATCCAGGCAGCGTTACTTACCTTGTCCCCAGGATCCTGCAATGTCCCCCGCTGTGTCTTCCGCCAGATTCACTGTAATGCCGGGCTCCATTCCCTGCGAGGGAGGCAATTTTCAATAAGTGAAACACATAACACATACAGTACACTGTAATCTGTAAAATTACATTACTGTATCAAATCATTTCACATCCCCTTTGTCCCAAGTGCTTTGTCCAGTGCCCTGCATGCACTTTTATATTATTTATGTCATCCTTTCTGCCTGGAAACTTGATTATGTCTATGGCCTCCAAAAAGCGTCCCTTTACATGAAAAGCGTTTTTTGATCAGCTAGAAAACAGCGATAGTAAATAAGAATCACTTGCAAAATTGAGTGGTACTGATTGGTGGGGAAATTCGTCATCAGACACTGAAAGTAACGACAGCGACAATTCTGCAACTGAGCAAATTTCAGTGTTTATTATTTGATTATATTATTGAATACATTTTATTATTATTATATTATTATTTTTGATAATTATTTATAGTTATTTATTATATTATAATTTATGATTTCATTGTCTCAAACTCTATCATACCCGGGGGATGCCTACTAGACTCTTGTTTGGACAGATTTAAAGCGGTTGTCTACCCTAACAAAAAAAAAACTGCAAGGGAAAGGCATAATGAGCTAGTATGCACTTCATACTAGCTCATTATGAAATGCTTACCTCAGAACGAAGCTCCCGCAGGGCTGCCCGGTGTCCGCAGAGAGAGCGGACATCTTCCCTGTGGGGATTCTTCCGGGTTCGCGACTCCAGCGATGTGAGTGGCCAGAGCCGCAAGACGTCACTCCCGCGCATGCGATCGGGAGCCTATTTTTTTCCGGCAGACTTTCTGGCAAGGTCCGGCGCTAAGCGCCGGGCCTTCACCGGGACATTACTGCGCATGCGCCGTGACGTCATCGGCTGCATGCAAGTGGAAGATCTCCTAAACCGTACAGGTTTAGGAGATATTCATTTTACCTACAGGTAAGCCTTATTATAGGCTTACCTGTAGGTAAAAATGTGTTTTTAGGGTAGACACACCCGCTTTAAATGAGTTATTCCTAAGAATTACAGGCCTACAATATAAAACGCCAAATTTATATGCAAAGCAATCTACCGCTTTTAGACGCAAACATCTGATATAATCATACCGCCAGGGAAGTTAAGGGGGTTTAAGTGCTCAGTGGTCTAGTGGTTAAGGAGGCCTGCCCTCTACCAATCCAGGTTCCTTCAGAAAGCACATAAAAACATACTTCAAAAAGTTACACCTCCTCATCCATCCCCTTTTTACAGAGCCTTCTTGACCCAAAAGGGCGGAGTAACCAAGGGGTGTTCCTTCCTGCAGTCTCCAGCTCTCCCTCTCTCACAATGGGGGCACTACATAATGATGGTAGCACAGGCTCACAATAATATCAGCACTGTGCAGTCAATACCACACAATCAGAAACCCCTCCTACCAACTTGGGCATCACAGCCCATTTAAAGTGGCAGCTCCTGACAGTGTAACAGAGTGAATATAATTGCACAGACTTAAATGTTATAGCCTTTGCCCCTTAATTAGCTTTACCTTTTTTACTGAATGCTCTATAGCAGGACTGGAAACTGAGGAGCTGATTGATTCAGCTCCTGGGCTCCATGCTGGAGCAGCTTTCATAAACACCCAATGTCAGGACACTGATCTGAACCCGCAACCCCCGATGTGAATCGCAGTATTTCTTCTTGCTGATCCCCTTGAGGTGCTGGACAGCTCCCTGGACAATTCCTTGGACAGTCTTGCCTTAAGCATTGTTTCTGATGAGCCTTGAACTCTTTGCTCCTCCCATGAACTTCCTATTTAAGTCATGCCTTTGCACTTCCTCTTTGCCAGATAATTGTGCTCTCTCCAGCCAATGTCTCTTTCTTGTCACTCCTGCTGCCGTCCATATCTTCGCTACCACTCATTACCGACCTTTGGCTTGTTTCTCGCTTGTGCTTCTGCTTGAACCCAACCTGCAACCACTTGTTACTAACCTTTGACTTGTTTACCAACTATGCTTGATCCCTACCTGCTATATTTGCTACTATACCCTGACCTGCTGACCTGCTGGTGGAACGATCCTAAGGGACCACAACCTGGTACTAACACACAGCAAACCCATCTCCACCATCAGGACCTCTGGTGAACATCAGTTAGTGCTTAGACTAAGTCCACGTCATCCGCCAGGGTGACCTGCTTGTCACTTATCCTGCTAGTCGATGGGAGGCTTCAAGCTCCGAGCCTGACATTTACCATGACATCCAAAGGTTTCAGCAACAACAACAGACCTGCCAGAGTTACTGGGACCTAGCGACATTTTTTAAAAGAGAGCAGATAAATAAGTGCAATCCCAGCACTGGTTTCAAAAGCCGCCTCTGGGGACTCAAGTGGTTAAAGTTAGCCTTACTATGAACATTAGCACATTAAAAATAATGAAGTCAGAACAGAAATTAGCTAAAGATCTACATGTCCAATACCATAGAAATGTGCTGGAATATATAGAGGCTGAAGTTAGGAGATTAATAAGCAGATGAATTTATAACAGCAGAGTTACTGTAGGTTCACCTTTTGCAACTCAGAAAATAAGAGAAGAAAAAAAAAACAAATGCGTCATCTTGCTGCTGAAATGTTTCATGTAGCTCATTTCTATTGTACCTTACCCTGTTGTCATTTTTAATAATGTATGATTTGGTACCTGCAATTTCTTTAACATTTTGGTGGGCTAAACATTTTTTTTTGTTTTGGATAGAATAAGGGAGAATCATGACCCCTGTCTGTTTTTTTTTTTTTTGTTTTTTTTGCAATCCTTGTCCCACTGGGGAGATTTAACTTCACTTCCTATCCCATAGCCAACACAGGAAGTGAGATAAAATCCCTCTAAAGTGGAATTCCAAGCATCCCCATGGTCACCAGAGCTAGTTTCCCCATTGAAATATTTTCCTTCTGTTATTGTTCCGGTGCCAACCCAAAATTTGTTTTCTTTTTTTTTTCTCACATTCATTGAATTTTTACATTGAAACAGTAAACAGGACAAATAGAGAGGGAGAATCTCCCTAATGGGTGCAAAGACAACAATAGACACTGACGGGTGTTCTAATCCTTCTCCACTCTGTCCAAAACTAAAAAAAAGGTTTTGCTTTTAGTTATACTTTAAGTAAAAGTAAAGGTTCTTTGTTGTGATGGTCTCTCGAGAAGTGTACATGATCTTGTAGACCACTGGTAGGTAACTGGGGAGCTCCAGATGATGGATGTAGGAGCTCTAGGTGGATAAATGGGGAGCTCCAGGTGATGGATGTGGGAGCTAGAGGTAAATAAATGGGGAGCTCCAGGTGATGGATGTGGGAGCTAGAGGTAAATAAATGGGGAGCTCCAGGTGATGGATGTGGGAGCTAGAGGTATATAAATGGGGAGCTCAAGGTGATGAATGTGGGAGTTCCAAGTGGGGTAAAGATCAACTGTGTAAATCAGAAAAAATGATTAATTTTTTTCTTTTTTGCTGACATGTAGATGACATACCCTGTCTGTGAAGGTTCCCATCTTTCCAGATCTTGGTATAACTAGTAGAAGTCACATTCAACTGTAATGTTGAAGACGTTTCAAATGTAAGCCAATTCTTTGGTTCTAATGACTGTCAGGAATACACCCCAGCATTTGTACCTAAACAAGTAGTCCAGACACCTTAAATGAATCGCCATGGAATTTGTAGAAGTTAATTGTCCAAGAACAGGATGAGAGCTGTGAAAATTGTGGAACTGCCCTGTTCTAGTTACATAATTCCATCCTTGGTTTTAGGAAGTCTGTGCAGTTGTTAATGTTTTAATTTACATAGTTAAATATGTAAATTGTTGTCAAATTTCAAGGGTGGAGATGGTAATACAGAATAATATTTGCAAGATAGTTGGTGTCAAAGGTCCTCACCACTGTTCAGTGATGGTTTTCCATTTTGACATACATGGTCACTTTAATGCTTCTTGTGAACCTGTTGTCCTCACTGTTCTTGAAAGAATGTCCATTTTCTTTGAAAGGAAGTCCTGACCTGGACAATATGCCCTTCTATGTTGGGTCATTTGCTATTTACTTTTGGGTTACTTTGTCTCTTCAATGTACAGGCCTTTGCATTACTCACTACACTGCACTGCAGTGGCATTTGGCTTGTGTTTGAGTGTTGGGTCTTTTGGATGCTCAAGTTTTTGTCTCAGTGAATTGCTGGGCTTGAAGGACAGGACACCGGAATACAATGTTTGGTAAAGATCCTTCTGAGTTTTTCCTACAATCCAGCTACATATGAGATGTCTATATTACTCTGTGTATCCTGCTTCTTACCTGTGTTCGATGGTCCCACCTTTTTGCTTGACCTTTTTGATTGACCAGCAATATCTGGGTAGACAACCCCTTTCAAAGAACTCCTGAGATGTCTATGTTCCTTGTCTTTAGACTCTGTACATGTTATTACTATCTCAGTCCAATGTTGCAAAATTTTAATCAGCCTAAGTTGTGTTCCATTGGGTGGTGGAAGTCAAAATGTTGATTCTGAGCTGTGTGGAGGTAGGTTTAGAGTAGACCTCAATGTCCATGTTTCCTCCCCGTTCTAGAATATGTAGCTAGAAAAGGATGGTCCCTTCCATACAGGAATTGGACAATCAACATCTTGGTGATTGGTTTAAGATGTCTGTGCTACCTCTGGGGAAATACAATGATCAGCCAGCCAACTTTATGACCACCGATGGTGAATAACATTAATTGTCTTGCTGTACATTGTCTCATACAATGGCATCTGAAAGTCAGTGGGACATATTAGGCAGTAAGTGAACAGAGTTGTTCCTGAAGTTGATGTGTTGAAAGTAGAAAAAATGAGCGAGACTTTGACAAGGGCTAAATAGTAATGGCTAGGCAATTGGGTCAACTCAACTCTAAAACTGCAATTCTTGTAGGATGTTCCCAGTCTGCAGTGGTCAGGACCTCCTAAAAGCAGTCCAGTGAAGGAAAACCAGCAAACCGATAATAGGGTTATGAGCGGCTAAGGGTTACTGATGCACGTAGGGAGCGAAGGCTAAACCGTGTAGTCAGATACAATAGAAGAGAACTACTGTAAATCAAATTACTGAAAAATGAAGGCTGGTTCTGATAGAAAGGTGTCATAACACACAGTGCATCACAGTTTGTTGCGTAAGGGGCTGCCAGGGTGGCCATGCTGACCCAGATCCAAAGCCAAAAGTGCCTACAATGGTCAAGTGAGCATCAGAACTGAACCACGGAGCAATGGAAGAAGATGGCCTGGTATGATGAATCGTGTTTTCTTTTACATCATGTGGATGGCTGGCTCCGTGCGCGTCACATACAGTACTGTGCAAAAGGTTTAGGCAGATGTTAAGAAATACTGTAAAGTAAGAATGCTTTCAAAAATATAAATGTTAATTGTTTATTTTTACCAAATGCAAAGTGAACAAAGAAGAAAATCAATATTTGGGGTGACTAACTAACCTTTGGCTTCAAACCAGCATCAATTCTTCTAGGTACACACAAAGCTTATGCACAGTTTTTGAAGGAACTTGGCAGGCAGGCTGTTCCAAACATCTCTTCATGCAATTCCAGACAGACTCGACTATGTTAAGATCAGGGCTTTGTGGAGGGCTAAACCATTGCTTCCTGGACTCCTGGCTCTTTTTTATGCTGAAGATAGTTATTAATAGACATGTGCAATTCGTATCGTTCCAAATTCGTTTTTTAACGAATTTTGACAAATTTGTTCATTCGGAAGTATCCAAATGAACAAAAATCCATTTACTGAATTTTTCAGAATATTCGTAAATTCAAATAGTCAAATATTCGTAAATTCGTAAATTTGAATAGTCGAATATTCGTTAATTCGAAAACCCGAAAATTTGAAAATCTGAAATAATAACTAACTATAATAACTTTACTATTACTAACTATTAAATTATAGGTATTGGAATTTCCTTTCAAATTTGTCTGTTAGTGAACGTAACAAATACAAATTTATCCGAAGTTACAAATTATCTGAAATAACGAATGCCGTATCTAAACCAATGGAACATAACAAATTAATAATAATAATAAATAACAATAATAAAAACGTTTTATTATTATTTTTATTTTTTATAAATTTTTTCCGTTTCATATGTTTAGATGCAGCATTCGTTAATTCGAATAATTTGGAACTGCGGATAAATTTGAAATTCGTCATGTTCACTAACGGCCAAATTTGAAAGCAAATTACAATACTTATAATTTAATAGTTCGTTATTATTAGTTAATTAGTTAGTTATTATTTCAAATTTTCAGATTTTCGAATTGACGAATTTGCAAATTTTCACATTTTCACATTTTCGAATTTACAAATGTCCGAATTTTTGAATTTACAAATCGCGGTCATAACGAATGACCCGAAAAATGAAAAAAAAAAAAACAAATGAAATGAAAACTAACACATTTTTCAGCAGTGCACAAGTCTAGTTCTTAATAACATTGGCTGTAAGTTTGGGGTCTTGCTGCAGAATAACTTTGGGGCCATCACACGCCTCACTGATGGTATGGCATGATGGATAAGTATCTGCTTGTATTTCATGTGCACATATTTTCAAGGGTCAGACCACTCAATACTTATATTTAAGTTTTTATTAGACGGTGTGTTACACCATCTGGCAGTTTACAGTGCCTAGGCCTGCTCACCTGATGGGCCCATTATGAAAGGGCCCACTGCCCCTGCTGGGATTTTTTTGTTATCTTATATTATGGAAACGTAACAGGAAGATCTAGAACAGTGCAACAACATACACACGTAGGACATCTAACGTTGGTGTTGATTTATTCTTTCAATGCTAATGCATTTTGCACACTGGCAATGACTAGTATTCCACTGTTTCTCTTCTCCCTCAGTTTCTCACCTTCCCCACTCAGCTAATATGACCCCAGTGCTGACAGAGAGGGACAAGGGAGGGACAAACAAGGATGCTGTGCAGATGCTCAATGTCCTCCTTATCAACCGGTGATGTCATTGTTGTTAGGGCACCGACGGCTAGAAAGTTGTAATGGTGCACAATGAAAAACTGTGTCTTTGTGTAACTAAAAGGCAGGCTTGGTCCACCTGCTGGCTTGTATACAATTTGATGAGTAATTTTAAGGCATTTTGCAAGGCACCCCTAAAGAACCATGGAGGCACCCCAGGGTGCCTGGGCAACCTGGTTGACAAAGGCTGATCTAGAACACAAAAATCCCTGGGTATGCAGGAGTCAGGAAAAACGATGAGACGAGAGCTTGCCTAGTTGGGGTACTGAAGGCATATATACAAAGTCAGATGCTGGAGTATTTTATGACCTAGTAGTTACAGTTCCTAGGTCTGTACACCCGTTGTGCCCATTTTGAAAGGTTCCACTGACCATGCTTGAATTTTTTTTTTTTTTTATATTATGGAAGAACTGGAAGACACAAATCCCCAGGCGGACAGAAGTCTGGAATTTCAATGGGGAGATTTCCTAGTTGAGGTATTCAAGACATATCCCGAAATCAGATGGTGTCCACTGCGCTCCTTCTTATACTGTAGAACATGACAATTTGATTCATCCCTACTGCTGAGTGAGGGATAGAGAGGAGATTGATATTTTCAGCACAGGTATACTGCTGAGTAAGAAATGAAGGTACAGAGAAATTTCCTGTGCTGGGGACGGGGGTCCATTTTCTATGCCGGAGTACCACTGAGTCAGGAATGGGAACCACAGAAATTTCCAAATAAATTATCCCGTGGAGCCAGGGATGGAGACAAGGGGTCATTTACTGGGTAATTGTAGACTAGCTTATACGTCTGATTCACTAAATTAGTTATTGTCTGAAGATTTACTTCAATTATCCAAACCAATGCTGAGGAAATAAGTCAACAAGAAATTTCTTTTCACATCATTGGATAATTGAAGTGCATCTTCTCACAATTTATTGTGTGAACATTCTCAACACCCTTAGTAAATCAGCCTCAATTTGTGCAGGAAACATAATTGTGCAGTTCTCTTTTACACCTTGTTATTTGTCTCCTCCACCCTTTTACTGTTTGGCACATCAGCAGGCTCATGGGTGTCATTTCAAATCACCAAACAAAAGACAACACCGCCCGGGAATATTTTACCAGTTGCTGACTTTGTAGACATTCAAATCATGCTCGTGACATTTACCTGAGGAAAAAAAAAAACTCACTGGAGTAAAAGTCATAACTAGCGTGCCATTATGTGCCTGAACACTTCTCTCTATTCTGTAGTTTATGAGGGGCTTTTAAAATAATGATACTGTCTTAGACAGAATGTCCTAATTATTCATACGGCAGTTATTCAATTCGGATGGGAGAAGTTTTCGGAAGAAGTAACTGGTGCCAAGAACTTTGCGATTTTGCAATGTATCTTAGAAGAATAAAATAAAGGAACATACTAAAAATAAAATCACTGAAACCTCATATATGCTTTACAATGGTAATGTCACTTTGAAATTAATTTTACATATATTTAAATATGAAGAATTCAGTAAAATAATACCTGGTCTGCCATGAAGGTGACACTTCCCTTAATAGGGTGACAACACCCTGTCCCTGTCTCCCAGTTGTACTCATTTTGTTGTCACCCTGACAAGCAGGCTTCCAATAGTGAGTAAAAGTGTGAAGAATAGAATAGAAAAAATAGAATAAAATGGAATAGAATTGAATTAAAAATAAAAGAATAGTTCACTTCACTTTCCTATGTGGCTCAGTGGAAACGAGATTTGGGTACCGAGATTGATCCAGTGGATTGGTCTCTGGTAGAGTTGAGCGAACACCTGGACATTCGGGTTCGGAGGGTCCGAACGAACTTTAGGAAAAAGTCCGGGTTCGGCACCGAACGTTGCCCGAACGTTATCCCGGACCCCGAACCCCATTGAAGTCAATGGGGACCCAAACTTTTAGGCACAAAAATGGCTGTAACAAAGTCCTGGCAAGTGCTAGAGGGCTGCAAAAGGAAGTAAAATAGGGGTAAGAGTAGGGAAAGTGCCCTACAAAAAAATGGGGATAGGGAAAATAAATGAAAATCAAATAAACTAGGAGATGATTTTTGAACAATAATGTGTCACTTACAGCTGCAGTTAGAACTTCTCCCTTTAGAACAAGGAGATGATTTTTGAACAAGAATCTGTCCCTCTAAGCAGAAGCCTCTACCTAGTGCAGTCAGATCGCTCAAAGCAGCAGTATGTGAAATCTCAAATTACTCCCACAATCTGATCGTTGTGTACGATCCCAAAATCTGATCGTTGTGTACGATCGTAACGATCGTTGTGTTAGGCAGGGTTTGATCTGCAATCTGTCACTCAAAGCAGCAGTATGTGAAATCTCAATTACTCCCACAATCTGATTGTTGTGTTCGATCGAATCGATCGTTGTGTAATGCAGGGTTTGATCTGCAATCTGTCACTCAAAGCAGCAGTATGTGAAATCTCGATTCTCAAATTTCTGCAATCTGTCCCTCAGAGCAACAGTAGCAGTAATCTCAGGATGCAAGATGAGATGTTAAAATGTCTGCAATCTGTCCCTCACAAAAACGCTGGCAGCTTCCTATCCCTATACTATTCAGAGTCTCAGAGAGCATGTGACTGCAGCATCAAGTGACTCCAGCTTATATAGAGGCTGGGTCACATGATGCACTGGCCAATCACAGCCATGCCATTAGTAGGCATGGCTGTGATGGCTTCTAAGGGCAAACCAGTGAAACGCTTGTTGATTGGCTGCCCTGCAGCTATTCAACATGCGTGATCAACTACCAGAACCCGTTTTTTGAAACGTCCGGGTTCGGGTCCCGGACACCTCAAAGTTCGGTACGGACCCGAGCGTTACAGTCCGGGTTCGCTCAACACTAGTTTTTGGTTGCTAAATGTTAATTCAATACTGCCACCTTAGAGGCAATGTACAAAGTGTTGTTATGGTGGTACTGGGTTTCCGGCCTATGTTGCCTATGTCAACCTGACTTCTAGTGATCTCTATTTCCGGGGGTGTGGCCATTGTGGGAATGTTTTGCATACCTGGTGGACTTGCCTGTGGCTGGTGGACTTTTGGTCCCCAGTGTTTGATTTGATGTATTCCCTGTTCCATCTGGATATCTAAAAGGAGGCTAAATGCGCTTTGCTTCCCTATCCCGGACTTATTCGCTTGTCAACAAAAATTGTCATTCTACTTGTTTATAGCAGCTAAAAGGACGATTGATCACCCAAGCCTAGAGGAAACCTACAGTCCCCTTCCAGGGAGTGAGAGACTGTTTGACAGCCATGATGCTTAATGAACAAATGTCCAGTATTATTAAAGACACACATGCTAAGTTCCTTAATATTTGGGTACCATGGTTGACATATGCTTTCCCTAATCTCCCTCTGACAAGCATGGGTCGGGGCTAACTGATCTCTCGAGCGATCCCGGGTTAATACTGTTCCTTACTCCCCCTTGCTCTACCCCTAACTTTCTCCTTTGTCTTTCCTTTCTGTTCTTTTTTCTCTTGATGGGTTCCTAAGCCCTCTTTAGTTGTCTATTTATGCCCAGGACTATTTAAAAATGGGGTTATTGGCATACTTGTCCTGAATACTTTTTCAAACTATGGGATTTACCCCAAAATGCATATACAGTATCTCACAAAAGTGAATACACCCCTCACATTTTTGCTAATATTTTATCATATCTTTTCATGTGACAACACTGAAGAAATTACACTTTGCTACAATGTAAAGTAGTGAGTGTACAGTTTGTATAACAGTGTAAATTTGCTGTCCCCTCAAAATAAACGACCATTAATGTCTAAACCGCTGGCAACAAAAGTGAGTACACCCCTAAGTGAAAATGTCCAAATTGAGCCCAATGAACCGTTTACCCTCCCCGGTGTCATGTGACTCATTAGTGTTACAAGGTCTAAGGTGTGAATGGGGAGCAGGTGTGTTAAATTTGGTGTTATCGCTCTCACTCTCTCATACTGGTCACTGGAATTTCAACATGGCACCTCATGGCAAAGAACTCTCTGAGTATTTGAAAAAAAGAATTGTTGCTCTACATAAAGATGGCCTAGGCTATAATAAGATTGCCAAGACCCTGAAACTGAGCTGCAGCATGGTGGCCAAGACCATACAGCAGTTTAACAGGACAGGTTCCACTCAGAACAGGCCTCGCCATGGTCGACCAAAGAAGTTGAGTGCACAGGCTCAGCGTCATATCCAGAGGTTGTCTTTGGGAAATAGATGTATGAGTGCTGCCAGCATTGTTGCAAAGGTTGAAGGGGTGGGGGGTCAGCTTGTCAGTGCTCAGACCATATGCCGCACAAATTGGCCTGCATGGCTGTCATCTCAGAAGGAAACCTCTTCTAAAGAAGATGCACAAGAAAGCCCGCAATCAGTTTGCTGAAGACAAGCAGACTAAGGACATGGATTACTGGAACCATGTCCTGTGTTTTTTTGAGACCAAGATAAACTTATTTGGTTCAGGTGTTGTCAAGTGTGTGTGCCGGCAACCAGGTGAGGAGTACAAAGACAAGTGTGTCTTGCTTAGTCAAGCATGGTGGTGGAAGTGTCATGGTCTGGGGCTGCATGAGTGCTGCTGGCACCGGGGACCTACAGTTCATTGAGGGAACCATGAATGCCAACATGTACTGTGACTTACTCAAGCAGAGCAAGACCCCTCTCTTCAGAGACTGGGCTGAAGGGCAGAATTCCAACATGATAACGACCCCAAACACACCTCCAAGATGACCACTACCTTGCTAAAGAAGGGTAAAGGTGATGGACTGGCCAAGCATGTCTCCAGACCTAAACCCTATTGGGCATCTGTGGGGCATCCTCAAACGGAAGGTGGAGGAGCGCAAGCTCTCTAACATCCACCAGCTCCGTGATGTCGTAATGGAGGAGTGGAAGAGAACTCCAGTGGTAACCTGTGAAGCTCAAGTGAACTCCATGCCCAAGAGGGTTAAGCCAGTTCTGGAAAATAATGGTGGCCACACAAAATATTGACACTTTGGACCCAATTTGGACATTTTCACTTAGGGGTGTACTCACTTTTGTTGCCAGCGGTTTAGACATTAATTGCTGTGTGTTGAGTTATTTTAAGGGGGACCGCAAATTTACACTGTTATACAAGCTGTACACTCACTACTTTACATTGTAGCAAAGTGCCATTTCTTCAGTGTTGTCACATGAAAAGATATAATAAAATATTTGCAAAAATGTGAGGGGTGTACTCACTTTTGTGAGATACTGTATGTTACATTCAGGTTTACTGTGAATGTTTGGAAAGGAGGCTTTCCTTCTTCCTTTGTGCTGTATGTTTTGTGTTCCTTATTAGGGCCAAAAGGACCTCTGTTCGGTTCGCACCAGAACTTTCGAACACCGCGAAAGTTTGGGACCTGAATAACAATCCCCATTAAAGTCAAAGGGACCCGAATGTCAAAAACAACGTGCACATTTTGAAGGCTTATATGCAAGCAATTGGGCATACAATGGTTACAGGGGTCCGGGTCCTGCCCTGGGGGACATGTATCAATGAAAAGAAAGTTTGTGAAAAACATAATTTTTAAATGAGCAGTGATTTTTTGATTTTTAACGTGAAAGCATAAAATATCAAATATAGTGCCTGGGGGGTCCCCTTAGTCTATATGTAAAGTGGCAGATCTGTACTATGTCTAGAATCGGCTGCAGCAATAATTGCATTTATAAAGCCAAAAAAAATGACATTTTCCCTGCAAGCTGCCTTTATTTTGCTCAGCAACAGCTGGAGAGCCAGTGTGTATGATGAGGCCACAATGAAGTGCATTGGGTGGGAACAAGATTAGAGATTTTTTGGATAAATTCTGGTGTCACTTTGACTTTGGATAGAAGTATCAGGTGTGGAAAAATTGGGCTTTGGGTGTCGGTGTTGCCTTCACACCATAACCCTATAGAGGTGCTCTACATGAAGGCAAGAACTGGCCTTTCTGTAAAAAAAATTGCAATGATATGCACCTGTCAAACAGGTGAAGAAAAATTGGTCTTTGGGTGTCGCTGGCCCCTTTCCCACCGTAACCTTATAGAGGTACTCTTGATGAAAGCAAGAATTGGCCTTGCTGTAAAAAATTGGCTCATGTTCCTGTCATCCTCAACCTCAGAACCAACATCTGAATCCAGTAATGGCTGGACGTCATCAAGGAGCAAGTGGCTGACACTGTGGTCAAGTAACTCAGCGGACTCCTCCATGGATGATGTTGGGGCTATGGCAGGAATAGAAGTGGACGAGGAGGCAGGTTTATCCATTCTGGCAAGTGCAAGGGACTGCATACTTGTCTCTGCTTGCATGACAGAGGATGAGGAACAGGAAGGTTTAGTAAGCCAGTCCACTATCTCCTCTGCATGCTGTGGCTGGATAGCATGGGCAAACTCACTAAACAGAGGAAATGATGCCCTGCCTGAGGACTGACCACCACGTCCACCTTTGCCTGTGGACACATTTGTTGCTAGCCCCCTTACAGTGCCAAGGGAACGTCTGCCTTTGCCTGTTGTCCTCCCAGACATTATTGGGAAGGAGGGGGTGGTGCTTATTAGCAAGTGTAAACAAGAAGTGGAAATCTGTATGTAGATGCACTTTAATCAAGGTAAAGTAGTGTTTAGTGCACTTTAATTTGAGTACTCACACTACACAGACACACTCCATGGATACGTTATAATATACTGCAATGTAATGCGTCAAACATAAAGTGACGGACAGAACTATATGGTGTTAAACTGGCAGTAGCGCACACAAAGCTATATGGCGTTAAACTGGCAGTAATGCACACAGAACTATATGGCGTTAAACTGGCAGTAACGCACACAGAAGTAAATGGTGTTAAACTTGCAGTAACACGCAAAACTATATGGTATTAAACTGGTAGAAACGCACACAGAACTATATGGCGTTAAACTGGCAGTAACGCACACATTAGTAAATGGCGTTAAACTGGTTGTAACGCACAAAACTATATGGCGTTAAACTGGCAGTAACACACACAGAACTATATGGCGTTAAACTGGCAGTAATGCACACAGAACTATATGGTGTTAAACTGGCAGTAAAGTACGCAGAAGTAAATGACGTTAAACTTGCAGTAGTGCACAAAATGATATGGCGTTAAACTGGCAGTAGCGCACACAGAACTATATGGTGTTAAACTAGCAGTAATGCACACAGTACTATATGGTGTTAAACTGGTAGTAACAGTCACAGAACTATATGGTGTTAAACTGGCAGTAATGCACACAGAAGTAAATGGCGTTAAACTGGCAGTAACGCAATCAAATAGACAATGTTCAACCTTTACCACACTGATGCTATCTGAACTGTCCCTACTCTAGCTATACACTAACGTAAAGATTAGTAACACGGCCTCACTACACTACACTACACTGAAACTATCTGAGCTGTCCCTATTCTACATGTACACTAATGTACGTATGAATGACACGATCTCACTACACTACACTGAAACTATCTGAGCTGTCCCTACTCTAGCACAATGCAAAGCTGAATGATGGTCCTCCTCTATACAATCACACTATCCCTAGACTGACACTAAACTAATATTCTACACTGATAATTGAAGCACAATAGCACAGTATAGCACACTAACTAACTAATATCACTGAACAGAGCCCTGTTCTATCTTTCTCCACGCCGAAATCACACTGAAAGTGGCTGCCATTGAAGGAATACTTTTATACTGTGGGGCGGGAATGAGCCATGATTGGACAAAGTCATGATGACAGTGTCCAATCATGACAATGACAGTGCTCTGTGCTCTGATTGCCTGAAGCTTTCACTGCTTCAGAAAATCAGAGCTTGCAATGCACTGTTCAGTGCCGCAATGCATTTTGATCGGTTCGGGGGGCAGAACAAACTGTCGAATGACCTGTTTGTTCGGCTGTTCACCGAACTTATCCTTGGGCCGAACCGTTCGCCCATCCTTATGTTGCCAGTCATAGCTTCTGTGTGGGCGGACTCTGTGCTTTTGGTATTACTGTATACTTTAATTATATACCTGCAATAAAAATTATTGAACCAGAAAATAAAAAAATAGAATAGAATAGAAAATAACAGTATAGAATAGAAAAAAAAAAAATAAAACAGATTAAAATAGAATATAATAATATACTGTAGAATGAATATAGCCGTCTTCCAAAATTCAAATTTCGAATTTCAATTTTGCATTTCAAATTTTGAATCAATTTGAAAATAACAAATATTCTAAACACATTTTGAAAATTAATCATTCTAACATAACAATTACGGCAAAATTAAATTATTAACTTAAAGTGATTGTAAAGTCTTGTTTTCTTTCTTTTTAAACATAACAAATATGTTATACTTACCTCCTCTGTGCAGTTGGTTTTGCACAGAGCAGCCCAGATCCTCCTCTTCTCAGGTCCCTCTTCACTGCTTATGGCCCCTCTCTCCTGTCGAGTGACCCCACATAAACAGCTTTCTATGGGGGCACACCAGAGCCGAGCTGCAGCTCCGTGTGTCCATTCAGGCATAGAGCTGCCATTCAGCCCCACCCCCTCTCTCTCCTGATTGGCTAACTGACTTTGATTGACAGCCACGGGAGCCAATGGTGCCGCTGCTGTGTCTCAGCCATTCAGGAGGGATGGCAGAGGGACTCGTGTACATTGCTGGACAGAGATGGGGCTCAGGTAAGTATTAGGGGGTGCTGGAGAGGCTGCTACACATAGAATGAAAAACCTTCTGCCTTTACAATTCCTTTAACCACTTGCTGACTGCGCATTGACAAAACATGGCCACAAGGTGGACTCATTATTCTGAGAGGGCGTACTGTAATGTCCTCCCAGAATGGCGCGCACACAGGAGTCTCCATGCTCGCCATGTTCTCAGGACCCGGCGGGTCACAGATCGCGGTAAAGGGCCAAGGGCAGTGGCCCTTTGCCACGTGATCACTCCACCCAATGATGAAGTGATCACAATGTAAACACGCTGGATTCATTCAGAGTGTCAGCTTTCTCCTCTCCTCTCACCGATCCAGCTTGTGTGGAGAGGAGAGGGATTGAGTGCCCAGCAGTGCAAACTGTGAGTTTGATTGGATTTTTACTGTGCCCAGCAGTGCTCTATTGTACCATCAGTGTCACATCAGTTTCACCAGTGCCACTACAGTGTCACCTGTGCTCATCAATGCCACCTGTGCCAATCAGTGCCACCTGTGCCCATCAGTGCCACTACAGTGCTCACCTGTGCCATCAGTGCCACTACAGTGTCCATCAGTGCCACACCAGTGCTACACCGTTGCCACCTTTGCTACTACAGTGTCCATCAGTGCTACATTAGTGCAACTACAGTGCTCATCAGTGCCACCAGAGTGCCCAGCAGTGCCACCAGTGCCACTACAGTGCCACTACAGTGCTCATCAGCGCCACACCTGTGCCACACCAGTGCCACATCAGTGCCACACCAGTGCCACATCAGTGATCATCTGTGCGACCTGTGCCACTATGCTCATCAGTGCTACATTAGTGCAACTACATGGCTCATCTGTGCCCTACAGTGCCTTCATTGCCACTAAAGTGCCCATCAGTATCACTACAGTGCCCATCAGTGCTACTGCAGTGCCATCAGTGCACACCTGCACAACTACAGTGCTCATCTGCACCACCATAGTGCTCTACAGTGCCACTACAGTGCTCATGAGTGCCACAACTGTGCTCATCAGTGCCACTACAGTGCTCATCTGTGCCCTACAGTGACATCGGTGCCACTACAGTGCCCAATAGATCACATCAGTGACCATAAGTGAGTACTCATCAGTGCCACCTTATCAGTGCCAGTTGACAAGTGAAGCCGCAGTGCATTAGTGCACATCAGTGCAACCACATCAGTGCACTCTCATCAGCACCTATCAGTGCATCCACATCTGTCCACGTCGCACCACAGCCCACCGTCACCAGTATGGCAAAAAATATGTTTCCACTGAGGAGGCATACCTGATTCTGAGCCTGGGCTACGAGAGCATCAGGGAGTCTGCATCCGATTCTGATTCAGATTATGAGCCCGTTTTAAGCGGTGGGTCTGATACAGATTCGGAGGAAGAAAAACTGGTGCCTATGAAACAAAGGCGTTCTGGCGAGGAGCAGCAGGCTACTACAAGTAGCGCAGTGCCATCCACCTCTAGCGCAGTGCCATCCACCTCCAGTGTAGTGCCATAGATGAGAAATGAAGTACCACCACAACAAAGGCCAAGCACTAGTGGGGTATCATGTCAGCCCCAAAGGGGGAGGGCCCATGCCAGCCTTCCCTATGCCATTCAGAACCCCCTGTGGCTTCCCTCTAATTCTGGAAAACAGCAAAGCTCCCCCCTTTCACCACCCAGCCAGGTGTCCAGGTGAAAACCAATTATTTTGCCCTTGATTTTTTAATTTAATTTTCACTGAAGACCTCCTATCATTCATCGTGGCCCAGTGCAACCTCTATGCACAACACTTCATAGCAAACAACCCTGGTTCTAGTTACACCCGTCCCTGTGAGGGGATAGAACTTACCGTAGAGGAATTTAAACTTTTTCTAGGCCTAACGTTTAATATGGGACTCACAAAAAAAAAAATGAATTATACTCCTACTGGTCCACCAACCCCATCCACCGCATACCAATCTACTCATTCCTTATGCCAAAATCAAGATACCTTATGATTAAGCGGTTCATCCACTATAATGAAAACACCCAGTTCCCTCCCCGCAATGACCTAGCTTACAACAAATTATTTCTCTGAAGAATTTTCCCAGTTATATACTTTCGACCAAAATATCTGCATCCCCCTGAATGACCTGAGTATATGGAGCCAGTGGAAAGGTTGTTTGGAAGCTTGCCTATCCACTCCTTGGAAAAGGTTATCATCTTTATGTGGATAATTCTTATTCAAGTTTGCCCCTCTTCCGCAACCTTTACCGGAGGGTTTTAGTACATGCAATCTTCGTGCTGCTCACTGTTAGCTCATAGCCATGGGGTTTGAGTACATGCAATCTTTTCCTTAGCCCTTCCACAACCCCCTGATCATCTCAGCCCCATTAGGATTTTTTTTTCACACTATTATTTCCTTTTGTGGTGATACTGACATAGCCCAGTCCCTGTTCAGTTCATTTGATTACCCTGACTCTGCCCCTGTCCAACCCCTTTCTGTGCAATGGAGGATTTAAGCCTGACACAAACACATGTCAGCTGCCTTTCCTATCCAAGCACCTGCATCATCCTGGTGAGTTGGCTTTGCATTCCCTCAATTGCCTCTCCTGGTTTAGTCTCACTCATCTCTACTCTACGTCTACTCCAGCTGGGACTCTAACAAACACTATGGGGTTGATTTACTAAAGCTTGAAAGTGCAAAATTTGGTGCAGCTCTGCACAGAAACCAATCAGCTTCAAAGTTTTATTGTCAAAGCTTGATTGAACAAGCTGAGGTTAGAAGCTGATTGGCTACCATGCACAGCTGCACGTTTTTTTGCACTCTCCAGCTTTAGTAACTCAACCCCTTCATACCTTACTACATTATTAGTGAAGTACGGTAAACATAATTGTCATTTACATCCACACCCCTTATGCCACTGCGCTGCACTGTACATACCGCTGCCTTCTTCGGAACTGACCCTGGCCTGTTATACAAGCACACTTCTGCCTAACGCTAAACTGTACCTACCTCTGTCTGCTCTGGAACCAACCCTGGACTGTTTGACCACCTTTTTTGTCTGCCTCTTGGACTGATCTTTAACCCATCTGCTGGAGTAGTGGGATTCACACACAGGGGTCTCACATATATGAGGAGCTCCAGAATTGTTTTTCTGGATGAAGAAAACTAAATATTTAGTTTTCTCATTCCCGGATTAGGGTCTGGAGACTAGGAGGCTTCAAAGAGATTTGGGTGGGAGAAGCCTCTACCCTTGTCCCCATTCTTTCCTGGCCTGCTACCCTTACTATGGACCATGTTCCTGCCTGCTACCAGGACCAATAGTTTGGCACTGATGACAATATCTCCAACTGCACTGACCCTGGACTGTATATGGATAGTGTAGAAAGCTATAAGCACCCAGTGGTGATTAAATACCACTAAAAGAAAGCTCTGTTTGTGTGATAAAAAGAACAGAAAATTTGTATGGGTGCAGTGTTGCATAACTGAGTAATTTTCATTCAAAATCTGGATAGGAAGGGGGTTTAAGTGCCCAGTGGGCAAATGTTTAACAAACGAATACAAAACAAAACAATTTTTTTTGTTGTATGTATGTCTTCTGTATATTGCCATTTTATGAAATGTTATGGCATTTTTGCTTTAAGAGGTAGTAGAAGTTGGATCAATAAGTTGGCGCGAACAACAAAGATGGTGACCTGTTGAAGGGGAAATTGCATATTACATATTTCCTTATTAATATTGTAGCTCACCAATGATTTCTAAGTCTCCAAATCTCGGTTAAGGGGCTATACAAGACATATAAGGATGGTCACTATGGCTGACTTCATGCTATAAGAATTTGATTGTAAACTGACTATATGGACAAGCCAGCCCACCTAACTCATAAGGTTCATAAGGCTTTTCTCAACTCTGGGAGTGGATTCTTCATAAACAGTTACAGTACAAGAAACGAAAAATAAAGAAGATTACCGCGCTAGTCAGTGAACTTGTGAGCAGCCAGCACAAACAGCCTTAACAAAATACTGAATATAAAGTTAATATGAGAAAAAGTGTGGCCCATATGTGCATGAAAGGGGTGATAAACCCCCTAATTAAAGTATTGAGAGCAAATTAGGGAAAATACATGAATCATAAACCCAAAATGTGCAAAAAATAAAAAGTCTATACAGCCACACAATGTATGGTGAGGTAAAGTTCAATTAAATTAGTCCACCAGTAAAGAAATTTGTCTCTTGAAGTGAAACATAAAAAATCTGGAGTGACTGAAAAAGACTGGGAAATAAATCTTCAACTGTGCAAGGTAAAAACACCACCATGTATGTATAGGGTACTCTTACCAGATATACCTGGTTTACAGGCATGTGGGTCAGGTTCAACCTCGGGAACACAGGACATCAGCCATCCACAGGATGGAATAGCGATGAAAGGCCGTCATCAAACCACTTGAAGGGACCGGGCTGGTTTCCAGACATGCAGGTGGGGTTCAATCGTGGGCATCCAGGGCCTCAGACATCCACAGATCAAGGTACCAATAAAGAACCGGTCGTCCAGCCACTTGAAGGGACCAGGCTCCAGGTGTGGAGGTAGGAGTATAGGGATCCAAATAGTACCACAGCAAGCCTCAGTGAAGAATAAAAGCTACATAGTGTGATACTGTATAACCAGATAAGGTTTATTTATAAAATGGTTGCACTTACATGCTAAAAACTAGTAACGAGCACATGGAATTCCAGGTTGATAAAATTGGCGCAGTAGATGGAAGCAGGATCATCAACCGACGCGTTTCATCTACAAAGACTTCCACAGGGGCATGATGTAGCTTTTATTCTTCACTGAGGCTTGCTGGATCCCTATACTCCTACCTCCACACCTGGAGCCTGGTCCCTTCAAGTGGCTGGACGACCGGTTCTTTATTGGTACCTTGATCTGTGGATGTCTGACGCCCTAGATGCCCATGATTGAACCCGACCTGCATGTCTGGAAACCAGCCCGGTCCCTTCAAGTGGTTTGATGATGGGCCTTTCATCGCTATTCCATCCTGTGGATGCCTGATGTCCTGTGTTCCCGAGGTTGAACCTGACCCACATGCCTGTAAACCAGGTATATCTGGTAAGAGTACCCTATACATACATGGTGGTGTTTTTACCTTGCACAGTTGAAGATTTATTTCCCAGTCTTTTTCAGTCACTCCAGATTTTTTATGTTTCACTTCAAGGGACAAATTTCTTTACTGGTGGACTAATTTAATTGAACTTTACCTCACCATACATTGTGTGGCTGTATAGACTTTTTATTTTTTGCACATTTTGGGTTTATGATTCATGTCTTTTCCCTAATTTGCTCTCAATACTTTAATTAGGGAGTTACAGTACAAGGCTTGGGACAGTATTTTTAACCTGCCTCAAATGTTTTAGTGGCCAGGGTTCATTTTCGCACAAGCTGTCAGGCTGAAGGAGAATCTGCTCACCACTGTTGCTAAGCTAAGACAGTTAGCAGCACCTTGAAGATTCGGACCCTTACACGATAAAATGATTGAAAAGACTACATGCCTAAAACTGAGGGCATGGCTGCTTTATGGAGCCAGACACGCTTGCTTTGCTAAGTTAGCCGTTTGGGCCATGGTCAAGGAAAAGCTGCAAAAACTCCTACAAAAGGATATTTTAGAATATATTGTTTTCTTCCCATGGATTTCCAACATAGTCATAGGCAAACAGAAAGGAGGACACATTTGACCTTCGCCAGGTAAACAAAGTAAGTGTAGTGTTACTCACTGCCTACTACAGAGGATTTAATTTCCCAATGTCATGGGTCAGAAATCTTTACTAAGCTAGACCCCAAATCCCACTGGAACTGCAGTTCAGGAACCCAACAGCTGTTATTACGCATGTGGGACTCTTTTGCTTTAACCAGATGCCTTTTGGACTGTACTCGGCTCCAAGCTGTTACGAGAAAACAACGGTTAGTGCTTTTGCAGGAATACCTGGTATAACAATTTACGTGGACGCACTCTCTCTGGAGGAACACAATTCAATCCTTACTCAGGTTTTTCACAGACTGATGGAATACAAACCCATAATAAATTAAGATTTTGCACTTGATATTGACAACAATAAACCAATGGGCAATGTGTATTGAAAAGGCCATTTATAGTCACCATCTGACGTCCACATGGCAATATGACAACACAGGAGCATAACTGGGAGTCAATGACAGAGCATTCAGAAAGTGCCTGAACAAGGACCTTTATGGCAGGATCTATGACTGGTCAGAACATATTCATTGTGAAGGTTTTGCAGCACTTGGCAGGGATGCACATTGAAGATTGCGGAAATGAGGAAGAAGGTAAGTAGTTTACCAAACAGGATACACTTAGGAAGTTGGGTTGTTACTTGAAAGACAACTTCACTTAAAGTTAAGTTGTCTATTAAACCCATAGTGATGGCTGATGATGATTTAAAGCAAAACAAAAAATAAAGAAGAATTTTCTATCAAACTTCATACAGTTGAGATGTGTTCATGGATTCTTTTGTGTCACAATGATGTTTTTTGATGCTGAAGAGCAAAGAGTAAAAGCCTTGTGAAAACTGCAGGAAAAAGAATTCTAAAGTAATATTTATATTTTTTTCCTTGCTACAGTATTGTCTTCTCAGTAGCTGCGCCTTTCAAACTAGGGTACGTTGCTTTTTGGAGGTACCCCTCTCGAGGACTGGAGTTTAAAAGAATTATCAGAGTGAATATGGATATTTAAAGTGGATGTAAACCCACCACCCACCCAGCATAAACTAATGGCACAGTATTAAGGTATATATATACATGCAAGCCTCCTGCATCTATTTGGACCTTGCAAATGTCCTTCGTTTAAGCACCACCTCTTTGCTGGACCTCGGTGGGTGTAGTTGTGATGTCACAAGCCTGCCCATCCATCTCTATACTGAGAGATTGAGGATGGAGGGAGAGGAGAGTGTAAAACTTTTTCTGCTCTGTGAAGGAGATAAGCAAATTGCTTGTCACTCACAGAGCACGGGGCTGATCGTCTGTGAATTTCCCTGTTAGTTGGGCTTTCTCTTCTTGAAAAAAGATAAGAACATTACTCGCAGTTGGATCAACTATTTGTGGCAAGACTGGGCACAGATGACATGACATGCTATACTCTACCAGGCAGAATAATTAATTATTTTTATTTTTCTGGGGTTTACATCCACTTTAATACAGATCCATCTGGTTATAATTTGATAATCAAGTCCTTCTCGGTCTTCTTTGTTTGTCCCAGGCCCTGATGGTGGAATGGGAGGTGGTTGTCCCTGAATGACGTTGACTGTCTTTTTGTGAACTAATAAATTCTTGTTGGGCTCTCTTACTGTATGGTTTAGCACCATTCATCCCATAGGAGCCTCAGGAATTGCTTGTCCAGGCACACAACAGGCTCCTTCACTCTTTCTCCAAAAAACAGTCTAGGGATGTTGTTTTTGTGGTTTTTATTTTTGGAAAACTTGGATAGGGATGAAGGAAGGGGTGGGATAGTCAAAGAATGTGAACTATGTTTCCTCTGGGTACTCCGGTTTCCTCCCACAATCCAAAGACATGCTGGTAGGTTAATTGGTTCCTGTCTAAATTGGCCCTAATATGTATGAATATGAGTTAGGCACCCTAGATTGTAAGCTACTTGAGTGTAGGGATTGATGTGAATGTACAATGTATAAGTAAAAGGGCTGCATAATTGATGGCGCTATATAAGTATCTGAAATAAATATATAAATAATATCTATGTACACTGAAGACCTAATCTTCTTTTCTGTTTAAGTAGTAATAGAACCAGTAGAGCAAAGTCCCTTATCTTTAGTGGACAATATCTGGACACAGCTTTCCAGGATACCAGCCGGTGTCCCCTTTAACAGACCCACAGCTAACCATAACTAGGCACCAGAGGGGTAGCTAGAGCAAAAGGTCACCAAGATCCAGCAATGTCTGTACTTACAAGGCCCAAGGACAGATGGAAGCCCCCTTCCAATCTTCAAAGTATGCGCTCCAGTGATATCAGACAGATCTGTGGTAGACAGCTCCCCTCAGTCAGCTTATTCTAAGTACCCCGGTCTCCACATTCTTCCCCTCAGATCGCCCACCCAAGGCCTCACCATCAGCAGCTTCTGCCTGGGGTATCAGCATGGCCCCCCACAGGCTAGACTCCTCCACTCTGGAACAAGATCCAGAACTCAGTATGTTCACTGGATAAATACAGTCTCTCAACCCCCTCTCTGGGATAGGCTGAGGCTGCATCAATATTTATGCTGCCATCTGCATAGCTTCACACCTACTATCCAGAAACTTCTCAAGTCTCCTGGATACAGAGGAAGCTATAGACCAGACTGGCAGCAGCTGAGCATACTGAGCAGATCTGACTAGCAGATTGCAGCTTTACTGATTACAGTGAGCAGAATATGCTTTTGCCTGTCAGACCAAAAAAACTGCCTACAGCCAAAAGCACAAATTAACATCTATCTAACTATCCTAGCACCCACCTAGGAGGGTGCTACATATGTGTATGTACAGTACATGTTGAGTTATTTTCTGGTACAATTGAGTAGTGATTAGAGTTGAGCGAAGACCTGGACGTTCGAGTTCGGAGGGTCCGAACGAACTTTGGAAAAAAGTCCGGGTTCGGCACCGAACGTTGCTCGAACGTTATCCCGGACCCCGAACCCCATTGAAGTTAATGGGGACCCGAACTTTTAGGCACAAAAATGGCTGTAACAAAGTCCTGGCAAGTGCTAGAGGGCTGCAAAAGGAAGTAAAATGGGGGTAAGAGTAGGGTAAGTGCCCTACAAAAAAATAGGGATAGGGAAAATAAATTAAAATCAAATAAACTAGGAGATGATTTTTGAACAATAATGTGTCACTTACAGCTGCAGCTAGAACCTCTCCCTTTAGAACTAGGAGATGATTTTTGAACAATAATCTGTCCCTCTGTCTAGCTTCCTCTCCCTACACTAACCCAAGAGCATGTGACATGCAGCCAGTGTTGCCAACCTCCAGCAGCGTTTTTTACTGGCAAAACATAGAAAATTTACTGGCGCGGCACATTTTTTACTGGCAACTTGAAAAATAATACAACTCCTATTAAAAACTAAGAAAATTTATATTTAAACACAACATGGAAACACTGACAATACCCATATCAAGTAATTTGCCTGATTTACACTTAAAAAGTCAGCACAGCATGACAAATTATCAGACCCTGATATATATAGACAGTTGTAAAAATCACTGATTTTAACAAACTGTCAGTGAATTTACTGGCGGTTGGCAACCCTGCATGCAGCACTGTGACTCCAGCTTATAAAGAGGCTGGGTCACATGATGCGCTGGCCAATCACAGCCATGCCATTAGTAGGCATGGCTATGATGGCTTCTAAGGGCAAACCAGTGAAACGCTTGTTGATTGCCTGCCCTTCAGCTATTCAACATGCGTGATCAACTACCAGAACCCAGAACCCGAACGTTTTTTGAAATGTCCCTGTTCAGGTCCGGGTCCCGGACACCCCAAAGTTCGGTACGGAACCGAACATTACAGTCCGGGTTCGCTCAACACTAGTAGTGATTATCTGAACAAACCTGGATTTGTTTTGGGGCAGGTTGGGCAAACATTAGGAAAGATTGGGCGTTGAATCTAAGCCTTATTGAAGCCAATGGTAGACAAATTTAAAAACCTTCTGGCCAATATGTAGGCTAAAAGGCAAGGAATTGTCAAACAAATGGCAAGATTAAATTTGGTAGGGACCATTGATGTGGATAATGCTTAAAGCTTCAGGAACTAGAAATCCTTTTTAATTAATTTTTAATCTTCACAGCAAACTCACCCATACATCCATGTCTACATGATCATTTTGTTGAGAAATCACTTTAAAAACAACCCCTTACATTTCTGTTCATGACCATCTTGAGTAAAGCATCCTACACATGGGACGATGATCGTGCGTACGATCGTTGCAAATCGTATGTTGTATAATGTAACTTGCATACTGACTGCACTACACGATCGTACGAGCACAGAACAACGTTCAGGTGCATGTAATTAGCATCCGGCCATTCCTGACTTCGGAGCATGCGTGTTTTGCACAATACAACCTGTTGTACCAACTGAACTGTACACACGATACAACAGTCGTATGAGCGCTTGTTGGTATGACCAAGTTTTCTAGTCTGCTCATACAACTACCTTGTACAAGCGTTGTATGTTCGGTTGTTCTAATCGCGCATACGAACGATCGATATTGTATACAACGGTCGTTAGTATGACCTGTTTTGTATACGATCGTCGTCCCGTGTGTACAATGCTTAAGGCAGATGATTCACATAGCATTTACTTCCTGAAGTCCACCTGCCCTTAGCTCAGGCATGCATGCAGGAGGTTGTGCTTAGCTCAGAAAGACCCTCATCTCCTCCTCCAGGTGAAAGAAAAAACAATGCCATGAAGAGTCCTGGGATGTATGATATAATTTGCCTAGGCCAGAAGCCAGGTAGACACTGAAGAAAAAAAGTTTTAAAACAAGTACTGTAAATATAATATACCTTCCTATGCATTTATTAATGCAATCAGCATAAGGATTAAAAATAGTTCATGCTGATTCAGAGAGTCAATCAGTGAAGCATTAAAAATTTAAATTTCCATTAAATAACATGAAATGTAGAAGGTCTATAAAGTCCTACACCTGTGCAAACAATGACCTCCAATGGTATGGTGAATAAAGTGTTAATATAAACCTATATGATTTGTGTTTACTTTATAATTGGAGGTGCTTGTTTTAAAACAGTGTTCCACCCAAAAGGGAAGGTGACCCCCTGACATGCCACAATTGGCATGTCATTTTTTTGGGGGGGATCGGGGACCCTGTTTTCACAGGGTCCCAGATCCACTTTCTCTCCTAGAGCCGCGGCTCCTGAAGGAAGTTCACCCCCCCTCAGCGATCTTCTGCCACACGTCACAGGTCCCATAAAATACGCTTGAATACTTGAAGCCAAAGCCAGGTGCCCACACTTGTGATGCCGGAGCCACCGAGGGGAGGGGGAGAAGACCGCATCACTGGAGCGAGGGACAGGTGAGTGTCCAATTGTTAAAAGTCAGCAGCTACACTTTTTGTAGCTGCTGACTTTTAACTGGGTGGAACTCCACTTTAAGGCTAACATAGGCCGAGATGGTACAATGAAATATGTTAAAACCTCACGGATAGGAATTGTGTTTCCTATCCACAGATATATGGGTGTCAGTGGATCAGAAAACCTTTTCTTTTTTTATGTGATCTTTATTTTTCCAATTTAAAACATACACAGGAAAACATTGAAAAATAAGCATGCAGATATACAGTCTGGCAATCAACATATTGTTACTTCATATGTAAAGTCGATAATGATAATAGTGGGCATCTCGGGTGTACCTTAGGCTATATAGCTGGGCAGGGGGTTCAAGATGCCCAGTGGCGTGCCAACGTCCCCAGCATATAAGCCGGGACGCTATGTTCCTACGCGGCTGTGCCCCTGAGCCGTCACCTCCCAGCGGGGAAGGGGGGCTCGAGTGGCCTCCTTCATGCCCTCTCCGCCAGGTAGGTTGCCTAAGGCTGACTGACCCCGGATCACAGCATCTTGGGGTGTCTCCCCCCTTGCCACCAGGGGGGATGACCACCTCACGTCAAGGGGACTTGGGTCTACCTCCAACCCCTCTGCCCCGTGTCATACCATTTTTGTTCCGGTAAGCCTCTACAGCCCCGAGTATCTTTGATGTGTAACTGTATGTCTATCTGCGAACTTTTCACTTAAATATTCAAAAAAGAGGATAGAGGAAGAGAAAATATAACCAAGAGAGACGTATAGTGGGGATTGAAAGAGATATAAGAAGGTAAGCCGAAAGAAGGGAAGTGGGAGATAGGTAGAGAGAAGTTGGGGGGGGGGGTTGTCCGGGGGCTACACCATGTAAGCAAGTAATTGTATCAACTTCGTCAAGGCCCATGAAATGGGAGTTTCAGAGTGGGGCATCTCATCCATGGTCGGGGTCTGTGCTCTTACCCTTCCTTAGAGAGGGTTCCGCTAGCTCTAAAAGTGCTATGTCTAAGCTCGGTGGTACCCGAGTGTCTCCCTTGTTATTGTCCCGCCACTGTTCCCAGATCATAGCGAATCTTTCCCCTCTACCATTACAAGTAGCTACCCATTCTTCAGCTCCCTTTATCTCCTCCACCTTCTTTTTCCACTCCTCAAGGCTAGGTGACCGAGTTTGCTTCCAGTAGAGTGGGATCAGCCGTTTAGCTGCGTTGAAGAGATGTGGCAATACAGAATTCTTATATCGACGTACCGCCATCGGGGGGATACTTAGGAGGAGGTAAATCGGGGAGAACGGGAGCTCTATGTCTAGAACTGTAGTTATGTATGAGTGGACCTCCCTCCAGAATGATTGTATTGTGGGGCATTCCCACCACAAGTGTAGGAGGGTGCCCACTTTGCCACATCCTCTCCAGCAGCAGTCTGGGACAGACGGGTATATTTTAGCTAACCTCGCAGGGACTCTGTACCACCGGGTAAGTAATTTGTAATTGGTTTCCTGGGTCCTCGCTTCTATTGTACTAGAGTGGGTCAGTCTGTACAGAAGAGTTATTTGGGATTCAGTAAACTTTAGTCCCAAATCTTTTTCCCACTCCCTAACAAAGGCTGGTGTGACCGATGTTCTAGTAGAGCCCAAAAGTTGATATAGTACTGAGATCAGATGTGGCGCGGGTTCGTCAGATATGAAAAGGTTTTCGAATGGCGTCAGGGAGTCGAGATTCCTGATCGGGTGGGTCTGTGTAGCAAAAAAGTGGGTAAGTTGTGCATGTCGCCGTGAATCCATAGGAAAGCTGCCCAATCTGTTTCTGAGCGTCTCTAAGGGGATCAATTTACCATGTTCCAATAGCGTGCCACAACACACAGGTCCATCTGTGGCCCACTTCCGAAAAAAACCTCGCTGTTCCCCTGGGATGAACCAGCGGAAGCCCCCTAATGGGGCCAGTGGGGACGTCTGTGGGGCTAACGCGAAGAGTTTATTAGTTCTGTCCCACAATCGTAGCGTCTGTTGTGTGAGGGGAGATGTATTGCCTGAGAGGCCTCTATCAGTCGTGGGTAGCCAGGGGGCATATGCCAGGTCCCGCCCCGCCAGGCACTTCTCCAGTCTGACCCATCCCATGTCGGTCGTGTGGAAGCGCCATTTTAAAATCCTCTGTAGGGCAATGGCTCTATAGTATCGCTTCAGATCTGGGAAGCCCAGACCGCCATTGTGCTTGTGGCGTTTCAGGACCCGCAATGCGAGCCTAGGTTTCTTATCATTCCACACGAACCTTGTCAGGAGGCTAGTCACCCCGGAGAAGAAAGAGCCCGGCAGTGCTATTGGGACCATCTGCATGTAAAAAAGTATTCTCGGGAGTACGTTCATCTTAATTATATTAACACGGCCTATCCATGTGAAGGCTATTTTTGTCCAGGTAGTAAGATCATTTTTAATTTTGGCCAGTAGTGAGGGGTAATTATTATCGTATAATGTCTCATATCTATCTGTGAGCTTAATACCCAGGTATTTAATAGCAGATGTGGCCCAAGTGAAGGGGAATTCGGCTCGTAAGCTGTCAATCAGGTGTTTCGGTACGGTGATTGGCAGTATCTCTGATTTCGTGTAATTAATTTGGAAGTTGGACAAATGTCCATATTTCTGGATTCGGCCATTAAATTAGGTAGCGAGATCCTAGGCTCAGAGATGTAAAAAAGGATGTCATCGGCGTATGCCGAGAGTTTATGCTCTGTGTCGCCCACCTGTATCCCTTTTATGCTGGGGTTAGCGCGTATGGTTCGCAGCATAGGCTCTAGCATGAGTGCAAAAAGGAGGGGCGACAGCGGGCACCCCTGCCTGGTTCTGTTCCTAATTGCGAATCTAGAGGAGAGAAACCCGTTAACCCTCACCTGGGCCTGTGGCTGTGGCTGAGAGTACAGGGCAAGGATCCGTGCTAGCATCTTTGGTCCCAGTCCAAGATGCTCCAGGACTCCCCGAAGGAATGTCCATCCCACCCTGTCGAAGGCCTTCTCCGCATCCGTAGATAGGATGAGATAATGGCCCCCGACCGGGTCGTTGCGTGCCCAATTAACGAGACTTATAGCTTTTAATGAATTGTCCCTGGCCTCTCTACCAGCCACAAATCCAGTCTGGTCCATGTGTACTACTTCCGGGACTAGGTGTTTTAGCCTATTTGCCAGGATCTTCGCATAGACTTTAACGTCTAAGTTCAGTAGGGAGATGGGTCGGTAACTTTGTGGCTGTGTAGGGTCCTTCCCGTCTTTGGGTATCACAGTGACGTGTGCCAATAAGGCCTCAGGGGGGATTCCTCCTCCCTCCGCCACCGAGTTAAAGTAGCTACTTAGAGGTTGCAGGAGGAGGGGTAAGAAAGTGGAGTAGTAACTCCTGTCAAATCCGTCTGGGCCTGGGCACTTTCCGTTAGGCAGTGACTTTATCACACCTTCCACCTCAGCTTGTGTAATCGGGGACTCTAAGTTTTCTAGCTGCTCTTCTGAGAAGGGCGGGAGACCCGAGTCCTTTATATATTCCCTTATGTTTCTGTGTTTGTCTGGGTTGTCAGCTATCTGATTGTGACCGTCAATTGAGTAGAGTTGTGCATAGTAGTCTTTAAAGACCTGTGCTATCTTGGAAGAGTGAGATACCATGTCCCCCGTTGCAGACTTTATTTTATAAACATGAGACTGAGCTCTTCGTTTCCGTAGTGCCCTTGCCAACATACGGCTACATTTATTCCCCTGTTCATAGAATCTATGAGTTTGGGAGCGCCATTGCTTACGGACTTTTCGGTCCAGCAAACGGGAGAATAGTTCTCTCAGTTCCAGAAGCTTCTTAACCACTTCCATACAGGACACTTACACCCCCTTCCTTACCAGACCAATTTTCAGCTTTCAGCACTCTCACACTTTAAATTACAATTACTCAGTCATGCAACACTGCACCCAAACAAAATTTTTATCATTTTTTTCTCACAAATAGAGCTTTCTTTTGGTGGTATATAATCACTGCTGGTTTTTTTATTTTTCTCTTTTTTTACTATTTTTAAAACAAACCCACGTCACAACGTACTGACTCATTAACATTAAATTTCACACTCTCACGACTTTCGACTTTTAACCAGACCATTCCTTCCCCCACATTCACAGGACATACCTTCACCAATTCTTCGAAGACCTTGACTCTCTTGATAAGAGGGCAAACGACCTGGCTTTTCAGGCATTCGTTACCGCGAGGGTTTGAGTATCTAAGATACTTGTCCCCTTATTTACATCGGCATACAACCGTTCCCGTGATGCCTTTGCTTCTCGAGTCAGAGTACAAATATTTTATTTCAGACGT
>BLSH010433818.1:54877-74353 GCA_018402905.1 Glandirana rugosa
CTATCCCCATTTATTTGTAGGGCACTTGCCCTAGTTTGAAGATGATTTTAGAACAGTTATATGGCTTCTACCGTTAATTAATACTTTTCAGACACAGTTTGAAGATGATCCACATTCACCTCCATTTTTGCTTTTTTTATGTTTTTATTTTTTTAAAAATATTTACAGTTATTTCCCTGTCCCCATTTTTTTGTAGGGCACTTGCCCTACCCTTACCCCCATTTTACTTCCTTTTGCAGCCCTCTGGGGCTTTCCAGGACTTTCCTACAGCCATTTTTGTGCCTAAAAGTTCGGGTCCCCGTTGATTTCAATGGGGTTCGTTGTCCGTGCGATCGTTCGGGTTCCGTCCGGACCCGGACCCGGACTTTGTCCCGAAGTTCGGACGGACCAGCAGAACCCGAACTTCCAGGTGTTCGCTCAACTCTACTTATTACGCATCTTTTGCATAATGCGGTCTTTCAGGGTATACTTATGGAGTTTACAAATTATGTCCCTTGGGTTGTCCTGGTCCTGGGAAGGTGGCCTGAGAGCTCTGTGTGCTCTGTCTATTTCAACTGATGCTGTTGGCAGGAGTTCCAGAATAGCTCTGAAAATATCAGTGAGCGTGGGTATTATGTCTCTGGGTGCCGTTGCCTCTGGTAGGCCTTTAATTCTTATGTTTGCCCATCTGCTACGGTTCTCAAAGTCATCCATTTGTGAAATGAGAGATTCAATTTTTTTGTCCTGTGCTTTACACCTGTCTTGCAGAGTCAGTATGTGGGGAATAGTTTCTTCCAGCTTCTGTTCCAGCGTTTCTACTCTATCCCCTATTTGGGCAGTGTCAGCCTTAAGCTGTGAGATGTCCTTTGCAAAGGCCTTCTCAATTTTGGCTGTGAATCGTTCTAAGTCTTCCCTCGTGGGTAATGACCAGATATGGCGTTGGAGATCCTCATCTCCAAGGACATCCGCGTGGTCAGCATGCAAGCCCTGTGAGGATACTGACCCGGGAGAGCATGGGGGTAATGTGTCACTCACCAAGCGAGGCGACCATATCTGTGAGGCCTGTGGCTGTTGCTGTTGTCTCTGTGAGGCCGCATGGTTACGAGCGTCCTGTGTAGCCGGCGCCATCTTGGAGCTCCCCTTCCCGGTCGGGCGCGACTCCGGGAAAAAGCTGTCCAGGGGGCCTTGGCGCGGGTGTTCTGCTGGGGGAGGCTGAGAAACTGCTCTCCTGCGTTGGGACATCTTTATTCGGTTTCCCGCTGACAGCTGAGTCCCCAGGGGTGCTGTTTAAAGCTGCGGTGGATCGGAGCTGAGGGAATGTGCGTCCTCACTCCTCCATGCCTTGGCCACGCCCCCAGAAAACCTTTTCTAATGTAATTTATATGCTCATTTATTCTGACTTCTAGTTTTCTTGTAGTGTGGCTGACATATTGTAACCCGCAAGGGCAACTCAAAAGGTTTGTTACATGCGTGGTTTGACAGGTGATGATGATGGTCCATAGAATATGGTGGTTGTGTATAAAAGGAAAGTACGTGTCCAGACATGTGACCCCTAATGACATCAGATGTATGCTGATGAAACGCATTGAGCGGGACGTCCAGGACACGTCACTTTCGTCATTTAGAATGCAGGTGGAACACAAACCGGTATTTCCACATTTATCTTAATGCTGCAAGTACTTTACCTGAGTGTAAATGCATTTTTATTCATTCTTAATAAACTTTTACTTACTACACTATAAGAGACCATTCTTCTCCCCTCCCTTGTATGTGAGCCATATGTTAAGTGTTGAAGGGTGCTGGAACGCCATGTTATGGGTTCTGGAGTCCCGGCTGCATATCCGGATCCTTGGCTGGATGTGAGTGGATAGAGCTGGAGTTCTATGATTCTGGAGCCTGATGAACATCTTGCAAACCTAAGAATTTTACAATGCTAGTTTTGACTCCCTGTATTAGGGGTCAATAGATTCTGGTGAGTGTGCTGTACATTTGTATGTCGGTGGATAGGAAGCACAATTTTTCATTTTGGGAGATAAAAATCACGTCTCTATTTGGATTTACTTTTCACTTTATTTTGGACTTTTTGTGGTTGCTATTAACAATGGGCATTATTTCTAGCACATTTATAGCACATTATGTAAACTGGTGATAGGATTGCACATTCACACTATTTGGTGAACGTTTATCTTTTTTAATCGTACTAAGTTTTATTGATACTATTAACTTTTCTATGATCAAGTTTAAATGTTATATACGAAGAACTGGGGGCACCCGAGCTGAGCTGCAGCTCCGTGTATCCATTCAGACACGGAGCTGCGATTTGGTCCCGCCCCTTCTCTCTCCTGATTGGCTAACTTAGTTTGATTGACATCAGTGGGAGCCAATGGCACCGCTGCTATGTCTCAGCCAATCAGGAGGGAGAGTCCTGGATGGCCTTGGCACTCGTGGACATCGCTGGATAGAGAAGTATTGGAGGGGGGCTGGAGGGGGCTGCTGCACACATAAGGCTTTTTATCTTAATGCCACGAGAGTTCAAGGTCTCATGACAAGTCGTGCCCCATCAACAGCAATGGAACCATTCTAATTTCTAATTTCGCTCCGACTTAGAAAAAAGTTCCTGCACTACTTTTGGTGAGACTTCCACATGACTTGCATTGACTTCTGATAAAGAAGTTGAATGCAAGCTGCGATTAAGTCACGCAGGGATGTCGGATTCAAAGTTGCGTGACTTTGAAGCTGGAGCTGTGTGAACAAGGGCTTATTCATAAATGAATGAGCTGCAGAACTTTGTTTAGTCCTGCAGATTACACTGGGAGATTGGCTCTCCTAGCGTAATCAGTGGGACTTGGTTGTCCATGTGATGACTGTCTTCTGCACTGTACCATGATAGGTTCAATCCATTCTGATTGTGGTCAATTTAGAACATGTCTAATGGTCTTATTTTTATTATTTCTTTGCCTGGTAAAATTTCAATGGCAGCTAAAAAGCGGTCTAAACTAACAGGTGCAGTTAGAAGAAAAAAAGGCAAAATTTGTGATTATTATGATTTTACCATTTTTTTTTATCAAGCACGGCAAAAAGCTTAAGAGCTCTGCCATGGCAACAAAGCAAACGTGCAGAATAAGAAAGCACTCTTGCTGTATGTCTTCACTCCAGTCATGGAGTTCACGCTTGCTGAGAGCTATATATTATGTACTAATATCCACATAGGGTTCTTGATGGGAGAATCTGCTATACTCCCACACACCTACCCATGTTACCTGCTGTATATTCAACATCTGTGTCTAAAACGCAGTAATACTATCATCATGTAAACTGGCAGACCGTGCGGAATAAAAGCTTTGAGCATTTTGCAAGAATGTTATCAACTAGATTTATGGGCAAAGTTCAACTTCAAAAATGGATTGTAAAATTGGAGAAAAAAAGGAAATGTTTATACTTTGATAAGATGTCTTACTTCATCCCATTCTAAAGTAAAGTTGTATGAGCATTACGTTCTTTTTCCTCTTTAGTTCCTCTTTTTTAAATAATTCTTCCTTTTTCACTTTGCACCCACTTCCTAGACTTCATTTCTTCTTTCCCTTTCCTTTTTCTTTTAATTTTCCTTTTCTTTCCTTTGCTTTATTTTCCTTCCCTTTATTTTCCTTTCCCTTCCCTTCCCTTTCCTTTCCTTTCCTTTCCTTTCCTGCGTTTTCCTCCCCTCTCCTTTTACTGCATTTTCCTTTTCCTTTTCCTTTTCCTTTTCCCTTTCCTTTCCTTTCCTTTCCTTTCCTTTCCTTTCCTTTCCTTTCCTTTCCTTCCTTTTCCCTTGCATGTATTTTCCTTTCCTTTACAGAATTTGACCTTGCCTTTACTGTATTTTCCTTTCCTATATTTTCCCTCCCCTTTCCTGTATTTTGCCTTTCACTTTCCTGTATTTTCCTTTTCCTTCCCTTGCCTTGCCTTTCCTTTCCTTTCCTTTCCTTTCCTCTATTTTCCTTTGCTTTCCTTTTCCTTTCCCGTATTTCCCTTTTCCTTTCATTTCCTTTCCTATATTTTCCCTTTCCTGTATTATCCTTTCCCCTTTCCTTCATTTTAGCCCTTCCCTCTCATTTTCCACCATCTTTTATTCTTTTTTCTTTTCTTTCTGTTCTGTTTATTTCTATCCACCCTTACTATTCTTTTCTTTCTTTACTTTCACAACTCCTCTTCCCTGCATTTTCTTATTACTTCCTTGCCTTCCCACTCTTCTTTCTACCTTAACCCCCCATTCCCCCCATCCTCCTTTCATCTTATCCTCTTTTCCACCCTTCTTTCCTTTCCTCACCCCCTCCATTCCTTCTTTCCTTTTTTCCCAATCTCTTCCCTACTCTTCTTCTTCCCCCATCCATTTTCCTTCCTTAATTGCTTTCTCCTTCCCTCCCTTTCTTCCCTTTAGTCTTTGAAATCATACTATTTATTTTTAATAGTATGAGTTTGTGGAAAGAAGGAGAGAGAGTTTCCTCTTCTGTTCTCATAGCAGCGGTAATATATGCGCAGCCTGCTTCTGAATATATTTAGCAAGATACTTGTAACTGCTAATAACCATCTTTTGTACTGATGCCGGGAAAAGGTCCACCAAGGTTAACATTTGTGAAACTCAAGTGGTCACAGCCAACTCTGGAAAACTTTTTCAATAAAGTATATTACATGAAATCCAGCGTGTTTATCTGGGGGATTTGACTGCTAAAATTGATGATATTTTGGTTGTATATAATCACGCAAAAAACACTGTAAAGAAGAAAAAAAGCACTTTCCCTTTCTACTAAATTAAGTTTCTTATTAGACTTGTTTAACAATCTCATAATCAATACCAGGTGGCAGAATATTATTTTTTTTCCAATTAGTTTTGTGTGATCATTCTAAAAAATGAACTAAAGAGAAGAGATTATGTGCAGATTCTCCTGGGAGCATTTTGGAACAGGATGAGGTCAGTGGCGGCCCGTCCATATGGGCCCCCCTAATCCATGCGCCCGGCCCCTAATCTACATGCAGGGAGCCGGACACATGGATTTCAGCTGGGTTTTTTTTTTTTGAAGCATATGATTAGAGCCCGAGGCTCTAATTGGCTTCAATAAAGGGTGGGCACTGGCCAGGGATTCTTAGGATTCCCGGCCAATCGGGTCTCAGGACCCACTTCCTGTTTGACCGGGAGGAGAAGCAATGGCCCTGAGAAGCAGCAACACCACCCCGAATCCTTGTCATCTGCCTCCCAAGGTAAGGAGGCCTCTGTCCATCCATGATCGCCGCCTTCATGTCCTTCTCCTGTAGGAGGGGATTTTGGGGATCGCTGTCTTCCCGTCTGTCTCCCATGGGGGGGTCTTGGTTTGCCCCCCCCCCTAAAATATTGCGCACCAACCGCCACTGGATGAGCTTCAGGTTTGCCACTATGGGGTTGACTTACTAAAGGCAAATCGATTGTGCACTTTTGAAAGAGCAGTTTCACTCTGCAAGTGCAGTTGCTCCAGAGCTTATTAAATGAGGTAAAGCTTCACTTTACACAGAACACCCAATCACATGCAAGGAAAATGAAAAAAAAATAGCATTTTTACTTGCATGCGATTGAATGATCAAAGTCAGCAGAGCTCTCCTTCATTTATTAAGCTCTGGAGCACCTGCACTTGCAAAAGTGCACAGTCTATTTGCCTTTAGTAAATCAACCCCTATGTGTTTGAAGGTAGTCATTTGGGCTCAATATCCACCATCCCTGTAATTTTTTGAACAAATTTACCTGGGACATTTTTTTAACCATAATGCACCATATAGCTTTTGATCTATGGCCAGCAGGCTAAGAAGGGCCAATAGGGGAGCTTTTGAATTAGCCATCCCCTCCCTACAAAAAAGGGAGGGACAAAGCAGCCATAGCATCAGTGAATTCAAAGCTGATGTAGGGAAAGAATAAGAAAAGCTGACAAACTATATAGGAAGATATTAGAAACATAGAAAAGTGATGGCAGAAAAAGACCAAGTAGTCCAACGAGTGTGCCCTTTTTTTTGGTTTTGGTATGTTTGTTTTTTTCCATTAACTTTTTTCGTCTGAGTATAGATTAGCGGTGGCCAGTCAATAAGGGGAGCTTGGGCGCCACCTCCCCCCGCTGACCAGAAAAAAAAATACTTTTTTTTTCTCGGCTCCTTGCTGTCTGCTGACAGCAAGTAGTGTGCCGATTGCTCAGTCATAAAAGACTATGTGTGTGTGCTGAACAGGCGCACACACATAGTCTAATTGGCTGGCATTGGATGCGGTGGGCGGGGGCAGGACTGTGGAGGACAGGCTGGCTGTGTGATTACTCACGCAGGCACAGCACTCCGCCGGGTTTCAGTTCCGACTCTGCACTCCAGCACGCTCCCCGCTCGCCCGACTCTGTATACTGCTATATGTTGACTCTGTATACCACTATCTGGGGCTCTGTATACTTCTAAATGGTGACTCTGTATACTGCTATATGGTGATTCTGTATACTGCTATATGGTGACTCTGTATACTACTATCTGGGGCTCTGTATACTGCTATATGGTGACTCTGTATACTGCTATATGGTGACTCTGTATACTTCTATCTGGTGGCTCTGTATACTGCTATATGGTGACTCTGTATACTCCTATCTGGGGCTTTGTTTACTGCTATATGGTGATTCTGTATATTGCTATCTGGTGGCTCTGTATACTACTATATGGGGACTCTGTATACTGCTATATGGTGACTCTGTATACCCCTATCTGGGGCTCTGTATACTGCTATATGGTGACTCTGTATACTTCAATATGGTGACTCTGTATACTGCTATATGGTGACTCTGTATACGGCTATCTGGGGCTCTGTATACTGCTATCTGGTGGGTCTGTATACTGCTATATGGTGACTCTGTATACAGCTATCTGGGGCTCTGTATACTGCTATATTTTGACTCTGTATACTGCTATATGGGGACTCTGTATACTGCTATATGGAGCTCTGTATACTGCTATCTGGTGGCTCTGTATACTGCTATCTGGTGACTATGTACACCCCTATCTGGTGGCTTTGTATACCGCTATCTGGGGCTCTGTATACTCCTATCTGGTGGCTCTGTATACTCCTATCTGGTGGCACTGTATACTCCTATCTGGGGCTCTGTATAATCCAATCCAGTTGGCACTGTATACCCATATCCGAGGCTCTGTATACTCCTATCTGGTGGCTCTGTATACCCCTAACTGGGGCTCTGTATACTCCTATCTGGTGGCTCTCTATACCCCTATCTGGGGATCTGTATACCCCTATCTGGTGGCTCTGTATACCCCTATCTGGAGTTCTGTATACTCCTATCTGGTGGCTCAGTTTACTGCTATCTGGTGGCTCTGTATGCTGCTATCTGGTGGCTCTGTATTTTCTATGTGGGGGCTCTGTATAATCCTATCCGGTTGGCTCTGTATACCCCTATCTGGGGTTCTGTATACTCCTATCTGGTGGCTCTGTATACTCCTATCTGGGGCTCTGTATACTCCTATCTGGTGTCTCTCTATACACCTATCTGGGGATCTGTATACCCCTATCTGGTGGCTCTGTATACCCTTATCTGGGGTTCTGTATACTCCTATCTGGTGGCTCTGTATACTCCTATCTGGGGCTCTGTATACTCCTATCTGGTGGCTCTCTATACCCCTATCTGGGGATCTGTATACCCCTATCTGGTGGCTCTGTATACCCCTATCTGGAGTTCTGTATACTCCTATCTGGTGGCTCAGTTTACTGCTATCTGGTGGCTCTGTATGCTGCTATCTGGTGGCTCTGTATTTTCTATGTGGGGGCTCTGTATAATCCTATCCGGTTGGCTCTGTATACCCCTATCTGGGGTTCTGTATACTCCTATCTGGTGGCTCTGTATACTCCTATCTGGGGCTCTGTATACTCCTATCTGGTGTCTCTCTATACACCTATCTGGGGATCTGTATACCCCTATCTGGTGGCTCTGTATACCCTTATCTGGGGTTCTGTATACTCCTATCTGGTGGCTCTGTATACTCCTATCTGGGGCTCTGTATACTCCTATCTGGTGGCTCTCTATACCCCTATCTGGGGATCTGTATACCCCTATCTGGTGGCTCTGTATACCCCTATCTGGAGTTCTGTATACTCCTATCTGGTGGCTCTGTTTACTGCTATCTGGTGGCTCTGTATGCTGCTATCTGGTGGCTCTGTATACCCATATCTGTATACCCATACCTGTACATGATTGTTTTCTTCGGCTCTGGGGCACACGAGCACGCAAACACATGCACACGCTGTGATTGGACACAGTGGGAGCCAATCAGCGGGTTCCGTGGACCCGATGTCCAATGGAAATCTGGCTATTGTTCCGAGAGAGGCAGAATGGCGGTCTGCCTAAGTAAACAAGGCAGATTGTCGTTCTGCTACTAAGAAAGACAGATATTTTGTGTTTCTGATAAGCAGGAACATGGATTATTATTATTATTATACAGGATTTATATAGCGCCAACAGTTTGCGCAGCGCTTTACAACATGGGGGCAGACAGTACAATTACAATACAAATCAATACAGGAGGAATCAGAGGGCCCTGCTCTCTAGAGCTTACAATCTAGAAGGGAGGGTCAAGAGGGACAAAAGGTAATAATTGTGGGGGATGAGCTGGTGGAGAAAATGAGAATGCAGTTGTTAGGTGTGGGTAGGATAGGCTTCTCTGAAGAGGAGGGTTTTAGGGGTCTTCTAAAAGATAATAGAGTAGGAGATAATCTGACAGTTTGAGGTAAGGCGTTCCATAGGATTGGAGAGGCTCTGGAAAAGTCCTGGAGGCGAGCATGGGAGGAGGTGATGAGGGAGCTAGAGAGCAGGAGATCTTGAGAGGAACGAAGAGAACGAATAGCTTGCTATTTAGAGACCAGGTTAGTGATGTAGCTGGGGGCCAAGTTGTGGATGGCTTTGTAAGTAGTTGTTAGTATTTTGAATTTAATTCGTTGGGTGAGTGGAAGCCAGTGGAGGGATTGACAGAGAGGAGTAGCAGAAACAGAGAGATTGGTAAGGTGGATAAGTCTGGCAGCACTATTCATGATGGATTGGAGGGGGGATAGCCTATGTAGAGGTAAGCCAATGAGAAGGGAGTTGCAGTAGTCGAGACGAGAGATGACCAGGGAGTGGATTAAGAGCTTTGTTGTGTCGTTGGTTAGAAAGGGGCGTATTTTGGAGATGTTGCAGAGGTTGAGGTGGCAAGATTTGGACAGTGATTGGATGTGGGGCTTAAAGGCGAGTTCAGAGTCCAGAACTACACCTAGGACCTTGGCATGCGGGGATGGGCTTATAGTTGTGCCATTGATTTTGACAGAGAGATCAGGGGAAGGGGCATATTGGGGAGGAAAAATTATAAGTTTGGTTTTGGATAGATTGAGTTTGAGGAAGTGGTGTGACATCCAGGCTGATATATCTGTTAGTAAATTAGTGATACGTGAGGAGATGGCAGGAGTGATCTGAGGGGTAGAGAAATAGATTTGGGTGTCATCAACATAGAGGTGGTATTGGAACTGACCCAGGGAGGAGCTGTAGATTGAGAATAGGAGTGGTCCAAGGACAGAACCTTGGTGGACCCCAACAGAGAAAGGAAGAGGAGAGGAGGAAGTTGAATTGTAAGTAACACTAAAGGAGCGGTTGGATAAATAGGAGGAGAACAAGTGAAGAGTACAATCACAGAGACCAAAAGTGTGGAGTTTTTTGAGGAGGAGGGGGTGGTCAACAGTATCAAAGGCAGCAGAGAGGTCCAGGAGTAGGAGTACAGAAAAGTGTCCATTGGTTTTGGCCGTTAGTAGATCTTTTGTTAGTTTTAGGAGAGCAGTTTCTGTGGAGTGTTGAGGACGAAAACCAGACTGAAGGTCAAGAAGGCCATTATCAGCAAGGTGGTCGCAAAGTCGGTTGTAGACCAGACGTTCAAGGAGTTTGAATAAAAAGGGGAGCAAGGAGATGGGGCGGAAGTTGTCAAGATTGGATAGGTCCAGGGAGGGCTTTTTAAGTATGGGGCTAACTAATGCATGTTTTAGAGGGTTGGGGAAGATGCCAGAAGAGAGGGAGAGATTGAAGATGTGGGTTAGAGAGTGTAGAATAGAGCCAGAGGGTGAACGTAGCATTTGCGAGGGAATAGGATCCAGAGGGCAGGTGGTGAGATGGACATTGGCAAGTAGTTTAGCAACCTCGTCTATAGTGGTGGGGTTGAGAGAGGGAAGTAATGATTGAACCTGTGGGCATGAAGTGTAAAGCATGGAAGGTATCTGAACAGCAGAGATCTCCTTGCGAATTGTATCAATCTTCAGTTTGAAGTGATTGGCGATCTCTTGGGCAGTGAGTGAGTTGGTGGGTGGAGGCAGTGGAGGGCGAAGTAGAGAGTTGAAGGTAGAGAAGAGTGGACGGGGACGGGATGATAAGTTTCTAATGAGGGTGATAAAATAGGTCTGCTTGGCCACGAGGAGGCTGGAATTGTATTTTTGGAGGGCAGTTTTGTATTGGTTGAAGTATTTCTGAGACTTAGTCTTACGCCACAGGCACTCCTGAGCACGGCCGTGTTTTTTCAGACTTCTAGTATCATCTGTTTGCCAAGGTTGAAGGGGTCGGGCCTGATTCTGTGGGTAGTGAGGGGGGCCAGTGAGACCATTGAGTCTAGAAGTGAAGTGTTGTAGACAGAAGTGGCTGTTTCGGTGCAGGATAGGGGTGAGATTTTGTCATATAGGTCATCGGTAGCAGAGTAGAGAATAGAAGAGTTGAGATGACGTAGGTTTCTGCGGGTAACTTTTATTCGGTTGGAGGGAGAGGAGGTGGAGGAAAGGGAGAGAGTGAAGCTAATAAGGTAGTGATCTGAGAGAGGGAATGGATAGCTGGAGAGGTTGCATGGAGTACATAGGTGGGAGAAAACTAGGTCAAGGGTATTGCCTTCAGAGTGAGTAGGTGCATGTATCCATTGCATCAGGTCAAAGGAGGAGGTTAGACTGAGAAGTTTGGAAGTAGCAGGAGTGTTAGTATTAATAGGGATCACTGTCTTTCTTCAGTTAAACCACCCCCACACAATTAGCAAGCACTCCCAAAGAACACAGTTAACCCTTTGATTGTGCTTGATGTTAACCCCTTGCCTGCCAGTGTCATTAGTACTGTGACAGTGCATTAATCACTGTATTGGTGTCACTGGTCCCCAAAATGTGTCACTTAGTGTCAGATTTGCCTGCAGTCCCGCTAAAAATCGCTGATCTCCGCCATTACTAGTAAAAAAAAAATTAAAAGTCCACAAATCTATCCCATAGTTTGTAGCCGCTATAACGTTTGTGCAAACCAATCAATATACGCTTATTGGGATTTTTTTTTTACCAAAAACATGTAGCAGAATACATAATGGCCTAAATGGATGAAGACATTTTATTTTTTTTATATTTTTCTTTTTGGATATGTTTTACAGCAGAAAGTAAAAAATATTGTTTTTCTTTTTTTCTAAATTGTCGGGTTTTTTTTGTTTATAGCACAAAAAATAAAAACCGCAGAGGTGATCAAATACCACCAAAGGAAAGCTCTATTTGTGGGGGAAAAAAGGACATCAACATTATTTGGATGCAGTGTCGTTTAACTGTCATTTAAAGCGACGCAGTGCCGTAATGCAAAAAATGGCCAGGTCAGGAAGCGGGTAAAACGTTCCGTAGCTGAATTGGTTAATGAAGATTCATATGACAAGTGGTTGACAGATGGAGCAGGGGACAAAGAGGTAGATGCGTTTCGGACAATTGTTAGCGCTTAGTCATTACCTGGTAATGAACAATTATTTATTTGCAAAAATGTATAACAGAAGCGAACAAAAAAAAAACACATTCTTTTTTAAAAATGTTCTGTTTTTTTTTTATTAATTTAGCAAAAAATTAAAAACCCAGTGGTGATTAAATGCCACCAAAAGAAAACTCTATTTGTGTGAACAAAATGATAAAAACGTAGTTTGGGTACAGTGGTAGCATGACTGCGCAATTGTCATTCAAAGTGCAACAGCGCTGAAAGCTGAAAATTGGCCTGGGCAGGAAGGGGGTGAAAACGCCCGGCATTGAAGTGGTTAGAGTCTTGTGATCGGTTTGACAACTCCGTCCTGCACCGCGCAGGAGATAGCTGGCGACGCAGAGGCACCCCAGCTACAACCCCTGAAACATGGCGCTCCATGGAGTTCCAAAAAAATGTTATGCATAATGACACAGCTGCATAGAATGCTTATTATTAATCTGATGAACCTCCTGAATAGTGTGATGCGTTTTTCCGATGCCTGTCTCTGTGGTTTATTTCTGCTTTAACCTTGGCTGCTTTAAAAATCAACATTTTTTTTTTTATACATTTATGTCTGCATTATTTTTTTTTTTATGTGTCTGGAATTTAGCTTTAAATGTTTCTGAAGATGAAGGTGAAATCTAAAAGATTTATTCGTTTTGCGATTTTATGGTTTACCATTTTATGGTTCTTTTCTGCAATTTTAATGCATCAGCCCAGTATTAACACAAAAACAAAACTGTAATATATTGCAGATTACCAATCCTCTGGTGTGGTGGTTGGATTAGTTTTCTTATTTTACGCTCAAGAACACTTTCAGCAATTACAGAAAATACCTTAGAAATATGGGTGGTATAAAAAGGTGCCACACCCCATTGGTTACAATCACAAAATATTAAAGCATTTGGGCTTTAAAGGCACACGGTATCAAATAATGGCAACCACATATCAACATACATAATTTTATTTTTACATAATATAAAAAGATTATCCACTTGACCTCCGGAAGATTTACCCCCCTCCATGACCAGGCCATTTTTTGCGATACGGCACTGAGTTACTTTAACTGACAATTGCGCGGTCGTGCCACGCTGTACCCAAACAACATTTTTGTCCTTTTTTTCTCCACAAATAGAGCTTTCTTTGGGGGGTACTTGATCACCTCTGCAATTTTTAATTTTTACACTATAAACAAAAAAGACTAACAATTTTGAAAAAAAAAACAATTACTTTCTGCTATAAAACATACCCAATAAAAAAAGTAAAACATCTAATCTGTTTATCAGTTTAGGCCAATATGCATTCTGCTACATATTTTAAGTAAAAAAAAAATCCCAGTAAGCATATATTGATTGGTTTGCGCAAAAGTTATAGCGTCTACAAACTATGGGATATATTTATTTATTTTTTTACTAGTAATGGCAGCAATCAGCGACTTAGCGGGACTGTGATATTGACAAACCAGACACCTAACTGACACTTTTTGGGGACCAGTGACACTAATACAATGATCAGTGCTAAAAAATATGCACTGTCACTGTACTAATGACACTGGCAGGGAATGGATTAACATCAGGGGTGATCAAAGGGTTAACTGTTTGCCTAGCCAGTGCTTTCCCACTGTGAGGGAGGTGCTTTGACTAGGGCAAGGAATTGATCCATGTTCCGGCTTTGCAACAACACTGGATCAATACCTTCCACTCCCACAGAACAGCGACCTGCCTTGTTTACATAGGCAGATCTGACTGTGTACTGTATAATCACTGGGTGCCGGCAGACATTGAGTCAGCAGTACCCGCCGCTGGGCTCCCCCTGTGTGTGATCGCAGCAGGAGCAGGGCACGTGTGCGCCCCACACCCAGTAGTGTCAAACCCATACTGGGTACGTGATCTGGCACAGAGCGGCCGCCCTGCCACAGTATATGTACGGCGGGTGGTCCACAAGCAGCTTTACATAAAAAAGTTATAAAAAGTGAAAATGTTTCTGAATCGTTGGTATAAGTGTACCCACAACAAATATCCAGCCCTCTGCAAGCTTGTAAGTCAATATAATCAACTGCTCTGCCAAAAAATGGACCATGTACAGTACTAAAATAAATTCTATACAAAGAGGGAGGAGAAGAGGGTCGCTGATTATCTTTACGCGTTTTGTGCTCCAAGCCGCTTCATCAGGAGCAGTACATATCAGAATCTATGTTACAATCCAAGATGCATGTGGCTATCCAGGCGCAGCCATCAGTCCAAAACCGAGAGACATCCCCAGAACCATGCGCCATCCAGAAAGCGAGACCACTGGACCATACTAAAATACATTGAGCCATCAACTCACCAACCTCCAACATTTGCAGCCTACCTGGGTAAAGCAGACTGTTAAACCCTTAGCATATCAGGAAGATATTCATACACCACCACCATCAGGGACACGCAACATGCTCAGAGGAAAACAATACCTGTTGAATTGGCCCGAATTGCTGTGTTCGTATCACTTCCTGTGAGCTGAACTTTTATATCAAATAAAGTTATCTTCCTTCTGTAAACTACTAATACCTCCGCGTCAAACATAGTTGGGAAAAAGAAAAAACTGGTTCTGCCTGTGTGACAACTATGGTTCACTCTATGGATAAAGTCAAGGAGTGAGCATAGCCACCCAGTGTATTATTTACTGGATCACCAGGTGAAAATGTGAAAAACCTGCAATAAATTGGAATGGTAACCTGCAATATATTACATGTTTGTATTTATTATGTATATGTATAATATAATCATTAATGGCTATGTAACGCTTACCCGCAAAGGAGCCACTGGTGTATGAGTCCCCTGATTCCGGGTGACAACAACCCTTCTGCCAATGCCACACCCTCTGACACACCAAGGCTAAAGAAGGCTGTTTTATTATAGAAAAAACTCCCACAAAGTAACATATAGTACGGCAGTAGCAATAAGCACTGATAGATAGCAATTATGTACAAAACCACCAAACAATCAGAGGACCTCTTTAAGCGTCTGAATCTTAAATCTAGGGAGGTCCTAATTAAAGGGGCAGGACTGGAAGCTAAAAAGGTCCTTTAGTCTCCCAAGTTCCCCCCACTGGTATGGTATGGTACTAATATTGGGGTCCAAAATTGCTGTGTTGGAGCACTCAGGTTTACAGTATAAGTTGTAATTACCCAAGCTGTATCCCAAGGCTCTCTAGCATCCAGAACCGGTGACGATGATGGCAACTCAAGACCTGGAAACTGAACCAGTGACTCCTCTTTTGTCCAGCTCTCTGGGTCGCTCAGCTGTGCCCTCCGTGCAGATTTGTCAGCCCAGTCACCCTCTGACACTGAGGCAAACACTCACAATCAGTAGCAATCCAACTCAGCAGCCCAGTCCATGAACACCTCTCACATCCTATGTGAGACCTACCCGAGCCCTTTTTCTTTTCCTCCTCCTTTCCTTCCTATGTCCTGCTAGAACTTGAAGTCTCTTCCAGTACTTGGCTTGATAGAAGCTGTCTCCTGGAGACTTCATCCCCCATAGTTCCAATTGGCTCCCAGTAGTCTTTTGCTTTCCCAGACTGCACAGCAGCTAATGATAGTATCCTCTTCAACCTGGGGTAGTAGGCAGGGCTAAACATTGCCAGCAGCCAACCAAAAACCTCCTAGCGGTGGGGCCTGCCCCTTACAAATGAACTAAAAGTTTCCCAGCACACTTAAGAAGATAGCCTGCAAAAAAAGGTCTGTATATTGTGGTCCTAACTCAAATTTTCAATGCCTAGAGGCATTGAAAATATAAAATAAACATGTCATACATACCTGCTCTGTGCAAAACTAGATCCTCCTTTTTTCAGGTCCCTTGCTGATGCTCCTGGCTCCTGCTCTTCAGCCAGTGCCTCCATAGGAAGCTGCTTCTTTTGTGGGCACTCATGCAGGCTCGCTCCCGAGCCCTGATGCCTGCATTTATACACATAGACAGCAGGGTAAAGCCCCACCCCACACTCTCTTATCACAGAGTTTGATCGACAGCAGAGGGAGCCAATGGCTCCTGCTGCTATGGATCTGCCCTTTGAGGAGGGACAGAGCTGGGAGAGCTGCTACCCTCATGCACAGCATTGGATTGTGATGGGGCTTAGGCAAGTATGGGTGGGGGGAATACCAGGCACAGAAAGTTTTTACCTTGATGCATAGAATGGATTAAGGTAAAAAAAATGTAAGGCTTTAGAACCACTTGATGCAGGGCACATTAGAAACCCAGCAAGAGCACAATGGCAGCTGGATGCGTCCAGTGTGTCCCCATGCCAAATCCAGTCAACAAGCTACACAAAAAATAGCAAAAATAGTATATTGACCTAGATTGGGGGGGGGGGTTCTTTTGTATGGAAGCTACAGTTTATATTACCGATCAGCCTCTTTGCACCATCTAAACTAAGGAATGTCAGGAAGGGGTAGAGTAGAGAAGATAGCATTGTTATTTTTATTATTTGGATTGTCCTGGCATTGTTCTCTAGTTAATTATTCTAACTATGCAATTTGATATCATTTTTCTTTCCATCAACATTATCCCTTTAAACTAATTAAGATTTTTTTTTTCATGTCACTCATAGCTTTGAAGATCACGGCTTCAAAGTCTTGTTAATTTGGATCCCTTTGGGTTCCGCATTTCCATCCTTTATTAGCATCGTCCCTTGAGTTTCCTGGTTTGTTATAGACTATTGAATTGTTTTAAATAGATAGCTAGGCAGAGAACAAACCCATTAATCGGGCTGAACAATAATTATCCCCACATGCTCCAGCCAATAACAGACAACGGGACTGCGGAGAATGATCGCTAAAAGCACAAATTAACAAGAAAAAAAACCATAGTTAAGTATAAAAATGAGACCGTCAATCCTCATACACTGTCGGGGTCCCCATCTCTTTCCTGGAGTGAAAATCATATTCTTAGATTCATGACATTAAAAATATTCTATGAAAATATAGGTAAATATATATTTGGAATTTGAAAGCCAAGAAAAAGTACAGCTCACCAGTCATTTTAGCCATTGTGAAAAAATAGCCATCTTTTTTTTTTTTTAACCATTACTACCATGTGAGCTTGTTGGACATCCCATTCCACAACCATGGGTATTAATATGGATTTGGCATTTCCTTTATGGTTATAAAAGAGGTATAGGCTCCAGAGAGAGTGAGAGACATAATCTGTACAAATCATTAGTGAGACCTCAATTGGAATATGCAGTTCAGTTTTGGGCACCAGTTCTCAAAAAGGATATTGAGGAACTGGAGAAAGAGTAGAGAAGGGCAACTAAACTGTCAAGGAAGGCTTGCCCATAGTACAGATAATGCTCCCAGGCACATACGTGTGCACATGTGCAAGGCAGCAAGTTTCCAAACTGATGTGCATATAGGCACGTGCATGCCCAGACACATACCTGTCACTAATGCTGGCACCAAACAACTTATTTAAACAGGGCTGCTGCACTGGCTCATTGCTGTTTGGTCTACAGCACTCTGCTGCCTCTTCCTGTGTTTGAATTCTGTTTCCTGACCAGGGTTGCCTCTGATCTCACTTGAACGCAATTTTCCCTGACCTTGGCTTGTACCTGGAGTCTGCCCTTGTCTTCTGTCTTTGACTAAACTGCCTCACCATTGCTGACCTTGGCCTATGTCCTGACCATTCTTCTGCCTTCTGTTTTTGCCTTATCTGACGGTCTGCTGCCGACCCGGCACATCTGACCCTGCATCCTGCTCATCCAGTCTGCTACTGTGCCTACTGTGCAGTACCCCATATAGCAAGCAAGTTAGCTGCAAGTTTAAAAACGACTTGCTAAGCTATTGCTAGACTTGCCAGGCTTCACAAGTTTATTGCACAATTGCAGCAAGTCTGCATTGCATGACTCCAGATCAACTTTCTTTGCAAACATTCTGCAAGTCTGCTGCAAGTTCTGGCTCAGTTATGTTGTGCAATAATCCTCCCACCACGGGGGTCACTTTGGCTGAATTGTCATGCTGTAGTCCTGCAGAGCTCTTGTTGTAGACTCACCACTGCAACTTTACAGTTGATAGAGACTTTCCAAATTCGTTACAAATTGAAAAAGTGTCAACGACAACTAGAACTTGTGCTTCAAGTGCTCTTCAAGTGTAACACTTGCCAGTGAAAATGTGCAGCAAGTTAACAGACTTTCAATTCAACACTGCCACACATTTTTGCCAAGTTATCCTTGCTATCTGGGACGTTCTCACCTGGTTTTTGCCCACCTGCTGGAGCACCTGCATCCCTTTGCCAGCCAGCCAAGCATCTGCCAGTCTGCTACCAGCCAGCATCTGCCATGCCATGCCTGCTGTCAGCTGCCTTTGTCTTATAGTTCATGCTGGTGGCGCATCGGCTACCTACCTATGCAAAACTACTGGACTTACTCAGGCACTCATACCTCACCATGCCCCCACATCCACTATCTCACTCTCATTGGTTCCTGAGCCAGAGCTGTAAGAGAGGTCTTCCCTTTCAGGTCCGACTCTATAACCAGATACATGACACAAACTGATAAGAGGCATGGAGGAGGAAAGATTAGCTGAACTGAATTTATTTTCTATTGAGAAGAGGCGGTTAAGGGGGGTATGATGAACATATATAAATACTAGACATATGCAATATGTTTCATTACAAATCATAATTCAAACAAAAAGTTCATTGTTCTGAGATTCTGAATTTCCGAATCACAATGGTAATGAATTTCAACGAATCTGAAAAAAAATGATAACAAAACAAAATAAATAATTCAAATTCTAAAATTTTAAAAATGAATTTCAAAAACTTGAAAATTAATTTGAATTTGAAATGGAAACATATTGCAATAAATACAGTAAGGTATAAAAGTGAAATAATATAATGATAACAGAAAAGAATAGAATAGAAAAAACATAGAATGCAATAGCATAGAATAGATAGAACCAATATAGCTGTCTTCCAAAACTTGAATAAATACGAAAATAACAATTATTTTAACCAAATTGGAATATACCAAATTAATTCCAAATATACAAAAATCCAAGTCCAAAAATGACTTGTTCTAACATAACGAATATGAAGAAACAAAATCTTTAAAGCATTACTAAACCCACAACAGTAAAATCAGTCTGTATATGCAGTAAAGCATGCTAGTTATACTCACTGTGAAACCTAAGGGGTTAATCCTGTAAATTATGTAAAAAAAAAAGCTTTTTGTATATTATTTTCTTGTCTGAGAGGTTTTCTTGGCATCCTCTGTGCTCCTCAGGCCTCAGTAGAAGTTTTTATCGTTGAAATCAACATCCACTTCAATTTTTCATTTGGATTTTGTAAGGTGATATATTATATATTTTGACACGTGTAGCACCCTCTAGGTAGTGGGGTGGTAGAGTGAGGATTTTTCTCTGAGGAGGGGGTCGACCCGACTGGGGTCCATAAATTCCTCCGGACAGGTGATGGTTAGGTTCAACCCATAACCAGTCCCGAGGAACTCTATGGGGTCCATCCCAGGTGGAGAGAAGGGTAGGAGGGAAGATCTTAGAAGATCTACCTTACTCCTCCATGGCTCTTCACTGGAGTGGACACTTAGTGGTCGACGAGGGACTCGGTAAGGGTCGGATCTTAGTTTTGTTTACCCGGATCGTTGGTCTATCTAGACGGATTTAAATGGATGAGACGGTCTCTTTTTAGGAGTGAGATGGTGGGGTGATGGATCTCCCACGATG
>BLSH010433818.1:131596-150597 GCA_018402905.1 Glandirana rugosa
TAGACAGTGGTATGTGTTTTGTAGACAGACAGGGGTAGTGTAGACAGTGGTATGTGTTTTGTAGACGTACAGGGGTAGTGTAGACAGTTGTTTTGTGTATGGTGACAGATGTGATGGGGACAAACAGATGTTTTGTGTATGGTGACAGATGTGATGGGGACAAACAGATGTTTTGTGTATGGTGACAGATGTGATGGGGGACATACAGATGTTTTATGTATGGTGATAGATGTGATGGGGACATACAGAAGTTTTGGGGACTGTGACAGATGTGATGGGGACATACGGATGTTTTGTGTATGGTGACAGATTTGATGGGGACAGAGAGGTGTTTTGGGGACTGGTACAGATGTATTATGGGGACACTGACATGTATGGGGACAGGGGTATCAGTGGTGCTTGGTGCACTGTGTGGGGGGGGGGGATCTGTGAGAGCTCTCTGTATAAAATCATCTTCATACAGAGAGCTGTCACAGAGCTGCAGATACCCCCTCTTTCCCCCTTCACTGAGCTCTCACTGAGCTTGGCGAGGGTGTCCCTGTTTACATTGTGACGGCTGTGATTGGACACAGCCGTCACGTGATCGTGAGGGCCAATCACAGCTCCCATATCCCGATCTCTGCTCAGCTGGGTCCTGTGATCAAAATGATCACAGGGTCGAGCCACAGCGTGCCTCGTGGCCGCTCTGCGAGCACCCGTTCTGAGGGACATTCCTGAACGTCCACTCAGAACGGTGAGGTGCCCACCCTGCCGTATATGTACAGTTGCCGGGTGGGAGGTGGTTAAGGCTTGCCTGGACTGGAACATTGATAAAGGCATCTCAGTGCTGTCAACTCTATGTCCTACTACTCAAAGGACTGTGGAAGCTGCTGCAAAGGGAAGTGTGTCCTCACCTCTGTTTGGTGTTCTGGAGTACTCCACAGCTCCATAAGTGTGCACAAAGCGCACCCTAAAGCTCAAACACGCAAGCGCGTAAATAGGTATGAAATATATATATATATTATGGTATTGAGGGGTCTTTAGCTCAGTGGTGGGTGTATTTTTCAGTGAGTTTACAGCACAGGAACTTCAGTTTTTTAGGGTGTGGTAGCCCACTTTTATTAAGAATAATACAATGGAATGTAACAAAACAAAATGAAAGCCAACACAGGGGTTTTTCTCCAGAAAAAACCAATGAAAATGCCAAGCCACCTGGCTCTCAAGGCTCATTCAGCCTTGGTCGCAGTACCATGATGCGCAGGCCCACTCCTGGCCTCTAGAAAGGGGCTCTCCTGACACTCCAGGCTTTCACACTCCTCCAAGACTCACAGTCCCCTATGGTCCCCAGGACTCTCTCTTCCAGTTGTCTCAGCTATGGTCCCCCAGACTCTCTCAGCTGGCCCAACTCTCTCAGTCCACTGACTTGGAACCTCTCCCACATGGAGTTTCATCTCAAGGATATTGCCTGGGTTTCTAAACAGGAGCACAATTCCTTCCTAGCTGCAGTAACTGCTCCAACACCAACTCCTACCCCACCTCCTCTACCTTTTAACGAGTGGGTGCACCTAGACACACACACAAAAGTGAGTACACCCCTCACATTTTTGTAAATATTTTATTCTATCTATTTATGTGACAACACTGAAGAAATGACACTTTGATACAATGTAAAGTAGTGAGTGTACAGCTTGTATAACAGTATAAATTTGCTGTCCCCTCAAAATAACGCAACACAAAACCATTAATGTCTAAACTGCTGGCAACAAAAGTGAGTACACCCCTAAGTGAAAATGTCCAAAATTGGGCCCAAAGTGTCAATATTTTGTGTGACCACCATTATTTTCCAGCACTGCTTTAACCCTCTTAAGCATGGAGTTCACCAGAGCTTGACAGGTTGCCACTGGAGTCCTCTTCCACTCCTCCATGACAACAGCTGGTGGATGTTAGAGACCTTGCACTCCTCCACCTTCCGTTTGAGGATGCCCCACAAATGTTTAATAGGGTTTAGTTCTGAAGACATGCTTGGCCAGTCCATCACCTTTACCCTCAGCTTCTTTAGCAAGGCAGGGGTCATCTTGGAGGTGTGTTTGGGGTCGTTATCATTTTGGAATACTGCCCTGCGGCCTAGTCTCCGAAGGGAAGAAATAATGCTCTTCTTCAGTATGTCACAGTACACGTTGGCATTCATGGTTCCCTCAATGAACTGTAGCTCCCCAGTGCTGGCAGGACTCATGCAGCCGCAGACCATGACACTCCCGCCACCATGCTTGTCTGTAGGCCAGACACACTTGTCTTTGTACTCCTCACCTGGTTGCCACCACACACGCTTGACACCAAATACGTTTATCTTGGTCTCATCAGACCACAGGACATGGTTCCAGTAATCCATGTCCTTAGTCTGCTTGTCTTCAGCAAACAGTTTGCGGGCTTTCTTGTGCATCATCTTTAGAAAAGGCAAATGGAACAGAAGGGGTTAGGACTTTAAATGAGGGATGCAATGGGTCAGCAGTATGACAAAGAATGTTTAATAAAAATTATTATAGTTTTACTATTACATTCATCCATAAATAATGATTAAATTCATGTATATACACATATCAGCAGTATCTTCAAGGCAGTTGCATATATGCACATGCATACAAATAGGCACAATGTTCCACAGTAAAATTTACATGCGCCCGTGTAGGCATTATTAATATATTATCTAACAGTATATACATTAAAATTACTCATACTAAGAAATGATTGATTGGTGTAACTACATGAACTTGGTGGTATAGATACAATGTTGTGTTGAGATTTCAACGCATATTGGTGGTGTCTTGGGCTCGACATGTTTCGTGGCACCACTAATCAGGAGCAGTAGCGTGAAACATATCTAAGGGGTATACAATAGAGCCATGAGTAAAATCAGTGTAAAGTATAAAAGGGGAAATGTTGTAACATCCACTCATACTTACAGTGTACTGTGGATAATGGAAAGTGGAAGCAAGTGCTGTAGCAGGCTGAGAACATCGTCTAGCATGGGAGCTGAGGCGGTGCATAATAGTGACACAGTGCTGGAGGAGCTCCAAGAGTCTGGATAGTGGCTGGGAGTGTGTTCCACACCAGGTGATCCAAAGGATAGTTGCATTCATCACCTCCGTGGAGGACTTCGTAGCGGAGTTTAGGCGATGGAGCGCAGACACAGCGTGGAACGACGTTGCACTCCCTTCGCTTCTGCAACCTCCTCCTCCTCTCCTCCTGATACCTCCGAACCAACGCTGTGCCCCTCGCTCACCCCTGAAGAGAGACAGCGGAGGTTCTCACTAAACTTGTGTTTATACTTCGGAGAACCCGGACACGTGGTGAGATTCTGCCCCACCAAGCGTGGTAAGTGTTCACCAGCCGCCACTAGTGACTTACCCAAGTTACCCCACCAAGTCTCCCACTTTGCGCTTTCTCTCTCTCTGCAGCTTCCAGGAGGTTCTATCCAAGTTCAAGCCATAGTTGATTCCGGAGCATGCAGCTGCTTTGTGGATGAGAACTTTGCAGTTTTCCACCAAATCCCCCTTCTGCCAAAGACCCATAAGATCTTCTTCCGCCTGGCAGACAGATCCCCCATTAAATCTGGCGTGGTTACCCACGAGATCGCCCCACTACCTGCCACCAAAGCTGGCTGCCACCAGGAACTTCTTCTGCTTGATGCCATAGCATCCCCTCTGTTCCCCATTATCCTTGGCCTGCCCTGACTTTGGGCAAACAGCCCCAGCATAGACTGGACCGCTGGGAGCATCAAGTTCCGATCCCCATACTGCCGTCAGAATTGCCTAAAATGGTTCGAAGAAATTGCGCCCATCCTGGGCTGTTTGGATACAGACTCTGATCCTGAAACCCGTCTGTCTGGCCCCACAGTCTACCACAGCTATTTGGACATTTTTAGCAAAAAGGGGGCTGAGAAACTCCCTCCTCACTGTCCATATGGCTGTCCTATAGAGCTCCTACCCACCTACCTTTGGGAGGATCTACCCCTTGTCAGAACCTGAGTTGGCGGCCCTCAAGGCCTGTCTAGATGACAATCTGGATAAGGGGTTCATCCGACCCTCCATGTCCCCTGCAGGGGCTGCTATATATATATATATATATATATATAAGGATCACTTCCTGCGACCCTACATTGATTACTGGGAACTGAACCGGATCACGGTTAAGAACCAGTACCCCTTACCCCTGGTACCAGAACTATTCCAAAGGCTGGGGTCTGCCATCATTTTTACCAAACTTGATCTGCGGGGAGCATACAACCTAGTCCGTATCCGGGAAGGCGATGAATGGAAGACCACCTTCCGTACTCATTTTGGGCACTACGAGTATCTGGTCATGCCCTTCGGTCTGTTTAATGCCCCCGCAATGTTTCAGCATGTCGCGACCGATGTGTTCCGGGATTACTTAGATCTGTTCGCCATCATCTACTTGGATGATATCCTGATTTTCTCCTCCTCCCTTGAGGAACACAGAGAACATGTAAGCAAGGTCCTGAGCCGCCTCCGTTAGCATGGGCTATATGCCAAGGCCGAGAAATGGGCCTTTGAGCAATCAAGCATCCAGTTCCTCAGTTAAGTCATCTCAGTGACCGGAGTCACGATGGATCCACAGAAGGTCTCCACTATCCTAGACTGGCCGGCATCTACAGACAGGAAAGTCGTCCAACGTTTCGTGGGCTTTGCAAACTTTTATAGAAAGTTTATAAAGGGATTCTCTGCCATCATCGCCCCAATTACGCAACTCACAAAACAAAACATCCGCTTCCAGTGGACCACCGAGGCCGAAATGGCCTTTCAGACTCTGAAGGGACTATTCATAGCAGTGCCCATCTTGAACCCCCAAACCCAGCCTTACCTTACGTCCTAGAGGTGGACCCTCGGGAAACCGCTGTAGGGGCAGTTCTCTCCCAAGGTTCCTGTTTCACTTGACTTAAAGCCAGGGTCAAAAAACGTAAAGCCAGATGCCCTGTCCTGGATGTTCAGTGATCCCGGCAACTGTACCCTTTCGGATACAATTCTCCCACCTCAGAACTTCCTGCTCTCTCAGGAGGACCTGTTGTCACGAATCAGACGTTCCCTTGCCGGCTCAACCGGCCCCTCGGATCCCAGGCTGTTGGTCAAAGACGGGCTATGATGGTTGTACGGTCACCATATCTTTGTGCCGGTGGAACAACGTCCTGCTGTCTTGGGACTGTGCCAAGATCATAAATTAGCAGGACACTTTGGAGCCCGCAAAACAGCTGAACTGCTCTCCCGCTCCTTTTGGTGGCCACTAGTGGAGGAAGATTGCAGGAAATATATCAGCGCGTGCACTACTTGTGCGCAAACTAAAACTGACAAAGCCAAAGCTTGGGGTCTCTTGAATTCACTCCCTGTACCTGAATGCCCATGGACCCGGATAGCTATGGACTTTATTGTGGAATTACCACCATCTAAAGGTTACACCACCATCTTCGTGGTCATGGACCGCATGACCAAAATGGCCCATTTTCTGCACACCCACTGCCACAGAAACAGCGGAAATCCTTGTCCGGGAAGTTGTTCAGCTCCATGGAGTACCACTCAGCATTGTGTCAGACCGCGGGGTCCAGTTCACCTCCAGGTTCTGGAGGGCTCTGTGTTCGGCATTGGAGATTGAACTATTCCTGTCCTCAGCTTATCACCCTCAGACTAACGGCCAAACTGAGAGAACGAACCAGACCTTGGAGAAATATCAGCTTTGTTTCTCTTCATTCTCTCAGGATGACTGGGCCTCATTACTGCCACTGGCTGAATTCGCCTTTAACAACACCATCCTCTCAGCCACCAAGCAGTCCCCGTTGTGGGCAAATTACGGCTTCCATGCAACCTTTCCACCTGGCTTGGCTTCGGAAAGCACAGTACTAGCGGTACATGAAACACCCAAATTCTTTAAAGAGAATACCCAGCTACTGCAGGATACACTCTGCAGAACTATGGAACTCAGTAAGGAGGCCTTCGACAAGAAAAGGCGGGGTGAGCTACAATTACAACCAGGTGATATGGTCTGGTTGGCCACCAGGAACCTGAAACTGGCTTGTCCATCAAGAAAGCTGGGCCCTAGATTTGTCGGTCCCTTCACGGTGAAGAGAAGAGTTAATAGGGTGACATATGAACTGGTCCTACCTGCATCTTTATGTGTTCACCCAGTCTTCCGCGTATCTTTGCTCAAGCCAGTCCCTCCAGACCCCTTCCGGACGGAAAAAGGGTTCACCAGAACCAATTCTAGTAAATGGAGAGGAGGAGTTTGAGGTCGAGGCCATTCTGGATTCCAGGAAAAGGGGTAACACAACTCAGTATCTGGTGAAATGGAAGGGGTATGGCCCAGAGGAAAGTTCCTGGGAACCAGAAGCAAATATCCATGCCGCTGAGTTAATTCAAGCCTTCAAGAGAAGCCAACAGGAGAGTGGTACCCAGCGAGGCATCCGGAGGCTGCCCCATGGGGGGGCAATGTTAGGAAAGCAAAACTTGCCTGGAAATTCACCTGTGTGCGCTTGCACACGCCCGTGCACGTGTGCATGCACCTGTGTGCACCAATGGCACCAAACGGCCTATTTAAGCAGACAGCACCCTGCAGCGGATGTTGTCCATTCTACGGCTTTAGTGTGAGTTCCTGAGAGCAACCTGTATTTTGATCTCTGTTCCTGTGACCCTACTTATCTGACCTTGATTGACCCATGCCTGCACCAACCCCCAGCTTGCCCACAACGACTCTTCTGCCTGACCCTTGTGTACCTCGCTGGCTGCCTGTTAACGACCCTGTCTGTACCCGACAACTCTTCAGCCTACACCTTCTGTACTGCTTGCTTCACTACTCTACGGATTGCACTAGCCATTGACGGACCCTTCACACCACCACCAGTGATCCTGTCCAGCCCTCGTGCCCCCCTGTGCTCTGGAACCTCCTGTCTGTTCTACCAGGGGTTCCTGAACCAGGGCCTTAAGAGTGGTTGCTTCCTGCACAAGACAGACTCCACCAGGTGCGTGACAGATGGTGTCAGCAGGGCAGAGGATGGCCCTTGCAGGGGTGAGTACTACATGTATGTAGAAAATATTTGTTTAGCTTACATTTCAGCTTTAATCTCCCCACCCCTTGACTATTAAGCAAAATTACAAAAAAAAGTTCCTGAGAGCTGTTTTTTATCTGGGTCTACCGTTACAAGTCCCATGCCAGCCCCTCTTTTGGTGATTCAGTGCAGGAGTCTGGGCCCAGTGCCAACCAGTCTTGTTGAAGTCCTTGACTTATCGCTGCAGCAGTTAGATAGGGGGTATTATATATAAGGATGGGAAGGGGGTGGGGGTTCTGGCCTGAACACAGCTTTGAAACTCAAAGGTCAGCAAGACAGCCAATTTAGTAGTATTTTAAAAAAGAAAGCCAGCAATGGAGTAGCCTCCATATCTTCCATATTACAGGTTGCCTTTAACCTCTACAAGCACGGCGTCAAAATTAGAACGTCATATTTAGATTGTAATACTGAAGACAGCAGATGACGCATAGCTTGATACTGGGATTAGCTGACCCAAACAGCCTTTTAATAAAACCTGCCTTGCATTATTCTCATCTTCCTTGCATTTACCTGTAAAATCTTCTCATTCTCACCCACTGTGTAGGAATCCATTATCAAAATACCTACATGTAGTTTTCTTGAAATTGACACTGTGATAAAGAGATTTGTAGTAAAATCATTTAAATCTCCTCCATATAAGCCCTGCAAACCAGTCATCAAGTCAATAAGCCTTTTTTCCCTCCTAGCACAACTTGTGCATTGTCCAAACAGCTTTTATAAAGGAGGAGGGAGGCTGGATGTATCATAAACAACGGGATTATGCTGGAAATAAAATGCACAATGTTCATAGCTCCTATTCTTTATTACCTTTATTTACTTTTTTTTAACTCAATAATTTTTATTGAAAGAAAAAGTTTTACAAATATAGAATTATAAATAAATCAGGTAGATAGATCAAGTGCAGTATACATCAAGTGCAGCATATCTCTATACAGAAATTACCATTAACGTTTAGGCTTTAACAGTTATCATTAACCACATAAGTAGCACATCCGGGGTAATTACTACTAGCCAATTAGTTGTGTGGAATTGGTAGCGTGCGAGGGGAATTCTCCTACTTGAGTCATAGAAGACCTCCCACTTGTGCCTCCAGACCTTCCAGTCACCCCAGTGTAGACTAACTGTGACTGGAAGCGGGCACAACTCGGATAGGCTCGTTGTTAATTGTGCTATTGTCTTGGGTGTGACATGCAAGAGGATAATCAAATAACATTAGTGAGTATAACAATAATGGTTGATAGTGGAACTCAAAAGTCAAGAGTTAGGAGCAGAGGGTGCCGCATTTTGAATACGTACTGACCTAGGACTTATCCAAAAGTGGGATGAAGAGGCATATCATAGATTTGCAGTACGCCATTGGGTCCACTGATCCCATTTCTGGGAAGTGCGGTCTGTTGTGCCTAGGCTGCTGGCCATTATTTGTTTGTATAAGCAGTGTAAGTTGGTCGTCTCTATGACTTCCTGAAGTGTGGGAGGGACAAGGCTTTTTCAACTCCTAGTTAAATTAAGTTTGGCTGCTAGTAAAATATTGATTATGGTGTGTCGAGAGTTTGGCGGGTATTCCCCTATGTTTAAGGAGATAACTGCAAGATGGGGTAGCAGTAGGATTTGAGTATGTGTCGCTTGAGAGATTAAGTCAAAGACTGAATTCCAAAAGGATTTCAGAATTGGACATTTCCATAGTGTATGGAATAGGTCCCCTTTTTGACCACATTTCCTCCAACATTGGGAGGATTGTTTGGGGTAAAAACGGGCCATTTTTAGTGGGGTCCATGTACCATCTTTGTGTTGTTTTTAATGTTAGATCCCAGAGGGTAGCTTGGTAAGTATTTTCAAGTGCTAATTTCCATTGTTGTGTGGAAAATGATTTGTTTAGGTCCTGTTCCCATTCTATGTGAGCAGGTAGTTTATGTGGGATGTTTTTTTGCTGGAGAATATTGTAAAAAAGGGATATTGCTTTTTGGTTTGAATTTGGGGAATTGTAGTATGCCCATAATTGGAGAGGTATCTTTAGGGCCCATTGATTGAATTGAGAGATGCAATGCTTTATGCGGAGATGGGAAAATAGGTCTGTAGTGGGCAGCTTGTACTCCTTCTGAAGATTGGCAAATTATTTGGGTATATTGGTGTTGCCTTCAAAGAGTTCATTTACATGTAGAATGTCCTTCCGAAGCCACTGTGCTTGCTGTATGGAATCCATGACGTAGTTTAGAGATAGAAGAGGGATTTGGATAGAGTAGGCATTATGAATCTCTTGGGATTCTTGGAGTAGAGCTTTCCAGATTTTTACCGATATCAGCATTGCTGGGGGAGAATATGCGAGGGGATCCGGGCTCCCAGTGGAGTACTGAGTAACCAGTTACACAGTGAGCGGCCTGAAATGTACGTGGCTTCTATTTTGCCCCAAATGGTTTTAGGGGAAGGATGGAACCAGTCCTTCAAGTTCGTTAGAATCGAAGACTTATAGTAATCAAGAAAGTCTATGTAACCTGCTCCCCCCAACTTTCTTTGTCTAATTAGGTTTTTGTGGGCAGTTCGGGTTTTTTTTCCTGCCCATACATATTTGGATAATATAGATTGTAGGGATTTAAAGTAGGAGGTTGGGATAGGGATTTGTAGTGTTCAAAAAAGATAAAGGAGTTGAGGTAGGTGTAGCATTTTGAAAGCCGCAAGCCTCCCCATCCATGAGAATTCAAATTTAGATCGGTTGGATAGATATGATTGCAGCTTTGTTCGGAAGGGGGGGTAGTTAGTTTTTGGCCGTTTTAGCTAGGTGTATGCCAAGATAAGGGTATGCTGCTTTCTGCCCATGTGAATGGGTATTGTTGTTTTAGTAGTAAGCGACTTGTTGCGTCTAAGTTTAGGTCTAGTATGGAGGATTTGGATTTGTTTAATTTGTAATAGGAGGTTTCGCTGAACCAGGATAAAACTTTTTGTACTTCTGGGAGTGAGGAAGTGGGGTTGGTGAGTATTAAGTGAGTATCATCAGCAAATAAGTTTATTTTGTGTTCGTGGGATGCAATGGTTAAACCTGTGATATTGTTATTTGATCTGATGTGTTCAGCCAGTGGCTCCATCATGAGGTTGAAAATCAAAGGTGACAGTAGGCATCCTTGCCTAGTGCCGCTCATTATTTGAAAGGGGATTGATAATATTTCTGACGTATATATACTTTTGCCGATGGTGTTGAATAGAGGGCCACCATTGCCTTAAAGAATTGACCCCTGAACCCAAATTTTGTCAGTACCGAGGAAAGATATGTCCAATTGACTCTATCAAACGCCTTCTCTGCATCCAGAGAGAGGAGCAGAGAAGGCGTTCCTGAGTTCTCTGCAAAGTTTATCAGATTTATTAGTCACCTGGTGGCGTCTGAAGTCTGATGCCCTTTTGTAAAGCCGGATTGGTCCTCATGTATGAGTTTTGGTAGTAAATCAGATAGTATTTTGGCTAGTAGTTTGGCGTAGATTTCTAGATCCAGATTGAGGAGTGATATAGGGTGAAAGTTTTTTGGGGATGTGGGCTCTTTCCCTGGTTTTGGGAGAGTTATTATGGTTGCTTCAAGCATTTCAGAGGGAATAGATGAGGTAGAGGCTATCAAGTTGAGGAAAGCGCTTAGATGCAGAGATAAAATATCTTTGAACTGTTTATAATACTCCCCTGTGAAGCCCAGGGGATTTAGCATTAGGGAGGTTTGCTATAATTTCTGCAATTTCATATGTGGTGAAGGGTTCATTCAGATTTTGGTTTTGTTGATGGTTTAAAGAGGGGAGATTTACTTTTTTAGAAAGTTTCGGATTTCTTCATATGTCGGTTGGTGGGTTTTGGTGTCTGATTTTAGGTTGTACAGTTCGCTGTAATACTGGCTAAAAGCTTCTGCTATAGATTGGGGTTTTAAAAGTTTCTTGTTTGTGGTCGGGTGGTATAAGTGTGAAATTCTAGTTTTGGTACGGTGGCCTTTAATGCGGGAGGCCATGGCCTTCCCGGCTTTGTTCCAGGTAGTATACATTTTGGCTTTGAATTTTCTCTGTGCCTTGTCAGAGACATCTAAGAGGAAGGAGCGTAGTTCAAGGCGCAGAGAAAATAATTTAGATTGGAGGTAATCAGAGGGAGATACCTTATTCCTCTTGTCTGTATCAGCTATGGCTGTTGTGAGCTCTTCTAGGGGCAATATCTTTTTTTATTTGGCCCTGGATCCCATTTGAATTAGTGTACCCCTCATCACTGCCTTATGAGCATTCCACACTGTGACTGGGTCTGATGTTGAGTTGGAATTTATAAGGAAGTAATCTGTAAGCTATTTTTTGAGGGTGTCTCTGTTTGGAAAAGATAATTATTGGTCGCCACATGTAAGTGCGTGGATGAGAAGCATTGTCGGAGAGTGATATGCTAATGGGAGCGTGGTCAGACCAGGTGACAGTGTGGATCTCTGCAGAAAGAACATTTTGGAGTAACCATTTATCAGACAGAAATAAATCTATATGTGAGTAGGTGTTGTGACGAGGAGATAGGGACGTATAATCCTTCTCGCTTACATGACAACACCTCCACATATCGAGCAAATCATTATTAACCATAAGTTTGTCTAATGGAGATTTGCATCGTCTGGTCGCAGCCGTCGTGTCAATCTTGCTGTTTGGGATTAGATTGAAATCCCCACATAGAAGGAGATGGCCATGTTTGTAGGATTTCGCTTTTTTTTATGATCACTTTCTTAAGGAAAGGGATTTGTCTCTGATTGGGGTAGTACAGGGACACCAAAGTGTAATCTGTAGAGTTTATCGTGCATACCAAAATAATATAGCGTCCTTCCGGGTCAGTAATTGATTGGGTCAGATGAAAATTAACCGTGTTTCTGATTGCTATGAAGATTCCCCTTTGCTTTTTGGTGTAAGAGGCTTCAAAGTAGTGCAGAAATTGATGATGGTTGCAGGGCGGGTGTGAGTTCTGGACGAAGTGCGATTCTTGGACACATAGGACGTCACAGTTTTGTGACAATGCAGTTTTCCAAAGGGATGAGTGTTTTACAGGGTGATTTAACCTGTTTGCGTTTATGGATACTATTGAAACGGAGATGGTGACTGTAGTGGAGTCTGGGGATGCAGAGTTTACTCACTTTTAGGAGGTCTAAAGGCGTTGTCTTTGTTCGAGTGTTGCAGCTCCTATTGATAAGGTGTATAGGTAGACTGGTTCCTTCAGTGGGCGTTCACTTTCTCGTAGGATGTACACTGGTGGAAAAGAAATGGGTATAGAGAGGAATAAGGGAGAGAGAAAACACAAACAACTCTAAGGGAGAAAGAATAGAGCAAAACATTAACAGTAACCGTTCAGCAGTTCAGATCCTGAGGAGTGCTGCAAATCTAGAGGGGTAAAGTTCACTGGGAATTGAGTCGAGCATTGGACCGGGGGAAGTTGTTGGTAGTGAGTAGTCGGGAGCATGTTTTCACTTAGGTTTGTATCTACGATGGTCCTTGTGTTGCATCCTCTGTTGTAGAGGGCTGTCTCTTTGGGTAGGATAGCTTAGGTTGTCAGGAGGATCCAGAATAATGCCCCATGAATGGAGGAGATGCATGTCTCTTTCTGGAGATGATATGGCATGTTTGCTCCCATTGTGCATAATTATGATGATGGCTGGGTGGCGCCATTTGTACACCAGCTTATGGTTAGATAAGGCTTTGGTGATGGTTTTTAGTTGCCTGCGCATTTGCAGGGTGTGCTTGGAAAGATCTGGAAAGATTTGGATACGATCATAAGGAGCTGAGAGATTGTTTAGCCTGCATATTTTAGACAGAATTTGTTCCTTAGCCGAATAAAAATGAATCATCTGGGTGGCTGGGTTTTGGGATTCTGTGAATCCGGTCAATGATTAGCTCCATTGGAGAGAGTGTAGGCAGTAGGGTGGAGAACAGATCTGTGGCGTATTTTTGAAGGTCATGGGGGGACCGATTCAGGGACGCCATGCAATTTGACGTTGTTGCATCTACTGTGGTCCTCAAGGTCCACTAATTTGTCCCTTATCCATGTAGTGTCCTCTTTTTGGTCTGTATAAGCGTCAACCAGATCGTTGACAGTGTGGGCACATTCAGTCATTTTTATTTCTCTAAGTGGTGCTCTCTGTTCCACATGTGCGGTATCTCGGCCGTTACTCTATGAAAGAGGGATGAGAGGCTAGACATAAGAGATGATTGTAGGGACAGTAACATGTCCTTCATCATTGTGTCCAGCACTGGCTGCCCAGACGTGGGGAATGATGCAATAGATGTTTGGTGGCTATGATCTGGACCAAAGGCCTGCTGATCTGTACTCGCTGTGTCAGATGAGTGCTGTGGTGAATCCAAGCGCATCCTGGCCTTTGCTGGACTGAGGGAGGTTGGGCTAGTCCATGGTGATTGAGAGGGGGATAGTGGAGCAAATTCTCCTTGAATATCTCCCAGATCTGTGTCTGGGAGGTCCATGTATGCCGCTGAGTTGTCTGAGGCCACGTTGCTGGCGCCATCTTGGATTCCTCCCCTGGCTGGCGTGGGTCTAAAGTAGAAGTCTGTACATTTTTGCGGCTGTTGTTCTTCTTTCCGCTTGCGCTGCATTGTTAGGTGTAGTTCCCCGGTGTGAGGAAACGAGTCTGGACTGCTGCGGGATGGATAGTGTCCGCCCGGTCCGTGCAGAGAGCTCTCAGCTTAAGCTGCCATCACGAGCACTCGCAAGCCACGCCCCCTTTATTTACATTTTAATTGATATACAGATAGGTGAGAAATTGTGCATGACTTGTGCGGTTTGTTACGTTCTGCATCAAAATTCGAACAAATTTTTCGTTATTTGGAAATTCGGAGTAATTTTGGAAGAATGACAATAGTAACAATTTTATATTAAATTCTCTATATTAATTATTTCAATATACATAAAAAAACACAGACTCTATTTGAGCTCATGCAGGAGCTTCTACATATTATTTAACCACTTCCGAACCGCGTGCCATCGTTATACGTCGGTACAGATAGGTGCCATAACCCCAGTATTTTTAAAAACGGCGGGCGGTCCGCTTTAAGCTAAGTATGGTCTCCACGGCGGATGCACCACGAGATCACTTTTATCTGCGGCAGGAGAGGTGCCCCCTCCCGCCGTATCCCAGTCGTCTCCGCCACTTACTGGAGCTATCGGTAGCACGGGAGAGGATCCGATCCTTTCCCCTGAGAGGCTAGTAACGCACACAGAACTGTATGGCGTTAAACTGGCAGTAACGCACACAGAAGTAAACGGCGTTAAACTTGCAGTAACACACACAGAACTATATGGCCTTAAACTGGCAGTAACGCATTTAGAACTATATGGCATTAGACTGTCAGTAATGCACACAGAAGTTAATGGCGTTAAACTGGCAGTAACACACTTAGAAATATATGACGTTAAATTAGCAGTAACGCACACAGAAGTAAATGGCATTTTGGACATTTTCAATTAGGGGTGTACTCACTTTTGTTGCCAGTGGTTTAGACATTAATGGCTGTATGTTGAGTTATTTTGAGGGGACAGCAAATTTACACTGTTATACAAGCTGTACACTCACTACTTTACATTGTAGCAAAGTGTCATTTCTTCAGTGTTGTCACATGAAAAGATAGAATAAAATATTTACAAAAATGTGAGGGGTGTACTCACTTTTGTGAGATACTTTATATGTATATATATATATATATATATATATATATATATATATATGTATATATATATGTATATATATATATATATAACATTTTTTCTTTTATTTTTTTATTTTTTTTACTTGATTGCTATCACAGGGGGTTAATAAACCCCTATGTGATAGCATTGGGCAGGCGACAGGTAGTCTTTATGGAGAATTTAGGGGCCTAGTGGACCCCAATATCTCCTCTGCCCTTTGCACCATCTATCATAGCACAGATCGGTTTGGTTAGATGTGTCCCCTGGCTGTCCTGGCCAGAAAATGGTGCGTATGAAACCAGAAGTGACATCAATTCCAGTTTCATTGTTTGTATGTGAGATCTCACAGCAATATCTCTCCCCTAGCTGGCGGTTGTGTTCCCGGGTACCGGTAAGAGTGGGAGAGCCCCGGTACCACAGGAGGAGGGGAAGGGGGGGGTGCCGCCAGCAGGAGGGAGGGGAGGCACAGCGCTGCCGACTCTGTGAAAGTGATAGGCAGCTACGGAGCTGCTGCGTCACTTTTCACTTTGACACAAGCTGATTGCTACTACTGCTACAAACCATCAGCTTGTGATTAACCATTTCAGCTACAGAAGGTTTTACTCCCTTCATGACCAGGCCAATTTGCGATACGGCACTGCTTTTTCCCACAAATAGAGTTTCTTTTTGTGGTATTTGACCACCTCTGTGGTTTTTATTTTTAGCTCTATAAACAAAAAAAGGCCGTCAATTTTGAAAAAAAAACAATATTTTTTATTTTCTGCTATAAAACATATCAAATAAAAAAATGTAAAAAATCAAATTTATTCATCAATTTAGGCCAATATGTATTCTTCTACATCAGTGGTTCTCAACTCCGGTCCTCGGGACCCACTAACAGGCCAGGTTTGCAGGATAACTGAAATACATCACAGGTGATATCATTAGCTGGTCAGTGATTGCAGTATTCTAGTCTGCATCTCTCCAAGGCAATACTTAAAATCTGGCCTGTTGGTGGGTCCCGAGGACCAGAGTTGAGAACCACTGTTCTATATAGTCTTGGTGAAAAAAAATACCAAGTAGTGTATATTGATTGGTTTGCACAAAAGTTATAGCGTCTACAAAACTATGAGCTAGATTTATGGACTTTTTACTGTTTTCACTATTAATGGCAGTGATCAGTGATTTTATCGGGACTGCGACATTGCGGTGGACAAATCTGACACTTAGGCTACTTTCACACTGCAGTGCGGCCACAAGGGGTTAAAACTGGTTTAAAAGTGCCGGCGGTGTGCAGCTGCTTCTGCAGCGCTTGCCATTCATTTCAATGGCAGGGGTGGTGGTGGAGCGGCGTATACACCATTCACCTCACCCCCCCAAAGATGCTGCTTGCAGGACTTTTTCTAACATCCTGCAAGCGCACCGCCCCAGTGAGAGAGCACTCAGGGCTTTCCCAATGAGGTGCATCGCGGCCGCCGGACCCTCTGATTGGCTCCTGCTGTGTCCAATCACAGCGGGAGCGGGGCTCTGGATTTCATGAACATAATCATGTACAGGTACGTGATTTTGGCCAGGGGGGCCACCCTGCCACAGTATATATGCGGTGGGTGGTCCAGAAGTGGTAAAAGGTTCACTCTTTGGAGGTACGTAGTACATCCAATGAGCTGAACTGGTTAATGTGGTAGCAGACCCAGGATTTTGACTTTTACCTACAGATAAGCTTATAATAAAGCTTACCTGTAGGTTAAATGAATATCTCCTAAACCTGCACCATTTAGGAGATATTCGCCTGGTTGGCAGCCGATGACATCACAGGTATGCCATTCCCTCACAGCTTTGTGCTGTGGCCGTGACTCCATCCCGCATGTGCAGGAGTGATGTCATCGTATCTCGGCCATTCACGTGGCTGCAGAAAGCGAAGGATGATGATGGAAGCCTCTGCAGCAGTGACAGATCGCCGCCTACTAGCGCATTATGCCTTTACCTTGCAGGAAGAAGTTTTTTTTTTCTTTCTACAACTTTACTACCGCTTTAATCGCTTCCCGACCACTCGCCACATTTAGACTACGGCAAGGTGGCTGGATAGCGCGAACCTCCGTATACCCGTACGACAGCCCATGTATGTGATATAGCCGGTGACCCCGTGAACGCCTTGTACAGAGGCAGAACGGGGATCTGCCTATATAAACAAGGCGAATCCCCGTTCTGTCAGGGGACATCTCAGAGATCTGCTGCCCCCAGTGATCGGGAACAGTGATCTCTGTCATATCCCTGGCAGCCCATCACCCCTACAGTTATAACACACCCAGGGAACATAGTTAACCCCTTGATCGCCCCCTGCTGTTAACCCCTTCCCCGCCAGTGTCATTTATACATTGATCACTGCATTTTTATACTGTAGCACTGATCAATGTAATAATGTCACCGGTCCCCAAAAAGTGTCATTTGGGGTCAGATTTGTCCTCCACAATGTCGCAGTCCCACTAAAAATCGCAGATCGCCGCCATTAACAGTAAAAACAATAATATAAAAAAAGGTCCCTAAATCTATCCCATAGTTTGTAGATGTGGTAACTTTTGTGCAAACCAATCAATATACGCTTATTGGGATTTTTTTACCAAAAATATGTAGAATACATATCGGCCTAAACCGATGAATACATTTGTTTTATATATATATATATATTTTTTTTTTTTGGGATATTTATTATATTAGAAAATAAAAAAATTGTTTTTTTAAAAATTGTGTCTCTTTTAGTTTATAGCGCACAAAATAAAAACTGCAGAGGTGATCAGAAATGATGCAGAGGTGATCAAATACCACCAAAAGAAAGCTCTATTTGTGGGGAAAAAAGGACGTCAATTTCGTTTAGGTACAACGTCGCATGACCGCGCAATTGTCAGTTAAATTGACGCAGTGCCATATTGTAAAAATGGTCTGGTCAGGAAGGGGGTAAATCCTTCCGGGACTGAAGTGGTTAAACTGAATTTGTATGTATAAATTAAATAATAAAGTAATTCTCCATGTCTCATAGCTATTCCATAATTATGGGGTGCGTTTCCCCAAAAGATTTACGAAGACTACACAAAAAAAAAAAAAAAATCCAAGGAAATAGGCCGCACACATTTATCATAAAACTTTTATCAATTACACCCTTTACTCATGTTTGCATTCCTCCCCACAATGACACAAAGTTAAAACTGACAATTGTCATTATTCTCTCTCCGGAGACACCACTCAATTTAATTGCCTATTTCATTACATATTACAAGGTAACATGCAAGATACATGGGTGGGTTTATTGGGATATAAATCTCATGAAGTAATGTCACCAATAAATATTCCAATAATTGATTTTCCCCCTCCATTTTATATACCAAAGCCCTTATACAAATACCCTTTAATTTATAGTCTGTAATAAGTCAATGAATAAATTGTGACATTTAACCACTCTCCTCCTAATTGTGTTTTTTTTCATATTCAGTGGAACCTTGGATTACGAGCATAATCCATGCCAGGAGAATGCTTGTAAACCAAAGCACTCGTATATCAATACAAGTTTCCCCATAGGAAACAATGGAAACTCAGATAATTAATTCCACGGTCACTGCTTGTCTATACAGTACTGTACATGGCCACAGTTCCAGGGGTGCCTGGTGTATGCAATACCGCATGAGGCCAGATTTGCAGGGGGGGTAGGGGGCTGGTGAGCAGGGCTGGCAAAAGACATTGTGCTGCCTGGCTCCAAGAATGAAATGCTGCCCCCCCCCAAAAAAAAAAAAAAATCATGCCCACCAAAAGACCCCCACATCCATTATTTTATATCATGATCATTTAAACTAAATTCATCAGGAAGTCAGATTTACATGCAGCAGCAACTTGTCTATATGCAAAATTATATGACATACCATTATGTTCAATTCCAAGGGGTGGGCTAGGGTAGTATATAGACAGGGTAGGGTAGTATATGGACAGGCTAGGGTAGTATATAGACAGGCTGGGGTAGTATATAGAAAGGCTAGGGTAGTATATAGACAGACTAGGGTAGTATATGGACAGGCTAGGGTAGTATATAGACATGCTGGGGTAGTATAGAGAAAGGCTAGGGTAGTATATAGACAGGCTAGGGTAGTATATGGACAGGCTAGGGTAGTATATAGACAGGATAGGGTAGCATATAGATAGGCTAGGCAGACAGATATATGATGGGATCGGAAAGATATATGATGGGGTCGGACAGATATATGATGGGATCGGACAGGTA
>BLSH010433818.1:150607-166465 GCA_018402905.1 Glandirana rugosa
CAGATATATGATGGGATCGGACAGGTATATGATGGGATCAGACAGATATATGATGGGATCGGAAAGAACAGACTAGGGTAGTATATGGACAGGCTAGGGTAGTATATAGACAGGCTGGGGTAGTATAGAGAAAGGCTAGGGTAGTATATAGACAGACTAGGGTAGTATATGGACAGGCTAGGGTAGTATATAGACAGGCTGGGGTAGTATATAGAAAGGCTAGGGTAGTATATAGACAGGCTAGGGTAGTATATAGACAGGATAGTGTAGTATATAGATAGGCTAGGGTAGTATATAGAAAAGCTAGGGTAGTATATGGACAGGCTAGGGTAGTAAATGGGCACACTAGGGTAGTATGTAGACAGGCTAAGGTAGTATATAGACAGGCTAGGGTAGTAAATGGGCACACTAGGGTAGTATATGGACAGGCTAGGGTAGTATATAGACAGGCTAAGGTAGTATAGGGACAGGCTAGGGTAGTATATGGACAGGCTACGGTAGTATATGGACAGACTAGGGCAGTATAGGGACTGGCTGGGGTAGTATATAGACAGGCTAGGGTAGTATATATACAGGCTAGGGAAGTATAGGGTTCAATTTGCTGCTCCTCTCAAAGTGCTGTCCGGGTCCAATGGACTCACTGGGCCTCTAAGACGTCGGGATCACTCGGCAATGCTCGGAAAGTGTTTACACTTTCGGTATTTTAGAGGGATTCCTAGAATTTCCTGCCACCTCCGAGGCTCATCAGCGCCCCCGAAAACCTGGCCACATGCGGTATTGCATGAAAAAAGGCAAATTTTTACTCGTTATGCGAGACACCACTTGCAAACTGAGTCAGAATTTAAAAACAAACTGCTTATATTGCCAAACGCTCGTTAACCACGTTACTGCCAATCTGAGGTACCACTGTATATGATGCTGCATAAATCCATCATATTGCGTAATTTATAAATAGACCAATATATGTTTTCATTTGGTTTGAATCCTCAAAGTGATACTAAACAGAGAAGTGTTAATTGCCATAATTCATTCGCATAATTCATATATATCATGTCACTGTATTTTTTTTGTTTTTTAACTCCTTCATGCCTAAGCCTTTTTCTGACATTAGCTGCTTATAAGTTAAAATCTGTATTTTTTGCTAAAACAATTACTTAGAACCTCCAAACATCATATACATTTGTTTTTAGCAGAGACCCTAGAAAATAAAATGGTGATCATTGAAATATTTTATGTCACACTGTATATGCGGCCTTTCAAATGCAATTTTTTAGGAAGAAATACACTTTCATGAATTAAAAAAAACACAAAACACTAAAGTTAGCCCAATTTTTTTGTATAATGTGAAATAGACGAGTACGCAGAGTAAATAGATACCTAACATGTCACGCTTTAAAATTGCGCAGACTCGTGGAATGGCGACAAACTACAATACTTAAAAATCTCCATAGGCGACGCTTTAAAACATTTCTACAGGTTACCGATTTTGAGTCACACGAGATTTTCGAGTCTTGCACGAGAATTATTGCTCTCGCTCTAATGATCACGGCGATACCTGACATGTGGTTTGAACACTGTTTACATTTGTGGGCGCGACTTACGTGCGCGTTAGTTTCTGCTCGTGAACATGGAGGGATGGATCTTATTTATTTTATTTTATTTTTTTATTTTTACCCTGTCCTCTTTTTTTTTATTTTGTAAACATCCCTTGTGACAGTAATGGGCAGTGACAGGTACTCTTTATGGAAGGATCTGGGGTCTGGGGTAGTTTTCACGTACCTGATAGGAGACTGATATGACTAGCCACTTCAGCCCACTTTGGGACCAGGCCATTTTTTGGGATTCGGCACAGCGTCACTTTAACTGACAATTGCGCGGTCGTGCGACATTGTACCCAAACAACGTCCTTTTTGCCCCACAAATAGAGCTTTCTTTTGGTGGTATTTGATCACCTCGGCATCACTTCTGATCACCGCTATAAACAAAAAAAGAACGACAATTTTGAAAAAAAAAACAATATTTTTTACTTTTTGCTAAAATACAAATCCAAAAAAAAATGTAAAAAAGCAAATGTATTCATCAGTTTTGGCTGATATATATTTGTGGTAAAAGCAATCAGCGTTAATTGATTGGTTTGCGCAAAAGTTGCCGCGTTTACAAACCATGAAACTTCATTTTTCTCTTTTGTACTATTTTTTTTTACTAGTAATGGTGGCGATATGCGATTTTTATCGGGACTGTGATATTGCAGCCGACATGTCGGACATTTTTTATACTTTTTTGGGACCACTGACATTTATACAGTGATCAAAATTAGCCACTGATTACTGTGTAAATGTCACTGACAGGGAAGGGGTTTACCTGCAGGGGGCGATCTAGGGGTTAACTGTGTTCCATAGGCGTGTTCTAACTGTATGAGGGCTGGGCTTGCAGGGACATAAGAGATCTAACTGATCCTGATTACAGGGATCAGTAGATCACTATCATGCCACCTGACAGAGCGGCGAACCGCCGCGTTTACATCGGCAGTTCCCCGTTCTTCCTGTGTAGTAGGCGATCGTGGGTCACCACGGACTTTGAGTCTGCGCATCCCGCGGCCACACTGAGGGAGCACACAGCGGGCACGAGAGCGCGCCCCCGGCGCACGCTCGCCCCCTATCCACATCTGCGCAAATCACCATTTATAGAAGGCGTTTTGTGTTATGCTGCCACTCTGCAGCAGTAAATGTATGCGACGCAGTCGGGAAGTGGCTAGACATGTGCACTACTGAAAAATATGTTCGTTTTTGTTTCAATTATTATTTGTTTTTTTTTGGAAATTCGGAAATCAGAAAATTTGAAAGTTTGTGAATTCGGAAATCAGGAAATTCGGGAATTCGGACATTCGGAGATTCGGATTCGAAAATTTGAAAATTCGAAAATCTGAAAATCTGAGAATTCGGGAATTTGAAAATTCAGAAATTTGGATTCGAAAATGCAAAAATTCGGAATCCTGAAAATTTGAAAATCAGAAAACGAGAAAGAAAATCCAAAAATGTGAAATAATAACTAACAAAGAATAACTAACTAATAAATTATAGCTATTGGAATTTCCTCTCAAATTTGGCTGTAAGTGAATGTAACAAATGCAAATTTATCTGAAGTTGCGAATTATCCAAAATAACAAATCTTAACAAACGGAAATGGAACAAATTAATAATAAATAATAATAGTTATAATAAAACGTTTTTATCATTATTATTATTGTTATTTATTACTAATGTTCCATTAGTTTAGATACAGCATTCATTATTTCGGATAATTCGTACCTTCGGATAAATTCGTATTCGTTACGTTCACTAACAGCCAAATTTGAAACGAAATCCCAATACCTATAATTTAATAGTTAGTAAGAGTTAAGTTATTATTAGTTAGTCATTATTTCAGATTTTTGAATTTTCGGGTTTTCGAGTTTTCGGATTTTCATTCTTATTTTCGGATTTTCGAATTTCCGAGTTTTCAAATTTATGAATTTTCGAATTTCCGAATATTCTAAAATGCGGAAATTCAGATATTTCTGAATTAACGACTTTGTTGAAATTTGTTAAAAAAATGCATTCGGAACGAAACGAATTGGACATGTCTAGATATGACGAGGTTGGCCTCTTATATCTTCAGAGTGGAAAAGAGGGTACCGAGGGATAGGAGAAACACAAGTGCCAGTAGGTGTTCATAGAAGAACTTGCAGCTGGAGCAGGAGATCCTGGGAAGCAGGTGGACCATCAGGACAGGAACAGTAGCTGAACTCAGGAAACCAGCTGGGATTAAAGGGGCAATCCGCTTGTGCTGCAGGTTCAGGATGCAGGGCTTGTCAGAGCTCTCAGTGAAGTGCAGAGTGGAAAGCCAGGCACGCGCTCAAGCAGGAAGGACAGCCATGATTGGAGGAAGAGGCGTGGCCGCAGGAATAGCCAGGGTCATCAACAGGCAGGCAGCGAGGTACCGAGTTTAAGCAGAGACAAAGTCAGGAACACCGGGGTCAGAAATAAAGTAACAAATCAGAAGCAGGATCCAAGATCAGGTCAGGAGCAAACCAGGTCAGCAACCAGGGAAATACACAGGAACAACGCAGGATGCAGGGAAAAGCTGAAAGACCAGTAAGCACATGAGGAAAAGCATCCTTAAATAACCCGTCTGGCGCCAACATGTACTGTGTGCGCGCCCGTGCCGTGCACATGCGTACGCCTGGACACTATTCCGCTAATAATTCTGCACGCATGCACATTTCTGCGAGCCAAATGTCTGAAAGGCATTCTCTGACATTAGGACTGTGCGGGGGAGGCAGAGAGTAAAAGGGGGCATTGTGGTTAGAGATAAAAGGGGGGGAACAGCAAGGGGCACATTGATGGGGGGGCTGTGATTACTTGGGTACTGTACTGTAAAGAGGGCACTGTGATATAAAAAGGACTACACTTTAAAGGGGCACTGTAATGAATACAGTGCCCAATTATAATGCAGTCCACTTTATATCGCAGTGCCCCCTTTACGTTATAGTGCCCTAGCAATCACAGTCCCCATAACTGTGCCCCTGTGCATCGCATACTAGCACATTATGTTAAAATTACCTGCAAATGAAACCCTTGTCGTCACCGCTGGAGGCTGCATCCATTTTCGCCCGTCTTGCTTGCGGGTCCGCAGACTCCGGCTGTGTGACTGGCCAGAGTCACGTGATGTCACTTCCGCACATGCACCCGGCTGGATAACACGTGATCGATCACCTGCGTGGGTCGCGCATTGCGGCGATCAGTGGTGCGGTGTGACAGTCTGACACACCGCATTACTGATCTCGGTAAAGAGTCTCCGTCGGAAGCTCTTTACCACGTGATCAGCCGTGACCCATCACGGCTGATCACAGTGTAAACAGGAAGAGCCGTGTATCGGCTTTTCCTCTACTCGCGTCTGAAGATGCAAGTAGAGGAGAGGTGATCAGCGGCTTTTCTGACGGGGGGGGGGTTCTGCGCTGATTGTGTATCAGTGCAGCCCCCCAAGGATCGCCACCCAGGACCACCAGGGAGCCTGTCCAGGGACCACCAGGGAGCCCATCCAGGGATCCCCAGGGAACCCACCCAAGACCACCATGTAAGGGGCACACACCATACTATAGGCATGGCACTGTGCTCATATGTTATGCCTGCCAGTGCCTCCTTATCAGTGCCGCCTAACAGTGCCCTCTATCAGTGCTGTCTATGAGTGTTCACCAGTGCCCACCAGTGCCACCTATCAGTGCCCATCAGTGCCACCTACCAGTGGCCATCAGTGCCACCTATCAGTGCCCATCTGTGCCGCCTATGAGTGTCCATCAGTGCCGCTTATCAGTGCCCATCAGTGCTGCATATAGGTGCCTCATCATCAGTGCCCCCTCATCAGTGCTGCCTCATCAGTGCCAATTAGTGCCACCTCATCAGTGCCTGTCAGTGCAGCCTTATCAGTGCCCATCAGTGAAGGAGAAAATGTACTTATTTACAAAGTTTTGTGACAGAAACAAAGAATAACTTTTTTTTTCAAAATGTTTGGTCTTTTTTTATTTGTAGCGCAAAAAATAAGACCCCCAGAGGTGATCAAATACCACCAAAAGAAAGCTCCATTTGTGATAAAAAATTATAACAATTTATTTTGGGTAAAGTGTTGCACGACCGCGCAATCGGCACTCAAAATGTGATAGCGCTAAAAGCTGAAAATTGGTCTGGGCGGGAGGGGGGAAAGTGCCCGGTATTGTAGTGGTTAAAGGGGGAACTGTGCTGTAAAAGTGGGTTGTGGTGTGAAGGGGGCTGAGGACCGGCTCCGTGAATATCCAGTCACCAACCGCCCCTGCGAACATCCCCCCCCCCCACCCAGTCCCTGAAAAATTGTCTGCCAGGCAAACTGTCCCTGGTGCAAAAAAGGTTGGGGACCGTGGCCATAGAGAACACCGGCTGGTCTACACAATCTCAATCTGCACTGGGGACACAAAGAAGATAGGAGGGACAGCTGAAGGCAGGATCAACCAGGTATATTTTACTCAACACAAAACAAATGCTTTAGTGGCTTTATGAGTATGAACAATATAAAGAATGTAATGAGATTTTTTTTATAGTCTGGGTTTAATGACACTTTGATGACTTCTATGGTTAGCCGCACCATAAATCCAATCCAGTAAATCAGAGAATGGGTGGTGCTTGACCCAGAGAACATTGAACCTTTTCAGGACATTTTCACAGGGCCAAGGCCACCTAGAAGGTGAGACAATTTACTAACAATTTCCATAGTGAAACCTCCTAGCGAGCAAGGTAAATGCTTGGATAAAGATGAGAACTTTGCAGCGGCTGGGCCATGTTTTCAGAGTTGGCATTTAACTGAAGGGTACCTTTAAGTTTTGTTTTAACAAACAAAGTACATAAACAGATTGGGGATGATGAGACGCGCCCAAAATAGAACCCGCATTAATTACGCCCAATGCATTCTCCCAATGCAGATCCTTCTTATAATATATTGCCGTACAGTATGTGGCATTTCCAAATGTAAATGAAGCCATAAAGATATTCATGGAGGAATTATGCATTCGTTCAGTGTCACTTCTACAGAGAGCTGAAACACTCAGCCTAATGGTTTATGGTGTAAGAGACATAATGAATCACCAGCAAGGGAATCGCTGAAGTTAAAGCAGATTATCTTAGGAATTCCAAATCCTATCGTGACTTTTTGGCTTTGTCACCTCTGGTGTTGAAGACTGCATCATTTATGGAGATAAGCAGTGCATGTCCTCATTAGCAGAAGCCACCGTGTCTACCTTGTTTCAAAGGCAGCTAAAATACAATGCAGGTTCTAATCCTATTATGAAGAGCGGCCTACAAGTCAAAGCAACAGGAACATGGTGCGAAGACGGCGCAAAGTCTTTATTCATGAGCTTTAAAGGGGCTTGTGAACTACTTCCGGAACTAAGAGCGGCTTGAAGCGTGATGTATCAAAGAGGATTTCAAGTTAGAAAAAGTGCTTCTTAGCTTGTTAACCAATTAACCACTTCACCCCCGGAAGAATTTCCCAGTTTAGGACCAGATCTCTTTTTGCGATTCGGCACTGCGTCGCTTTAACTGACAATTGCGCGGTCGTGCAAACTAAATTTGCGTCCTTTTTTTCCCACAAACAGAGCTTTCTTTTGGTGGTATTTGATCCCCTCTGCGTCATTTCTGATCACCGCTATAAACAAAAGAAGCGCGACCATTTTGCAAAAAAACCCAAATTTCTTACTTTTTGCTAAAATCCAAATCCAAAAAAAAAATATTAAAAAAACATTTTTTTTCACCGGTTTTGGCCGATTTATATTCTTCCTCATATTTGAGATTAAAAAAATCGCAATCGGTGTTTATTGATTGGTTTGCGCAAAAGTGGCCGCGTTTACGGATGGTGAGAATTAATTTCTGGGGTTTTTATTTATTTATTTATTTTACTAGTAATGGCGGTGATCTGCGATTTTTGGCGGGACTGCGATATTGGGGCGGACGTGTCGGACATTTTTGGCACTTTTTTGGGACCATTGACATTTATACAGCGATCAGAAATTTAAATGTGCACTGATTACTGTATAAATGTCATTGGCATTGAAGGGGTTAACCTGCAGGGTGTAGTGAAGGGGTTAACTGTGTTCCCTGGGTGTGTTCTTACTGTGGGGGGGTTGGGCTACCATGGGCATGAGAGATCTAACTCATCCCAGTGACAGGGATCAGTAGATCACCCATGCCCGCACTGTCAGAATGGGGAACCGCCGTGTTTACATTGGTGGTTCCCCGTTCCTTGCTTGTGGCCGCTCGTCACGGCTCGGGCGGACCCGATGTCCTCAGGAGTGCGGCGGGCGCGCGTGCCCCTTAGCGGCCATTCGCAGATTGCCGTATTTTTACGGCGATTTGCGCACAGCATCCACACTGCCGCCGTGAATACACGGCAGGCGGTGGGGAACTGGTTAAGGACCGGAAGGATTTCCGCCTTAATGATCAGGTCATTTTTTGCGATACGGCACTGCGTCACTTTAACGGACAATTGCGTAGTCATGCGACGTTGTACCCAAACAAAATTTGTAAAAGCTTGCCAGCAGGATACGCCACTCTATCTTGTAAGGGGGAAGCTAGCAGACAATCAGGTCCTCCACCCAACCTCAGGTGCTCTGGCTTCACGAGCGTCCTCCCAACACTCCAATAGCAGGCCAGTGTAAAAAAATAAAAAATGAGCACACTGGATTTAAGTCCAATCTTCTAGTTGATTGCTGCATGGTTAGGTTAAAGCAGTACAAGCTAACGCGTTTCGGCAACCAAAGTGCCTTGTTCACAGCAATCCTAACGCAAACTAACGCGTTTCGGCAACCAAAGTGCCTTGTTCACAGCATACATGCTGTGAACAAGGCACTTTGGTTGCGGAAATGCGTTAGCTTGTACTGCTTTAACCTAACCATGCAGCAATCAACTAGAAGATTGGACTTAATTCCAGTGTGCCGCTCATTTTTTATTTTAAACAAAATGTATGTCCTTATTTTTCCCACAAATAGAGCTTTCTTTTGGTGGTATTTGATCCCCTCTGCAGTTTTTATTTTTTGAACAAAAAAAAACAATATTTTTTTACTTTTTGCTATAATAAATACCCACAAAAAATGTAAAAAAACTAATTTCTTCATCAGTTTAGGCCAAAATGTATTCTTCCACATATTTTTGGTTAAAAATAATCGCAATAAGCGTATATTGATTGGTTTGCACAAACGTTATTGCGTCTGTTCTTTTTTTTTACTAGTAATGGCTGCGATCAGCGATTTTTAGCAGGACTGCGATATTGCGCCTGACAGATTGGACACTTTTGTCACTTTTTTGGGACCAGTGACATTTATGCAGTGATCAGTGCTATAAAAATGCACTGATTATTGTATAAATGACACTGGCAGGGAAGGGCTTAACACTAGTGGTGATCAAGGGTTTAGATGTGTTCCCTGGGAGGTGTTTCTAAATGTACGGAGGATGGGCTGCCTGGGAAAACACACAGATCTGTCTTCCTGCATAGCAGAAAGACAGGATCTGTGTGATCTCCCCTCTCAGAACAGAGATCTGCCTTGTTTACACAAGCAGATCCCCATTCTGCCACTGCCAGGAACGATCGCGGGTGGCTGGTAGACATTGAGTCCGCCCCACCCGCTGATTGGCTCCCCCACTGGCCAGTGGGCGTGCACGCCCACAAAACCCGTTCCGATGCACAATCACTGAGATTTGCGGGAACGAGTGGACCTGCCGCTGTAAAATGACGGCAGCTGGTCGGCAAGTGGTTAAAGTGAAACTCCAAGTGACTGTGAAACACCAGCATTGTGGTAGGAGTGTCCTGGGCTGGGGCTGCATGAGTGCTGCCGGCACTGGGGAGCTACAGTTCACTGAGGGAACCATGAATGCCAACATGTACTGTGACATACTGAAGCAGAGCATGATCCCCTCTCTTCGGAGACTGGGACGCAGGGCAATATTCCAACATGATAACGACCCCAAACACACCTCCAAGACAACCACTGCCTTGCTAAAGAAGCTGAGGATAAAGGTGATGGACTGGCCAAGAATGTCTCCAGACCTAACCCCTATTGAGCATCTGTGTGGCATCCTCAAATGAAAGATGGAGGAGCGCAAGGTCTCTAACATCCACCAGCTACGTGATGTCATCATGGAGCAGTGGGCGTGGATTCCAGTGGCAACCTGTGAAGCTCTGGTAAACTCCATGTCCAAGAGGCATGGGTGTGTGCAGCCTATTGTAGTAGGGTGTGCACCCCAAAGCTCAAACACAAATGCCTTTCTCTGCAGGTTCAGCTGCACGGGGCAGTGAATGAAAAGAAGTGATCTGTGCTGAGTGACTTCCTGTTCATTCACAAACTAAAGCATAGTAAACACAGTTTACTATGCTTCTGTTATGAATAAACACAGTGAGTGAGCATATTCACTGTGTTCATTTAGAAAAAGGAAGACGCTGGTAAATGACATATTTACTGTCCCCTTCCCCCATTCTCCTTCTCCATCCTGGAATATCCCTTGCAGCAGCTGGTGGGAGAGGATGGGAGCCAGCAGCACTGTGGTGCAGGGGGGGCAACACGGCAGGCAGTAGGGGGAATCAACACCACACGTAGTGACACACCCTGTGCACGCCTATTCCAAGAGGGTTAAGGCAGTGCTGGAAAATAATGGTTGCCACACAAAATATTGACACTTTGGACCCAATTTGGACATTTTTACTTAGGGGTGTACTCACTTTTGTTGCCAGTGATTTAGACATTAATGGCTGTGTGTTGGGCTATTTTGAGGGGACAGCAAATTTACGCTGTACACTCACTACTTTACATTGTAGCAAAGTGTCATTTCTTCAGTGTTGTCACATGAAAAGATATTAACTTAATATGTACAGTCTGGAGGAAAGAAGGGAGAGGGGAGACATGATTGAAACCTTTAAATACATCAAGGGGGTGAATAAGGTTCAGGAGGGCAGTCTTTTCAATATGAAACCAAAATAAAGAACACAGGGACCTCAAACTAACTGGGGGGAAGTTCAAAACTAATCTTAGAAAGTATTATTTTACTGAAAGGGTGGTTGATGATTGGAATAAACTACCAACAGAGGTTGTGAGACAGTCAACAGTAAATGGCTTCAAACAGGCTTGGGATAAACAAAAATCTATAGTCAGACAACAAGGTTAATCTAAAAATAATAAAATTATTTAAAAATAAATAAATAAATAAAAATGGGCAAACTCGATGGACTACTCTGTCTTTTTCTGCCGTCACTTTTCTGTGTTTCTATGTTTCTATATAATAAAATATTTACAAAAATGTGAGGGGTGTACTCACTTTTGTGAGATACTGTAGATACAGCTTAGAGAGTATATACAGGCAGTGCAGGCAGTGTAGTGTATAGATCTAGTGTAGCCTATATACAATTAGTGCAGGCAGTGTAAGAATATATATGTACTGTATATAGTGTATATATATATATATATATATATTATGCTGCATTTAGTGTAGACTATATATACCGCTCATTCAGTGTAAGGTATATAGAGTCAGTTCAAGAGGTATAAGAATATATATGTACCGTATATAGAATATAGATATATATATATAACCCTGCATTCAGTGTAGACTATATATACAGATCATTCAGTGTATAGTATATAGAGTCCGTTCAGGCCGTGTAAGAATATATATGTACCGTATATAGTATATATATAATACGCTGCATTTAGTGTAGACTATATATACAGCTCATTCAGTGTATAGCATATATAATCCATTGTAAGAATATATATGTACGTATATAGTGTATATATATATATATATATATATATATTGCACTGCATTTACTGTAGACTATATATACAGCTCATTCAGTGTATAGTATATAGAGTCCGATCAGGCAGTGTAAGAATATATATGTACCGTATATATATATATATATATATATATATAAAATATGCTGCATTTAGTGTAAACTATATATACAGCTCATTCAGCAGTGTATAGTATATAGACTCAGTTCAGGCAGTGTAAGAATATATATGTCCAGTATATATATATATATATATACAGGGTGGGCCATTTATATGGATACACCTTAATAAAATGGGAATGGTTGGTGATATTAACTTCCTGTTTGTGGCACATTAGTATATGTGAGGGGGGAAACTTTTCAAGATGGGTGGTGACCATGGCGGCCATTTTGAAGTTGGCCATTTTGAATCCAACTTTTGTTTTTTCAATAGGAAGGGGGTCATGTGACACATCAAACTTATTGGGAATTTCACAAGAAAAACAATGGTGTGCTTGGTTTTAATGTAACTTTATTCTTTCATGAGTTATTTCCAAGTTTCTGACCACTTATAAAATGTGTTCAATGTGCTGCCCATTGTGCTGGATTGTCAATGCAACCCTCTTCTCCCACTCTTCACACACTGATAGCAACACCGCAGGAGAAATGCTAGCACAGGCTTCCAGTATCCGTAGTTTCAGGTGCTGCACATGTCGTATCTTCACAGCATATGGTTTTTTTATGGTCAGTAAAAATGAATACCGGGTGAGCTGCTCCTTCCAGGAGGTACCACCATTCCTCCAAAGCCGACTTGATGGCCAGCAATTCCCTGAGAGCGATTGTTACCGGGCTAATTCAAGCAATTAACCCTTTCTCTGCCACCACTTCTGGATGCTGGCCAGAAGATCCGGATTTTAGCAATACCACTTGTGATTTTAGAATAACCACCTGTAACACACGCTTTCACCACAGACAGGAATATTCAGATGAGTTATTTTAAACAGTAGCGCTCTTCAAAGGAACAGATTTGTGATAGCTTGCATTAAGAGCTTTAGGGACAAGATTAACACTTTTCAGAATAAGGTTTAATAATGAAAAGGTCAAGTTGGGTACAGTAAAATATTTACAGGAAAATGATGTTACAAAGCAATAAGAGACATAATATACAGCAGCAAAGAAATGAAAACAGAATGGAAGGTTACTTGCTTTTAAAATGGGTTCTCGGATGTTCGATCTTTGATGGTAAGGTGAGAACTGAGGACTGTCTTGTCTATTCCCTTTTTCTTTGGAAGTAAAGGCCTTTTCTTTTGGGTAAGGGGGGCCCATGGGCTGTCCAAGGCGGACCGTGGAATAACAATCTTCCTTAATATGCAATTTCGGTACCGGTATTCATATTTGCCAATATGTACAAGGTGCATTCCTAAAACTGATCAATTATAGTCCAGTATGAATTTTGCATTCCAATAAGTCTAAACATGACAGCCTTGTCGCTTTCTGTGACCCTGAGAAGAGGATAAACTATCCGTGGGTACCCTTATATGTGCATACGTCGATGTTTGAGGTTGTTTAAATCGGTATGCCTTCCCACATACAGATATACACGTGTTATTAATATGTCACGCTCCTAGCTGGAGTTATGAACTGTGGGTATATTTCTTTAAGTTTTAGGCATGAGGTAAGGGTCGCTGGGAAGTCACGGTGCTCTGTGTCCCTGTTTATGACTCTCGTAAATTCTGAGCCCTTTTGTTGCCATGCTCGGTAGGTTTTATAGGCAGCCAAGCAGAAACAGACATGCTAGCTCATGTAGCTAAAATAACTATTTCTTTAACCACTTGACCACTGGGCACTTAAACCCCCTTCCTAACCAGACCAATTTTCAGCTTTCAGTGCTCTCACATTTTGAATGACAATTACTCAGTCATACTACACTGTACCCATATGAAATTTTCGTCCTTTTTTCACACAAATAGAGCTTTCTTTTGGTGGTATTTAATCACCATTGGGGTGTTTATTTTTTGAGCAATAAATGGAAAAATACCAAAAATTTTGTAAAAAAAATGCATTTTTCTTTATTTCTGTTATAACATTTTGCAAATTAGTAATTTTTCTTCATACATTTTGGCCACAATTTATACTGTTATATATCTTTGGTAAAAATAATTCAAATTAGTGTATATTATTTGGTCTTTGTGAAAGTTATAGAGTCTACAATCTATGGTGCCAATCACTGAAAATTGATCACACCTGATGCACTGACGGCCAATCTCATTTCTTGAGGACCTAACTAGACAGAAAAGTACAAATACCCCCCAAATGACCCCTTTTTGGAAAGTAGACAGTCCAACGTATTTAGTAAGAGGCATGGCGAGTTTTTTTGAAGTTGTCATTTTTTTTCCCCACAATTCTTTGCAAAATGAAGATTTTATTTTAAGTTTTTTTTCCACAAAATTGTCATATTAACAGGTTATTTCTCACACCCAGCATATGCATACCACCAATTACACCCCAAAACACATTCTGCTACTCCTCCTGAGTATGGTGATACCACATGTGTGAGACTTTTACACAGCCTGGCCACATACAGAGGCCTAACATGCAGGGAGCGCCATCAGGCGTTCTAAGGACATAAATTACACATATAATTTCCTGACTACCTCTTGCACTTTTGAAGGTCCTGGAGCACCAGGGCAATGGAAACGCCCCAAAAATGACCCAATTTTGGAAAGTAAACACCCCAACGTATAGTCTATGAGGCATAATGAGTCTTTTGAACGGTTCATTTTTTCCACAAGTTTTTGGAAAATGTGGAAAGAAAATGAAAACACATTTTTTTTACACAAGGTTGTCCATTTATACAATATTTCTAACACACAGCATGTACATAGCAAAAATGACACCCTAAAATATATTCTGCTACTTGTCCCGAGTATGGTGATACCACATGTGTGACACTTTTACACAGCCTGGCCACATACAGAGGCCCAATATGCAGGGAGCACCATCAGGCGTTCTAAGGACATAAATTACACATATAATTTCCTGACTACCTCTTGTACTTTTGAAGGTCCTGGAGCACCAGGGCAATGGAAACACCCCAAAAATGACCCCATTTTGGAAAGTAAACACCCCAACGTATATTCTATGAGGCATAATAAGTCTTTTGAACGATTCATTTTTTCCACAAGTTTTTGGAAAATGTGGAAAGAAAATGAAAACGCATTTTTTTTAACACAAGATTGTCCATTTATACAATATTTCTAACACACAGCATGTACATAGCAAAAATGACACCCCAAAATATATTCTGCTACTCGTTCCGAGTATGTTGATACCACATGTGTGACACTTTTACACAGCCTGGCCACATACAGAGGCCCAATATGCAGGGAGCACCATCAGGCATTCTAAGGACATAACTTACACATATAATTTCCTGACTACCTCTTGCACTTTTGAAGGTCCTGGAGCACGAGGGCAATGGAAACGCCCAAAAAATGACCCCATTTTGGAAAGTAAACACCCCAAAGTATATTCTATGAGGCATAATGAGCCTTTTGAACGGTTCATTTTTTCCACAAGTTTTTGGAAAATGTAGAAAGAAAATGAAAATGCATTTTTTTTTACACAAGGTTGTCCATTTATACAATATTTCTAACACACAACATGTACCTAGCAAAAATTTCAGCCTAAAATATATTCTACTACTTGTCCCGAGTATGGCGATACCACATGTGTGACACTTTTACACAGCCTGGCCACATACAGAGGCCCAACATGCAGGGTGCACCATCAGGCGTTCTAGGGGCATACATTTCAAATCTAATTTTACTACCTATTACATTATTGTGAGGCACTGTGGTGGCACTGATGGGCACTGTAGTGGCACTGATGGGTGCTGTAGTGGCATGGATGTGTCATGGATGAGAACTGATGTGGTATGGATGAGCATGAATGAGGCATCAATGAGCACAAATGGGGGTGAATAAGCCATAGATGGGGATGACTGAGCTCGGATGGATGGGTGAGCACAGATGCATTGGTGAGCACGCATGCATGGGTGAGTACAAATGGATGGCTGAGCACGGATGGATGGCTGAGCACGGATGGATAGGTGAGCACGGATGGATGGCGGAGCATAGATGCATGGGTGAACACGGATGAGGCTGGATGGGTGAGCACGGCTGGATTGGTGAGCATGGATGAGGCTACATGGGTGAGCATGACTGGAATGGATGGGTGAGCATAGATGGATGGCGGAGCACGGATGCATGGGTGAGCATGCATGCATGGGTGAGCACAGATGGATGGCAGAGCACAGATGCATGGCTGAGCATGGATGCAAGGGTGAGCATGGATGGATGGCGGAGCACGGATGCAAGGGTGAACACGGATGCATGCGTGAACATGGATGAGGCAGGATGGGTGAGCACGGATGAGGCTGCATGGGTGAGCACGATTGGATTGGTGGGTAGGTCGGTACGAGTGGGTACGTAGGCACGAGTTGTTAGGTTAGCACGAGTGGGTACGTCGGAGTAG
>BLSH010433818.1:169478-187696 GCA_018402905.1 Glandirana rugosa
ATGCATCCGTGCTCACCCATCCGTGTCCACCCATCCGTCACCCATGCTCACCCATCCGGGTGGGCATGGATGGGTGAGCATGGGTGACGGATGGGTGGACGCGGATGGGTGAGCACGGATGCATGGGTGACGGATGGGTGAGTACGGATGCATGGGTGACGGATGAGTGAGCACGGATGCATGGGTGACGGATGGGTGAGCACGGACGCATGGGTGACGGATGGGTGAGCATAGATGCATGGGTGACGGATGGGTGGGCATGCATGGGTGAGCACGGATGCATGGGTGACGGATGGGTGAGCACAGATGCATGGGTGACAGATGGGTGAGCACGGATGTATGGGTGACGGATGGGTGAGCATGGATGACGGATGGGTGGGCATGGATGGGTGAGCATGGGTGACGGATGGGTGGACGCGGATGGATGAGCACGGATGCATGGGTGACGGATGGGTGAGCACGGATGCATGGGTGGGCATCGATGTATGGGTGACGGATGGGTGGGCATGGATGTATGGGTGACGGATGTGTGGGCATTGGTTGTATGCGTGACGGATGGGTGGGCATGGATGAGGGTGCATGGGTGATGAGGGGTCCCTGCCTGACACATAGCGGTGCTGTGGGCACTTCAGATCCTGCCCACAGCACCGCTGCATCTCCTCTCTCCCCCCTCTCCCCCCTCTCCTGTCACACTGCACCGATCGGTGCAGAGATGGGAGAGACAAGCCGGCACTTTACATGTGATGCTCCGTCATTTGACGCAGTGATCACGTGGTAAACGGCCGCTCCAAGCGGCCATTTACCGTGATCCGTGGTGCGCCGGGTCTCACGGACCCGGCGGTCATGGATGCTCCCAGGTGCGCGCCCCCAGGGGGCGCGCGGGAGTGCGATTCTGGGAGGACGTTTATATACTCCCTCCCAGAACAATGAGTGCCACTTGCAGCCGTGTTACACGGTCGGCAAGTGGTTAAAGTGGCTTTTTGGAATTCCACACGGAACAGGGAGGAGGGGTGCGTGAGGTATTCTGCACTGGGTGATTGTTAGGTTAAAACAGTCATAGTGTCGTCTGAACAAAATGGTGCTAGTTCTGTGTGTGTCTCACACGTGATATCATCACAGTGGCGGACATGGTCACGCTTGTCCTTTTGTTCTGCTGTTGTCCGTGTTATTGAGCCACAACATGCAGAAGAGTTGGTGGGGTGGATAATTAAGCTATCCTCATCCTCCTCATCCTCTGTCACCCAGGCTCATACTAGTTTGTCTTCAAATGCAGCTGTCAAAGCGGCCTATTCCACCCTCTCCTTGTCCACAGTTCTTGTCCTTCCGTAGCCCCACCATCATGCACGGAGGAGTCACCTAAATTATTTGACCATAGTGTCGGTTACATGCTGATGGAGGATGTGCAGCAATTTGAAGGCCCTGATGTTGTTTCCCAGGTTGAGGAAGGGAGTAACGTGAGCAGTCATGTTCCCCCAGCTGCAGCATACTGCCAAGTTTGTTCCAGTAATGAGGAGGGAGGGGATGATGAGGACACTGACTGTACTTGGGTGCCTGAGAGAAGAGAGGAGGAAAGTGAGGAGGAGGAAGAGGCACAACTCCAATGAGACAGCATGTGCCAGCTTAAGGGAAGCCACCCTATTGCATCACACCACAGAGCTCCACAGGTGCAGGGTGCTGCTGACTCCCTGCTGACTTCCAAAACTTCAATGGTGTGGGCTTTTTTCAACACTTGTGCAGTAGATCGCACCATTGCTGTTTGCAATCTATGTCTGAAGCGGATCAAGCGTGGCCAGAACAGCAGCCGCTTGGGCACTACATGCTTGAGAAGACATATGACAACCTGCCATGCAGTCCATTGGCAACAGCACCTCAAAGACCCACATCTGTGACCTCAACCCCTACTATACCTCCAGTCCTCTAAAAAGCCTGCACTGAGAGGAATGAAGGTCTAGCAATGGGTGCCACAAGTTCTTGCAGCCAATCTTCTAGCAGTACACCACCAGTTGATGTCAGCAGGCAAATTTCTTTACCCCAGTTGTTGAACCATAAAAAAATACTGTCCCAGCCACCCACATGCTCAGTGTTTAAATGCTAGCTTGACCAAATATCTAGCACTCCATCTGCTGCATTTTCAGCTGGTAGACTTTGCCCCCTTTCATGAATTTGTGGAATGTGCTGTACCACAGTGGCAGGTTCCGAAATTGCATTTATTTTCTTTTCACGTAAGGCCTTTCCAGCGCTCTACTGTCATGTGGAAGGGAATGTTTTTGCCTCCTTGGACTCGTGGTCCAGCAGACGTGATCAGGGATGTTACCTTTCCTTCAGGGCGCACTGGGTAACTCTGCTGGCAGCTGGGCAGGATGCAGGACAGGGTTCTACATTGAAGCTAATTCCGCCACCACGCCTCCAAAACAATGGTGCTATTTCTGCCACATCTGCTTCCTCCACCACCTCCTCTTCTTCCTCAGTAGCCTTTTCTGCAGCAGTGTTCTCTGAACCAGCAGTGTTCGCAAAGCATTCTAGGGGCTAGGCAAGAAGTCAGGCTAAAAGATGCCATGCGGTGCTTGAGTGGTCTGCCTAGGGGACAGTAGCCACACTGGGGTAGAGATTCTGTCAGCTCTGCGGGGGCAGGCTCAGAGGTGGTTGATGTCATGGCAGCTTGAGCCAGGAATGGTTGTATGCGACAATGGCACCAACCTTCTCTCTGCCCTTGGACAGGAACACTTCACACATGTTCCATGCTTGGCAAACGTCCTGAATTTGGTGGTGCAGCATTTCTTGACCAGGTGCTCAGGCTTACCAGATAATCTGAGGCAGTCCAGAAAAGTCTGTGGTCATTTCGGCTGGTCATACAATGCCAGTGCTCGGCTGAATGACATTTAGCGGGAATTCAACCTGCCCACCAACCACCTCATTTGTGACATGCCCACCAGGTGGAATTCAACATTGGCAATGCTGCAATGGCTGCACGCACAGCAGAGGGCCATCAATGAGTACCTCTGTGAGTATGGCACCAGGACAGGCTCAGGGGAGCTTGTTTTTTTTTCGCCATGCCAGTGGCTTCTGATAGAGGATGCACTGTCATGTCACCATTTGAGAAGGCCACAAAGATGGTGAGCAGCGAAAATGCATGCATCAGTGACACTGTCCCTCTAGTCTTGCAGCTGGAGCACATGCTATGTGGAATCATGGACAGGGCACTTGAGGCAGAACAGAGGGAGAAAGAGGAGGACTTCCTTTCCTCTCAATGCCCCCTTTATGCAGATAGCATTCCTGCAGGGTCACCAAACACACAGGAAGAAGAGGAGGAGGAGAAGGAGGAGGATTGTGTCAGCATGGATGTAGAAGATAACACACAGCAGTCTTCAAGGGATGGTTTTCAGTCCCCAGAAACCCAAGGAGCTGTACGTGGCTGGGAGGAGGTAGTTCTTGTCAATGTTATCCTCAGTGATGCAGAGTACTCTCATGTCTGCTCAAACTTACGCTGCATGGCCTCCCTGATTCTGTAATGCCTGCTAAATGACCCCAGGGTTGGTGGTATCAAGGAGATGGATCATTACTGGCTGGCAACCCTTCTTGATCCACATTACAAGGGTAAAGTTGTAGAGCTCATCCTGCCTTCGCAGAGGGAGCAAAGGATGGAACATCTTCAGGATAGCTTGAAGAAAAGTTTGTGCAATGCCTTTCCAGACCCTGGGAGGTTACCATTTCCTGCTGCTGGACAAAGTGTTTCTGAGGCTTCTTTTAGTCAGAGGAAGAGCGGTGGAGAAGATTAGCTGGCTGCCCGATGCCTTTAAACAATTTTTCAGTCCTCAGCACCCAGGGCTGATATGTTCAAGCAACCATCATCAGCATCTGCATTATATGGTGCAAGAATATCTAGGGGCAAGAGCAGACTTGGAGACCTTTCCAACTGACCATCCCCTGAGCTACTGGGTCTTGAGAATGGACCACTGGCCCGAACTTGCTCAATATGCAATCGAGCTACTGGCCTGTTCTGCATCCAGTGTGCTTTCTGAACATACATTCTGTGCTGCTGGAGGGTTCACAATGGATCAAAGAGTGCGCCTGTCCACAGACTCCGTTGATAGGCTCACATTTATAAAAATGAATCAGTCCTGGATCATCAGCTATCAAGCCCCTGATGCTGATGCTAATTGAATTTGCTAGTGATCTGGGATCCCTTGAAGACTGTCTATGCTGCCTATCCTGCCAATTCTATTCCTCCTGAATCCTGATGATGCTAGCTTCCAACAATATTTTGGTCCCAAGGCCCAATTTTTCTGCACCTGTTTTACAGGGGCGTGTCATAACAATTGTTTTAAAAAAAAACAGCAGGGCCTCTTCCTGCACCCAACAAGAGTAACTACGGGGGTTTACAGTGTTCTGCCAGCACCAACACCCAAGGCCCAATTTTTCTGCACCTGTTTGCCTGGGGCATGTTATTACATTTTTTAAAATAAATTACAACTGCAAGGCCTGTTCCTGCTTCCAACAAGAGTAACTGGGAGGTGATACACGGTGTTCTGCCACCACCAACATCCAAGGCACAATTTTTCTGCACCTGTTTGACTGGAGCATGTCATTACAATTTTTTAAATAAATTACAACTGCAGGGCCCATTCCTGCGCCCAATGAGAGTAACTTCGAGGGTTTACATTGTTCTGCCACCACCAACACCCAAGGCCCAATTTTTCTGCATCTGTTTGCCTGGGGCATGCCATTACAATTTTTTAAAATACATTACAACTGCAAGGCTTGTTCCTGCTTCCAACAAGAGTAACTGTGAGGTGATACAGTATTCTGCCACCACCAACATCCAAGGCACAATTTTTTTGCACCTGTTTTCCTGGGGCTTGTCATTACAATTTTTAAAATAAATTACAACTGCAGGGCCTTTTCCTGCTTCCAACAAGAGTAACTGCGAGGAGTTACAGTGTTCTGCCACCACCAACACCCAAGGCCCAATTTTTCTGCACCTGTTTGACTGGGGCATGCCATTACAATTTTATACAGTGCAGTCTCCATAGTATATATAATACAGTTCAGACTATATGGTGCAGTCAGTGTAGTATATATAACACAGTGTATTGAAGTGGTTAAGGGGAACCCCGCGCCAAAATTTAAAAAAAAGGGCCTGGTTTGGATTATGGGGACTTTTTTTCTTTAACTGTTCTAAACATCACACAGATGAGCCACTTTAAAGGCAGACCAAGGGGACCCCCAGGCACAATAGTTAAAGGAATATTTCTTTTTTTTCCACTTTAATCATTATTACAATCACTGCTCCTGAAAAAAACGATTGTTTTAACAACTTTTTTTTGCATTGATACATGTCCCCTTGGACAGTATCCGGGTCCCAATACACTTTTTATGGCAATAACTTGCATATAAGCCTTTAAAATGAGCACTTTTGATTTTTCCTGTTCGAGTCCCATTGCTTTTAATAGGGTTTGCGTATTCGCACAAACTTATTGCCCGTTCGCGTTGTTCTGGTGTGAACCGGGGGGTGTTCGCCTCATCCCTAATAATGAGTTGCGAATATGCATATCTCTTTCGGGCAATCAGTAGGAGTTTCAGGACACTGTGCATGCTGGGAGAGAGTATATATTTGGGGAAGTCAAGTGACTGGGGTCCTTCCACCTAGACCTTGGTCTGGAGTGGATGTGTGATTAACAGCTGCGTTGAGTGAGGCCTGGAGTCTAAGGCCTGGCCATGTGCAGTAGGCTCTGCCAGAGAGAGCCTGTTTGCTGCCTGGGGGCATGGGAGAGGCTCTGCTAGAGAGAGAAAAAGGATGGAGTTCTGAGATGATGTACCATAGGTTTGTGCTGAGCCGAGGACTGTGGAGAGGCTGGGAGAGCGTCAAGAGGGACTAATCCAAAGAAACCCTGCACAGTGTTGTGAGTTTTTTGGTGTTGCTACATAGTTACAGAACATTGGGTGCAGGTCTAAGGTCCTTGTTCTGTACTGTTGTCTACCTGACTATTTTGTTTTTCGGAGTCTGCTGATCTGTCTACCTACTGTTATAGGGTGTCCTGTGCCCTAACCCTATCACCCTACATTTTATTCTTGGGAGAAATAAACTTACTTTTGTTCACCTAAAAGTGACTGGTGCCCATCTTTTCTGCAACTGCCCACACCCACCATGCAAGGTCCAGCACCTGGAGGTAAAATGTCAGCCCTCCCTAATGCTGGGGGTCAGGGGAACTTTACAAAAAAATAGACCTAAAATGTTCATAGTTATAGAGTAGTGGGTTTCAAACTGTGGCCTGGGGGCCAGATGCAGCCCTTTGCTTGCCTTTATCTGGCCCTTGAGGCATTACTCCCACCAACACCCTTGAAGGGGCCCTATTCTTCCCATTGACCCCAAGGATGGAGCACTATTGCTCCCACTGACAACATTGATGGGGCTCTATTTCTCCCAATGATGGTACACTCTTCCTCCCACTGAGACCAATGATGGGGCATTATTCCTCCCACTGACACCACTGATGGGGCAATATTCCTCCCACAGACACCAATGATGGGGCACTATTCCTCCTACTGATGTCGTTTATGGGGCATTATTTATCACACTGACGCTAAGGACAATGAACTGGCCCTTTAGTTAAAAAGTTTGGCTATCCTTAGAACTAGAGTGGTATAATATAGGGTGAGGATCCTACACAGAACACTTTCTCCAAAATAAGGGTAGTTGTTTGAGAGTACTTAGTATGGGCCACACTTTGTAAATTAAATATAACATTGAAAATACCTGATCTTTTAAGTACAATCTAAGGGTCAGTGTTAGCATTAATTATCATCTGTCCAAAGTTGTTCTACTGGCGCACAATAAGATACATCATGTCTGCCAAGTTTTTCTCTGGTCCTCAAACTGTGTGAATTAAATTTCAAGACAGTAAGAATCTAATACAACAAAGTTCATTCCAATTAAAGGTGATCTCAAAATGTCAGAATAATTAATGCTCTAAAAGGAGATGAATAAGAACACTGAGCAGAAACTGTTAAGCAATGCCAGGTCTTGCCTAAGGATTTTTCTATCTCTAATGCCCAACTATGAGCAAAGGTAAAAGACGGACCCTGTGAAAAATAACAGTTTGGTTATCTTCAACATCAATCACCGTTGTCCCACCAGATGCACACCTGCTTGCCATGGGACTACCTGCCCCCTTTCTCTAAAAACTCATTACCTTTGTGGAAATTTCCTAGGCAATCTGCGCTGTTTGAGAAGCTCACAGTGTGCAGGGAAATCAGAGTAAGCATTAACAAAACATTAAAGCAGCCAGTGCAATTGTGCAAGACGGAAGGGAAGGCTGGGAAGCTATTGAGCTCTGTATGCTTTTGGAAAAGGAGGAGCTAGGGATAGTCTGGAAAAGGTGAAAAGGGGACTGGAGCTCCACCAAATAAAATGGCAGTATATGAAATTACATTCAAATGTTGTATTTCATGTATTTTTCAGAAAAAAAAGAAAAACATACATTTTTAATTATATTTATTTAGTAATGAGCAATAACAACAAAAATGAACAAACAAAACAACTGTACTCTATATTTTTAAGATGGCCCAATTCATCCTATAGCTATTAGTGCTAAATCTTTTTTGGTGAAAAGACCTTATGTATAAGGTCAGATACTCATCATCTATGTGCAAAATGACAATAGCATCATATTACTAATGTGCAAAAAGTATCAATACCAGTAAAAGAGGAGGTCTGCCGCCTGCCGCCGTTCCTTTAAAAATTAAAAGTCAGCAGCTACATATACTGTAGCTGCTGACATTTAACTTGAGGATATTTACCTGTCCTGGAGTCCAGCGATGTTGGCACCTCCCACCGATCTTCGGATCGGAAGGTCGAGTGTTGAGGGTAAGGGAACCCGGACGTGTAAAATAAAATATAACTGCAGGGCCTGTACCTGCTACCAACAAGAGTAACTGCGAGGTGTTACAGTGTTCTGTCCCCACCAACACCCAAGGCCCAATTTTTCTGCACCTGTTGGACTGGGGCATGTCATTACAATTTTTAAAATAAATTACAACTGCAGGGCCTGTTCCTGCTTCCAACGAGAGTAACTGCGAGGGTTTACAGTGTTCTGCCACCACCAACACCCAAGGCCGTGGTCCTGGGCTCTCAGATGTGTGGAAAAGGACACCTGTCAAAGACAGGTGTCCTCTTCCCTCTCCCCCGAAAGGTGCCAAAGGTGACACCTGAGGGGTGGGGGGAATCCGACCAGCAGAAGTTCCACTTTTGGGTGGAACTCTGCTTTAATGAATTGATGAGGTAGACAAATATAGAATAAAGTGCAAACTATATTATTATATAATAGTATTATTTAATGGAAGATCCTGCAGTTAATAAAGATGTTCTGAGGTTGACAAATATTGAAAAGTTTGGATGTGCAATCCAAAGGAGAAAAAGTAAATTTGTGCAATCCAAAGGGAAGAAGATTTGAGAAAATGGAGTCCCAACTTCCATATAACAGCACCCATGCACAAAGGATCCACCACCATTTAAAATGGAAACTTACCAGTACAAGTGGACCTAGAAAGGTATACTCCGACTAGGTCAACCAGGCAGGGGTGTAACACACCAACAATGGAATCTCCACGTCTCTCCTATTTCACACCGACATGGGGTAATCTCACATCAATAGTGCAATCATCTCTTGTACACACGACCGGGATTTAAGCATCTGTGTATCTTGTTAAGGCACGAGTATGTTCAAAAAAAGATAAAGAAACTCCGCATAGCGTACATCCGCGTGAAAAAAGGGGTATTTATTATAAAATAAGAATGCTCACATGTCTATGTAGTAAAAGCGCTTGGTTAAAATCTTTCAGTCAGAAACAACGCAATGGCAGCCAAGCAGCACAAGCCAACACGTTTCGTCTGATAAGACATCATCTCAGATGATGTCTCCTCAGATGAAACGCATTGGATCGTGCTGTTTGGCTGCACAGATGATGTCTTCCCAGACAAAGCGTGTCGGGTCATGCTCTATGGCTGCCATTGCGTTGTTGCTGACTGAAAGATTTTAACCAAGCGCTTTTACTACATGGACATGTGAGTGTTCTTATTTTTTAATAAATACCCATTTTTCACACGGATGTACGGTATGTGGAGTTTCTTTATTTTTTTTTTAACATACTCGTGCCTAAACGAGACACACAGATGCTTAAATCTTGGTCGTGTGTACAAGAGATGATTGATGAAGAGATTACCCCATATCGGTGTGAAATAGGAGGGACGTGGAGATTCCATTGTTGGTGTGTTACACCCCTGCCTGGTTGACCTAGTCGGCATATATGTTTTCTAGGTCCTTTGTGCATGGGTGTTGTTGGAAGTTGGTACTCCATTTTCTCAAATTTTCTTCCCTTTGGACAAGTGAATTTTTTCTCCTTTGGATGTGAACTTCTCTATATTTGTCTACCTCAGAACATCTTTATTAACTGGAGGATCTTCCATTAACCACTTCCCGCCCGGCCTATTGACAAATGACGCCGGGCGGGAGGTTCATTATCCTGACTGGGCGTCTATTGACGTCCTGTCAGATAAGCCACTAGTGTGCGTCTGCTGAGCGGCATCGCGGCAATCGTGCGCGGCTTGTGTCCGTCAGAGCCAGTTAAATTGGCTGTTTACCATGTGATTGGCTGTGTATAATCACAGCCGATCACATTGTTTTCAGACAAATGGCAGCGCGCCACATGTGTGTCTGATGCACGCCCCTGGAGGTGTGCCCACGTGATCGGGGGGGGGGGCGTGGGTGTCCCTCGGACATGGTGCTTTCCCGATCTGTAAACAGCCAATGAAATTGGCTGTTTACCATGTGACCGGCTGTGTCCAATCACAGCCGGTCACAGATGTAAACAAAAACTGTCACTATGTGAGCCCTGCTTTTTCTCCACACACACCGATCGTGTGAGGAGAGAGCAGAGCAGGGATCAGTGAGTGAGTCAGTCAGTGTTTGTCAACTTTCTATCTACTCTCTACTGTGCACAACACGACCCCCACCCCCCAATAAAGAGGAACTGTCACCAGTACCATCTGGATCTGTCACAGCCCATTTGGATCTGTCACAGCCCATCTGTCACACAGCCCATCTGTCATACAGGCCAACCACCAGTACCGCCATCGGTACCGCTACATAGTACCGCGACCAGTACTGCCACACAAGCCAGCCACCAGTACCGCCACCGGTACCACTAAACAGATCCGCTACCAGTACAGTCATCCGTATCACCACACGGGCCAGCCACCAGTACCGCCACCGCTACCCAGGGCCGTCTTACTGAGCGGGCACACCTGGGCACAGCCCAGGGGCCCCAGGAGCACATGGGGCCCTATCAGGACTGGTCAGATCTAGGGTAGGGTGACCACCAGTGTGACCATAGATCCAGCACAGAAAGTGATGGGGAGGCAAGTCGGGGGCTATGGCTGCAGTGAGAGAGAGTAGAGCTGTCAAATTGAAGCTCTGATGTTGGGATGGGTGGGGCCAATATGCATAGCCCCACCCCCTTTGTCAGACAGTCCAGTGCAGAGACAAACAGCCGAGTTTTCGGCAGAACACTCAGTGGCCTTTATACATTGGGGACAGCAAGAACAGCAGGGGGCCCTGCAGCTTACAAGCATCTCCCTCCCTCTGCCTTTCTGCCGCATTAGCAGACGATCCACAGCCCCCTGTCATTGCTCTCCCTGCACAGTGCTCTGATGTCATTGCTCTCCCTGCACAGTGCTCTGATGTCAGCTCTTTTTCCCTGCATTACCGTCTATCAACCTCCTAAGTTTTGTTACCCCTCCCCCTTTCCAGATACTTGTTTTGCTCACATTTTCCCTTCTTGGACTGTTCCCAGGTCAGTCTCCATGCAGTGACAGTCACTCCTCTACTCCTCCTCCCATCCCATCTATCCTGTCTTCCTCCAACTCACTGCCCCCAGCATGTGTTTTCTTTTCTGCTCTCCCCCCTTCAGCTCTGCCCCCTGACACAGTCACAGCCGATCACCGACATCCAGGTCTTCTATCTTCTCCAGCATGGCTTCTCACTCCTCTCTTCTAGTCTCATTCCTCCTCATTCCCCTATCTAATGTAACTTCTGCTCCCCCTCTACACTAACATCCCCCTTACACACTCAGCCCCCTCTACAGATCTATGTATAACTGCTTAGCCACTTTTATTTAACCCTTCACTAACTGATCTGGTTAATGTGTCACATTTTCTATTATCTATAGCTTAGATCTGTCATTATGGGATTCTGAGTCTGAGCGCTTGTCCAACTCCCTCACCTATAATAACTTTCAGGCTGGGTTCACACTTGTGCAATCACAAACATTGCATGTGATCCGCACCACATTGCTGTGCACATCACATGCAATGTCTGTGCAACTGTATGGCTGAAATCCCCCCACTTTTACACCAAAATGGTGCAAGACTCTTTTTTTTGGTCTGCACAGGAATTGAATCGCATGGGTGTGAACACCCATGCCATCCGATTCCTGTAGCATTTCACAGTTCGCGCTGCAATCTTAGAACCAATCTGGGGGTGTCATTAGCTTTCTATTGACACCTGCAGAGGTCCACAGATGTCAGTGTGACCCGTCTGCGATTCAGGTGCAATGCGGGAACCCACACAGGATTCACAGGGTTTCCTGCATCGCACCAGTGTGAACCCAGCCTTAATCATTTCACTATATTTCTATTTTTTATTTTTTCATAATTAAAAAAAAAAAAAAATCAATGGATACTTAATAATCATTAATCTGTGTGTGTGTGTGTGTGGGGGGGGGGGGGGGCTGGGGGTATCTCCAAAACCAGTCCCCCTATGGGATCAGCCATGATCATTCTCTCTGTCCGGGGTCTAACCCCCCCAAGCAGCCCTAATCCCCCTGTGCCCCCTGCAGCAGCAGCTTCTTCTCCTCTCTCTGCACACATGGGGAATGGTTTCAGGATAGGGGTGAGGGTTGGTAAATATGTCCTCTTTCTTCAGTGAACATAGTAAGTGATCGGTACCAATCACTCACTGTGTTCAATTCATACAACTTCATGTTCATTCATCTATTCCAGTGGTTCTCAACCCTGTCCTCAAGTACCCCCAACAGGCCATGTTTTCAGGTTTTCCTTCATTTTGCACAGGTGCTTTAAATCAGAGTCAATGGCTTGGTATTTTGGGCAGCTATTTTATCTAAGAGAAATTCCCAAAACATGGCCTCTTAGGGGTACTTAAGGACAGGGATGAGAACCACTGATCTATTCAACAGAATTGTTAAAAATGTTTAAAAGTAGTATAAAAAAGGCTCATTCACACAGGTTCTCTGGCCATGTGGATGAGCGGTTTTCTCATGCAGCCAGAGCCACAAAATGCTGTATCACCTCCCCACAACCCCATGCATTGCATGTGCTTGCAGGATAGTTGCAGCACAGATGTATCAAATCTAATAACAAATCTAATAACAAATCTAATAACAAATCTAATAAACGAATAATCTAATAAATCTATCAACTATTTATACTTCGATTCTTGAGAGTAGGTGCGAAAATTGGGACAGGCTTGCAGGGGCCCCAGTGCAGTACTTTTCCCGGGGGCCCATGATGCTGTTAAGATGGCCCTGCCGCTACCGCAAACGCAGATCTGCCACCAGTACCGCCATCGGTACCGCCACACAGGCCAGCCACCAGTACAGCCCCTGGTACCGCTAAATGCAGGTCCACCACCAATACCGCCACCCATCAGTACTGCCATCAGTACAATCACCAGGCCCACTATCATGTGTCAGAGAGTATATACCCCTGAGGAGGTGTATGAAATACTTGCCATGTCGAATGAGGAGAGCAGCGGGGAGCTCTCATCAAATGATTCTGGTTCAGAGTATGAGCCATTAGATTAGGCCCAAGATCCGAAGACCTGCCCACCACCAGCAGCACCAGACTTCAGGAAGAGGAGCCCAGTACTAGCACTGGAACTACACGCCCAACCCAAAGAACCCTAATCCGGGTGTTAGAAGACACTGCTGAGGGTTAATTGCATTTGATTGTTGTTTCCTCGTGCTCCCGGAGGAGGTGGGGTCGGGCAGCCCTATTTAAACAAGTGTACTTCCTGCATCAAGTGCTGTCCGTTCTACAGCGTGTGAGTGTTTCTTAGCCACCTGATTTCCTGTTCATCTGATCCTGAGACCCGGCTTGACCTAGACCTTGTTGATTTCTGCCTGCACCGACCCCCAGCTTGCCCACGACCACTCTTCTGCCTGATCCTCTTGTACTGCACTGGTAGGTGGCACTGGTGGGCACTGCTTAGCAACTGTGGGTCTGGAGTGTGCGGGACCGATGTCCCTAGTGATGTTTGTATTCATTTTAATTTTTCAGTCTATGGATATTTTTACAGGGAATGCCTGATGATGCAAGCAATGCGGCGTCCTTCCTGTGAGATGAAGTGGAAGCAAAAACAATATTATCTTTCTTGTGTAAACTACTACCTCCCTCTCCCATATAATGGAGATAAAACAAAGGCAGACGTGTTTGAAGTTCAGCTTAGATGGAAACCCTAGCTCCTTTAAAAGATGCACTAGAATAATGAGCCTAGCCACCCAAGGACACGAAGTGTGTCATTCACAGGATCACCAGGAAAATAAAGGAAAAATAAAGGAAAAAGCATCTAAAAAAGAAAATGAATGCAGCCTCCACATCTAGGAACTTGGCAGGCTGCAACATATTACATTTTTGTTTTTTGGTTTAGATATGCGATTCCCCCACCTCATCCAACCACCATACTGGCTGTAGAGTAGAGTATGGTTAGTATGATCATATTATGTATTTTTGCATTTTAATTTTAAAATACATTAGGATTTCCATTTTCAAAATGTAATTCAAATGTAAAAATGTATTTATTGAAAAATCTTTCAAAGTTAAGAGGTGGTTCCCTCTTAGACAGTTGTCCTTGAAACTTGTCCACGTTGAAAGATTTCCCTACACCTCCTATTCCAGTGACAACCATACATAGGCAGGACAAGTAGAAAGGGTAAAAAAAAACTGGAAGGAGTTGTAACTGTGCCCTACTCTACAACTAGAAAAACTGATATAGATGCACTTCACCAGTTGCCGACCAGCCGCTGCGGTTGTACCGCGGCAGGTTGGCTCGGCTGCGCAAACCAATGTCATTTTATATCGGCCGCGCATGCGTGATTTGTGGGCGCACGCGCAACGGCTGCACACTCAGTGACTCGATGTCCGCCGGCGACCCGCGACCGCCTGTTAACGGAGAACTGCCAGTGCAAACATGGCGGATCTCCGTTCTGTGAGGGGACACATGACAGATCTACTGTTCGCAGCAATCGGGATCAGTTAGATCTGTCATGCCCCGGCCAGCCCAGCCCCCACACAGTTAGAACACAGTGAGGGAACACATTTAACCCCTTGATCGCCCCCTACAGTTTAACCCCTTCACTGCCAGTGGCATTATACTGTAATCAGTGGCTATTTAAAGCTTTCATCACTGAATAAATGTCATTGGTCCTAAAAAAGTGTCAAAAGCGTCCGATCTGTCTGCGGCAATGTCACAGTCCCGATACAAATCGCAGATTGCCGCCATTACTAGTAAAAAAAAAAATAATAATAATAAAAATGCCATAAATCTATTCTCATCGTTTGTAGACGCAATAACTTTTGTGCAACCCAATATGTAGAAGAAGACATATCGGCCTAAACTGAGGAAGAAAGTCTTTTTTTTTTGATATGTATTATAGCAATGAGTAAAAAATATTGGTTTTTTTTTCAAAATTGTCGCTTTTTTTGTTTATAGCGCAAAAAATAAAAACCGCAGAGGTGATTGAATACCACCAAAAGAAAGCTCTATTTGTGGGGGAAAAAGGATGTCAATTTTGTTTGGGTACAATGTCGCACGACAGCGCAATCGTCAGTTAAATTGGCACAGTGTCGAATCGCAAAAAGTGCTCTGGTCAGGAAGGGGGTAAATCCTTCCTGGGCTGAAGTGGTCAAAGTTAACACTATGTTGTCAAAAGTATTGGGACACCTGCCTTTACACGCACATGAACTTTAATGGCATCCCAGTCTTAGTCCGTAGGGTTCAATATTGAGTTGGCCCATCCTTTGCAACTATAACAGCTTCAGCTCTTCTGGGAAGGCTGTCCACAAGGTTTAGGAGTGTCTATGGGAATGTTTGACCATTCTTCCAGAAGTGCATTTGTGAGGTCAGGCACTGATGCTGGATGAGAAGGCCTGGCTGGCAGTCTCCTCTCTAATTCATCCCAAAGGTGTTCTATTGGGTTGAGGTCAGGACCCCAATCCCGTTCATCCATGTCCAAATCATTTGGTTGAGGAGGGGATGCTGGTGTGGGGTTGTTTTTCAGGGGTTGGGTTTGGCCCCTTAGTTCCAGTGAAGGGAACCTTTAGGGCGTCAGCATATCAAGATATTTTGGACAATTTCATGCTCCCAGCTTTGTGGGAAGAATTTGGGGATGGCCCCTTCCTGTTCCAACATGACTGCTCACCAGTGCACAAAGCAAGGTCCATAAAGACATGGATGAGCGAGTTTGGGGTGGAGGAACTTGACTGGGCCTGCACTGAGTCCTGACCTCAACCCGATAGAACGCCTTAGGGGTGAATTAGAGTGCAGACTGCGAGCCAGGCCTTCTCTCCATCATCAGTAGCTGCAAAGGGTGGGTCAACGCAATATTGAACCCTACGGACTAAGACTGGGATGCCATTAAAGTTCATGTGAGTGTAAAGGCAGGCGTCCCAATACTTTTCCCTAGTGTATGAAAAGGCATCATTTTGTATCCAGTTTTCAACTGAGTGAGGAAGGGTTAGATCCAATGTCAAGTTTTTATTGCTGATTGTGTCTCCCAAGGTAAGATTCATACCTCTATTTGTTCTGGTGACCACTGTCACTGAAACAAAAAAGGTGACAGGTAATTGAAAATTGTAAGGTTTTCCGAAGAACAGGAGTTGAGATTAAATAATCTACTTGGGACACCTGTTCCAGGGACAACTGTTTAAAATGGTAATTATCCTCACTTTGGTAGAATTTCAATAACTTTCTCTTGCATCTTTGGGACAGGTCCCCAAACATATGCAAAAAGCAAAAAACAACTGGACAGGGCTTTCAACCCTTTCTGATTCAAGTCAAAACTAAGAAAAATGTTTTGGCTAATGTGGGGGATCAGCTCAAGTGGGGATCACCTTCCCAGGGAAAAAGGCAGTCCAAAATGGCAAGTCTTTAACCCCTTGCCAACCGCCGATCGGCAATTGACGGCGGCAAGGTGGCTCGTGAGCGCAAATCGCCGTCATATGACATCGCCGGAGGCGCGCCCGCACACTCACTGTGTTCGGGGAGGGCCAGGGAGCGGGTGCGGCGGCTTCGATTGCCGCCGGCTACCCGCGATGGCCCCCCCGGAGCGAAGGAATGGAGGTCCGTGTAAGTAAACACAGACCTCCGTTCTGTGTGAGGGGGAAGGACTGTGATCACAGCCTTCCTGTATACGAAGGCTGTGACCACTTCCCTTCCCCAGCCAGGGCAGTCCCCCTACAGTTAGAACACACCCAGGGAACATACCCCTTCACTGCCAATGGCATTTACACAGTAATCAGTGCATTTTTATAGCACTGATCGCTGTATAAATGCCAATGGTCCCAAAAAAGTGTCAAAATAGTCCGACATGTCCGCTGAAATATCGCAGTACCGCTAAAAATCGCAGATTGCCGCCATTACTAGTAAAAAAAAACAAAAATGAATTCTCATCATCCGTAAACGCGACCACTTTTGCGCAAACCAATCAATAAGCGCCGATTGCGATTTTTTTTATTGCAAATATGAGGAAGAATATAAATCGGCCAAAAACTGTGAAAAAAAATGTTTTTTTATATTTTTTTTTTGGATTTGTATTCTAGCAAAAAGTAAGAAATTTGGGTTTTTTTGCAAAATGGTCGCTCTTCTTTTGTTTATAGCGGCGATCAGAAATGACGCAGCGGTGAGCAAATACCACGAAAAGAAAGCTCTATTTGTGGGGAAAAAAGGACGCAAGTTTCGTTTGGGTACAACGTCGCACGACCGCGCAATTTTCAGTTAAAGCGGCGCAGCGCCGAATCGCAAAAAGGGCTCCGGTCCTAAAGCTGGAAATCCTTCCGGGGCTGAAGTGGTTAATTAAAATTCTGACTTGTAGTCAGTTTTATTTTAAAAGGTTGCAAACAAAACAAACAATAAATTCTTGCCATCCTGGTGTTCCGTCAAATTAGGCGACCCGTCAGATCTGGTAATGGAAGTGACATTCCGTTGTGGCCATCTTGGTACACCCCACACTCGGCCGCATTAAACCTACAGTTAGAAGGCGGTAAGCAGACATCTTTTTACACCCAACAAGTCTTGCATTTCACATTTATTTTTACCAGTAAACTGAGCTACGGTATTAACCACTTCAGCCCCGGAAGGATTTCCCAGTTTAGGACCAGAGCACTTTTTGCGATTCGGCACTGCGTCGCTTTAACTGACAATTGCGCGGTCGTGCGGCGTTGTACCCAAACAAAATTTGCGACTCTTTTTTCCTACAAATAGAGCTTTCTATGGGTGGTATTTGATCGCCTCTGCGTCATTTCTGATCACCGCTATAGACAAAAAAAAAAAGAGCAACAATTTTGGAAAAAAAAACAAACAATATTTTTTACTTTGTGCTAAAATACAAATCCAAAAAATACATAAAAAAATATTTTTTTTCATCGGTTTTGGCCAATTTATATTCTTCCTCATATTTTTGGTAAAAAAAAAAAATCGCAATCAGCGTTTATTGATTGGTTTGCCGCGTTTACAAATGATGAGAATTCATTTATGGGTTTTTCATTTTTTTAAAATTTTTTACTAGTAATGGCGGCAATCTGCGATTTTTAGCGGTACTGCGATATTGCGGCAGCCATGTTGGACGAGTTTGACACTTTTTTGGGACCATTGGCATTTATACAGCGATCAGTGCTATAAAAATGCACTGATTACTGTGTAAATGCCATTGGCAGTGAAGGGGTTAACCTGGAGGGGGTTTTGGGTATTTACTTAAGAGTAGTAAACATTTGCGCCGTTTGGTTAGTTATTTGCGACTAACGCTAAAAAAAAAAAATGGTTTTTATACTCCTTCTTATATTTAACCGGTTTTGGCTACTTTTTTTTATAAAAAAATACATAAAAAACCTAAACATAAAATCGTGTTTCATTTTTTATAACAAACAAAAA
>BLSH010433818.1:202268-221656 GCA_018402905.1 Glandirana rugosa
AATTGATCACGATTCAGCAACCAATTCTTGGTCCAGCAACTCCTCTCTCTCCTTCTCCTACGTTGGTTTCAGGTCCAAGCCAGAACTCCTAGGCCAACAGCAGCGAGATTTCTCTCTCGAGAAGGCAACATGGTTGACGAACGAGCGTCCAGAAACGAGCCAAAGAACGATCCAAAAAGAACGATCTGAAGAACGATCTGAAAGTCGCGAATCAACACACACCAAACTTCAACTAACACGAGATTAGATGAAGGAGCCCAAAGGGTGGCGCAATGATACCAGCACTTCCTCTTTATACGCGCGTTCGCGTCATCACGTTCGGCCGGTCGTACGTTGCACACACGACTGTCGTGTGCATGTCAGTAGGCTACATACGACCGTCAACGTACGATTCAACACGGTCGTGTGCACGATCGTCGTCCCGTGTGTACGGGGCATTAAGCTTATCGAAACGTACTGCTAACACTTTGCAGGCAAGTGTCCTGGCCTTGCAGGCCTCTTGTGGCTTGCAAGTCTCACTATGAAACAGCAATATCTTTGCTTTGAAATGAAACAATCCTGTAAGCCTAGTTAGACCCCTTTCACACCAGGGCCGCCCGAGCGTTAGCGGTACAACACCGCTAATTTGCGGCGCTTTACCACTCGTTATAGCGGCGGCGGTGCGCTTTTAACCACAGCATGAGGAGAGAAGAGAGCCAGTAACTGGCTAGTATGAAAGGGGACATCTATACTTATAATCAGGGCACTGATCATCAGTGTCCTGATTATCAGGGCAGGTTCAACAGTGCCCATCAGTGCTGCCCATCGGTGCTGCCAATCAGTGCCCATCAGTGCCGCCCATCACTGCCACCTTTCAGTGGCCCCTATCAGTGCCTCCTCATCAGTGCCCACCAGTGCCACCTCATCAGTGACAATCAGTGTCGCCCATCAGTGCCCCTATCAGTGCCTCCTCATCAGTGCCCACCAGTGCCACCTCATCAGTGCCCATCAGTGCAACCCATTAGTGCCACCTATCAGTGCCCACAAGTGCCATCTCATCTGTGCCCATCGGTGCCGTCCATTAGTGCCACCTATCAGTGCCCCTATCAGTGCCTCAGTGCCTCCTCATCAGTGCCAACCAGTGCCACCTCATCAGTGCCCATTAGTGCAGCATATCAGTGCCCTTCGGTGCTGGATATTAGTGCCCATCAGCGCTGCCTCATCAGTGCCCATCAGTGTCACCTCATTAGTGCCCATCACTGCTGTCCATTTGTGCCCATCAGTGCAGCCTCATGAGGGCACATCAGTGATGGACAAAAAAATGTCTTGTTTGCAAAATTTTATAACAGAAACTAAGAAAAACATTTTTATTTTTTTGTTAAATTTTGGTCTTTTTTCATTTGTTTAGCAACCTATAAAAAACCCAGTGGTGATTAACCATTTGCCGTCCGCCCACCGTCAAATGATGGCGGAGCGGAACGGCTATTGTTCTGGGCGGACATCATATGACGTCGTTATGAAGAAAGATGTGTGGACCTTGGGCAGCGCTTATCCTCTAGTGTGAAGTATAGTGAACTGTTTGATGTGTGTGCAGCTGCTGCTGCTGTAGCCCAGTTGCTCTGGGGAGAAACGTGATATGTGTGAACAGATTAATTTTGTTCAGGCAGCGCTTGCAATCTGTGGTGTTCCCCCTATTTTTCATAAATATAGTTGCATACAATCTCACATGAGTATAGCAATGGTGTAAATAAATAAATACACAGATACATTAAAACCAGTATAGAATCACATAAACATAAATATGATAACAATAAAGTGCTGTGCTCTGTGCAAGAGATTTTTTGATGTGAAGTCCGTAATATGAAATAGAAAGTGCTATTGCAGTCCCAAACTGATACTGCTTCAAATCCTTTTCGTGGAACAATTCTTCAGATTCTTTATATCATAAAGTGCTCATGCTGTATTTAAGTGCTGAGTGGTGATAAATAATATCTCAGGGTGTTGTGCCCTGCTTACCAGATTCTTTTGACTCTCCAACCGTACGGTGTGGAGAAGTCGTGCGCGCTTTAGGTCTATAATCCGACATATGGATAATGATGTCCTCTCCTTCCTCTCGCTCTCTCCTCGGTTACCATTCCATGTATGGATGAAAAAAGGAATAACTCATCGTGTACCTCTTATAAACGGTTTATTGGCCAAACTTTCACAGTGCAAAACATCACAAGACAATTGCAGTATACTGTGATCGCTCCGTGAGCTGCTCGCGCTGGTGCGCAACTACACTTCCTGCTTACAGTTCAACAGTTCAAGCTCTGCCTGAACAAAATTAATCTGTTCACACATATCACATCATATGATGTCGGCCCTTTAAGCCGGGATTGTACGTGATCGTGCGCACGCATCCCGGCTTTTTCGGTGGTGGCGTGTCCCCAGGACACACCGCGTCACCGACGGGGGTGAACAGCCATTAGTCGTGGCTGTTTACCATATGATCGGCCATGATGAAGTCACGGCTGATCACAAATGGTACTTCCCCCATTCGCATGGCGCATGCGCGCGGTCGGGATCACGCTGCGCATGCGCGTCGGTGGCGGCGTTTTCCAAGGGAACACTGCCTGTCACCGACACTGGTATCAGCCGCTGGCCGTGTGACCACCCATCAGTGACCACCACCAGTCACCCGTCACCCATCAGTGACCTCCACCAGTCACCCATCAGTGACCACCTCCAGACACCTGTCACCCATCAGTGACCACCACCAGACACCCGGCACCCATCAGAGACCACCGCCAGTCACCCATCACCTATAAGTGACCACCGCCAGTCACCCGTCACCCATCATTGACCACTGCCAGTCACCCATCACCCATCAATGACCACTGCCAGTCACCCATCACCCATCAGTGACCACCGCCAGTCACCCGTCACCCATCAGTGACCACCGCCAGTCACCCATCAGTGACCACCGCCAGTCACCCATCAGTGACCATCGCCAATCACCTGTCAGTGACCGTCATCACCTATCAGTAAACATCACCTGTAAAAGTCTCACACATTTAGTATCGCCATACTCAGGGGGAGCAGTAGAATATATTTTGGGGTGTCATTTTTGCTATGTACATGTTATGTGTTGGAAATATCATATAAATTGACAACTTTGTGTAATAAAATGCGTTTTCATTTTTTTCCCACATTTTCCAAAAACTACTGGAAACAAATGACATGTTCAAAAGACTCATTATGCCTCACAGATTATACGTTGGGGTGTTTTCTTTACAAAATGGGGTCATTTAGTGGGCAATTCTATTGTCCTAGTGCTCCAGGACCTTCAGAAGTGTAATAGGGGGTTGAGAAATGAGATGTGTAATTTATGCTTGTAGAACGCCTGAAGGTGCTAGTTCAATGTTGGGCCTCTGTATGTGGTCAGGCTGTGTAAAAGTCTCACACATGTAGCATCGCCATACTCAGGAGGAATAGCAGAATGTATTTTGGGGTGTCATTTTTGCTATGTACATGCTATGTGTTGGAAATATCTTATAAATGGACAACTTTGTGTAAAACAAATGCGTTTTCATTTTTTTCCCTCATTTTCCAAAAACTACTGGAAAAAAAATGAACCATTCAAAAGACTCATTATGCCTCATAGATTATTTGTTGGGGTGTTTGCTTTCCACAATGGGGTCATTTTGTCGGCAATTCCATTGTCCTGGTGCTCCACGGGCTTCAAAAATGTGATAGGTCTTCATGACATTAGATGTGTAATTTATGTCCCTAGAATACCTGACGGTGCTCCCTGCATGTTGGGCCTCTGTATGTGGCCAGGCTGTGAAAATGTCTCAGACATGTGGTATCTCCATACTCAGGAGTAGTAGTAGAATGTGTTTTGGGGTATAATCTGTGGTATGCATATGCTGTGTGTGAGAAATAACCTGTTACAATGACAATTTTGTGAAAAGAAAAAAAATATCTTCATTTTGCAAAGAATTATGGGAAAAATTGCAACTTCAAAAAATTCACCATGCCTCTTACTAAATACATTGGAATGTCTACTTTTCAAAAAGGGGTCATTTGGGCTTGTTAAAGTCTCAATAAATGAGATAGGCTGTCAGTATATCAGGTGTGATCAATTTTCAATGATTGGCACCGTAACTTGTAGACTCTATAACGTACACAAGGACCAAATAATATCCACTTATTTGGGTTATTTTTACCAAAGATAGGTAGCAGTAAAAATTTTGGCCAAAATGCACGAAGAAAAATTACTAATTTGCAAAATTTTATGACAGAAACAAAGAAAAAATAAAAAAACCTCTAGCGATTAAATACCACCAAAAGAAAGCTCTATTTGTGTGAAAAAAGGACACACATTTCATATGGGTACAGTGTTGCATGACTGAGTAATTGTCATTCAAAGTGTGACGGCGCTGAAAGCTGAAAATTGGTCTGGGAAGGAAGGGGGTAAAAGTGCCCAGTCGGCAAGTGGTTAAAGGAACACCCCTGTTGATATTGAGAATTAAATTCTAATTGCAGGATTTAAAAAATAGAAATGCCCTACATTAAAATAATATGCACTGGGAAAATAAGAAAGCTGAAATGAAATAAAACACCCCTGCCAGTATTGACAATTTAACCCCATAATATGCACTAGGCAAACAAAAAAAAAATTGAAATGAAATAAACCTGTAAGCTTAGTTAAAGACTTAACACTAAAATACCTCCCCAAAAGTAGGAAAAAACAAGTGTCTACTATTACCCTTGTTATAGGATGGGATGCTCTCCAGCATGCCACTTAAAGTGGATGTAAAACTGATTAATGAAACTTGACCTAAGCGCATATATCTTTATTGTTTTCTTATCTTTCCCCAAAGCCCATAGTCCCGTGTGTCTCTGCTGTTTAGTTGCTCTATAGCAAGCATGATAACTTCTGACAAGTTCTCTGTCAACCAAGGTAAAGCCAACCTGACATTTGTGTTGAGGGAGGTTGCTATAAATAGATTAGCAGAGAGCTTGACTTGTCACAGCACAGCTCTGCAAGTCGCTGCCTATGTGGAGTGGGGGTGTGTGCCTTTCCTCCAATCAGCTGTCTTGGCTGTATGCCAAGAATCCACTCCCAGTGGTGAACAGGAAGAGAAAATCTCTAACACGATCTGCACTTTCTAAAGAATATATAAAGCTGAAGACAGTAGATATACATGTAAAATGAATGTAGGGAGATTTGTTTCATCTCTGAGTATCATCTGAGGCTGTTCACTTTACTGGGTATATGTGAGGGTTTACATCTACTTTAAAGTGGTTGTGAACTCTCTGCTCCCCCCCCAAAACAAAAACGTATTTATTAAGTTATTAAATTATTAGCTAGTATGAATTGCATACTAGCTCATTATGAAATGCTTACCTTGGAACAAAGCTGTTGCAGCGGTCTCGGCACACCGCTGTGGCCAGCGACATGCTGCTTCCTGGTCTGCGGCTCCAATGATTGGCGGAGTCGCGCTGACGTCACTCCCGCACATGCGCATGGGAGCCATCATTTACGGCACGTTTACCGAAGAAATGGCACACTGGGCCACCCCGGAGGCCGATTCTTCAGAGGCGAGGACGTTGGCACATGCAGATACAGGGAATGTCTCCTAAACGTTGCAGGTTTAGGAGATATTCCCGGGACCTACAGGCAAGCCTTATTATAGGCTTACCTGTAGTTTAACCACTTCCGTACCGCCGGACGTCATATGACGTCCTTGGGTTTGAGTGGTGATATCTGAATGGTGATCAATTTTTTTTTTTTTTTAAAAAGAACAGTGTAAAAATAAAAAGTAAAAAGCAAAATAAATAATTAAAAAATAAAAAATCTTAAAGCACTCCGTCCCCGCGAGCTTGCGCGCAGAAGCGAACGCATACATAAGTCCCGCCCACATATGAAAACGGTGTTCAAACCACACATGTGAGGCATTGCCACGATCGTTAGAGCAAGAGCAATCATTTTAGCACTAGACCTCCTCTGTAACGCAAAATTGCTAACCTGTAGAATTTTTTAAACGTCACCAATGGAGATTTTTAAGTTGCAAAGTTTGTCGCCATTCCGTGAGCGGACGTAATTTTGAAGCATGACATGTTGGGTATCATTTTACTCAACGTAACATGATCTTTCACAATATGGAAAAAATTGGCCTAACTTTACTGTTTTCTTATTCTTTAACAAAAAAAACTGAATTTATTAAAAAAAAAAAAAAAAGCACGCTTGGAAGAGCGCTGCGCAAATACGGTGTGACTTAAAGTTTTGCAATGACCGCCATTTTATTCTCTAGGGTGTTAGAAAAAAAATATATAATGTTTGGGGTTCTAAGTAATTTTATAGCAAAAAAAACAGTTTTTAACTCTTAAGCACAGAACCCAAAAACAGGCTTGGTCTTGAAGTGGTTAAAGTGGTTGTCATGAGTTGACAATCACTTTAAAGGGACACTCTTGCCAATGTTGAAAATGAAAGCCCAAATAAAGGATTGAAAAAATAGAATCGCCCAATGCATATTAAAACAAAAAAGCAGCTTTTGCAACAATACTCACTTTATCTCAAACAGAAGCTCCACTCCACCCTACTGCTATCACTGGTCCTCACAGCCGCAAGATTAAAGATGCGTAAAAAAAAAAGTTATATATTTGAAAAAATAAAAAGCAAAAATTGGTAGAGCTGATATTGAGTTGGGCAGGTGGGCTAACTGTATATTTTCCATTTGCTTGGAAATCCTTTTAATACATTTGATTCCAATTACCTGACACTGTTGCGAGGAAACAGCTTTCTTTCTTAGTTTTGGACAAAACGACTTTCTTATTAGCCAAAGTAAAAAGACTTTTTTTACTCAATTATTGTTATGAAAGGATCCAATAAAAAAGCTTTCAAGCAGTCTATTGTGTATAAGACAATGTCTAGGAAATGTAACTTTCCTTCGCTGTTTCAAATGATGCATCCAGGTCACCATATTCAGCCTCAGATTGTTTGCTTGTTCTGTACATGGCATAACTGTAGCAAATATTTGAATGCAGTCATACAATTGTTCATTTCAGTTAAATTTAAGGTAAATGAGTGGGCATAATTAAATGAAGGCTGGTGATTAGGTTACAACAGGAGGGGAGCTTTTTGGCTATCACATGGCTCATAGTTAAAGCCTCGTACAAACGCACAGCTTGTTGGACAACCGAACATCCAACTTTTGTCCAAATTCGCTGTTGGCGGTTTTGTCTAGCGCACTGATGGTAGTCAAGTAATCGGCCAACAAAGTCGAACGTAGTGACGTGTTACGAGCGTATAATGAGGAAGTTCAGGAGAATGTGATTTGTGAATTAGGAACACAGGTTACACGACCCAACACTTCCTGGATTCCGAACATGCGTGTTTGCACTTCCAACTTTTTGTTGGGCGGGCCAAGTTCTGTATACACGAGCCAACAAACGGCCAATGCTTTTTTGATCAACAAAAGTTTTCTAGTCTTGTAAGCCAACTTCTGTTGGAAAATAGTTGGAAATCGGCTGTAGAATCGTGCGTACTAACGGTCGGATAATCGGCCAACAGGCTGTTGGACGACTGTTGTTGGCCGATAATCGTACCGTGTGTATGAGCCTTAAGATTTTAGATGCATACAGCGAGCACCATCTATCTGCTCATTATTTATGATTTAGTAGGAAATTAATCCCCCTTCCTTATGTATGTAACACATGTGCTGGGGGTGCTGGAACACCTTCTTTGCTCCCTCTCACACCTAGAAAGCCTGACCAGCTTGACCAAAAAATCAGTACTAAGATCACCAAGGTATCCAACAGACACAAGATTGTGATTGTTGATATGACAGAAGAGAAGAAGTTCTACAGCATGGACTTCTTAAAGTGCACAGCTAGAGCTTTCCTACTCACCATGTCAAGTGGTTTGTGTGTGTTGTAGCTGCCGGGGATCACAGAGAACTCACATTAGCATACATTGTGTGTCACAGTCAGGGGTCAGGCTCGGAGGCCAATAGCCATAGCAGTAGAGAGGCTCCCACCTACCAGCAGTTTAAGTATAAAAGCAGGTCTTCTTGCAGATGATGTGGGTTCACCTGAGGTGCGGGGTCTAAACACTAACCGGTATTTTCCAGAGCTCCCGATGGTGGAGATGACTTTTGCTGTGTGGTAGTACCAGGATGCAGTCCTCAGGTTCACCCCACCAGCAGGTGAGCAAGCCAGGGTGCAGTAGCAGATATAGCGGGTTGGAATCAAGCAAAAGGGTAGTCAGTAAACCATCCAAAGGTCAGTAAGTGGTTGCAGGCTGGGATCAGGCGTAAGTGTAATCAAGGCACAGACCAAGACATTTCCTGTCCCTGGGTGGCTTAGCTCACTTCTACACTGTATCTATGGAGGTAGCTATAGTTGGCACAAAGACTGAACTGCAAATATGTCTGACTCTGATATCTCTATTATGTGGGGCGGTGTGTGTGTGGGGGGGGAGGGGCAAAGAATTAGTAGTTACAGTAGAAAGATATGATTGCTTTATGCTTCCAGGTCAGTTCACAGGACATGGTGTTTCTGGCAAGATCAACGTGTATTTTATGTTCATGATCTTAAAAATCAAAAAGAATGCAATAGATGCTAGGACAGGTCAGCTGCAATATATTACAGTTTGTTCTTCTATTTAGTTATCATGAAAGAATTGAGCCTATGGAAAAAAAGTTCTTAGCCACTCCTCTCTTTGGTGAAAGATGTTTATTGATTTAGTAAGCCTTAGGATGGTTTCACACGGGCTGTCCGATCAAGTCTGCTTGTGAGTTTTTCAGGCGGGCCTGATCGGACCATTCGTAGCTCTCTATGGAGCGGCGGATGCCAGCATCCAATCCGGTCTGCCAAAAACAGCGGATCGGTTGACAGTCTGGTGAAAAAGGACAGATGGTCCGTTTCCACCTGACAGCCCCATAGAGAACAGCAGGGCTGTGTCCGTGTCTGCTCTGCATAGCGGAGTGGACACAGGCCTGTCATCCACCTGCTCAGCTGCGTACTACGGAGGGCACCCATGTGAAACCAGCCTTATAGTGATGGATGGAGGTGGACATAAAACTACTGGGTCCCTGTTGTAATACATGTGTATATAGTCTTATAGACTCATTTGCTTAAAGGAAATGTGTAGTGTTTTTACTGCATATTCTTATTTATTCTGGTTAAGACTATAGAATGTTTCTTTACTTTTTTATGTTGTAATTATGAAACATTACATAAGAATATCTTGTATTTTTATTAGGCTCCTTTTAGTGCATTGCAAGGCGTTCCCTATTTGCTTTGCTGAATAAAAAGTTTCAATCAGAAAGAAACAGTTTGGAAGTAAACAGTTTGTTCTGCATACTCCCGGCAGAAACCCCAGTGTTGGTGCACTAAGTATTCAATGTTTATAAGTAAAACAAATCTATTACAGGAATACTTAAATAATTAAAACATAAAAACATTAACCAAGAAAGCAACAGAAGGACTCTTCCTATCCACGGATGCAGAGAAGGCGTTCGATAGAGTGGCCTGGGACTACATGGCAGCGGTCCTCGCCTCAGTAGGACTGGGACATTTTATGCAAAATAGTATCCTGAGTCTCTATGCGAATCCACAAGTTAGGGTCAGGATAAACGGCCACCTATTGGACGCCTTCCCCATCCAGAACGGAACTAGACATGGATGCCCACTTTCCCCACTAGTCTTTATACTTACCATGGAACCCTTCCTTACTTGCCTTCAAGCACACCCGGATATCACGGGAGTCACAATTGGAGATCACACCTATAAGATAGCTGCCTTTGCTGACGATATCCTTCTCTTTCTTACGAAACCAGATATCACCATTCCTAACCTACTTAAAGAATTCCTCCGATTTTGATCCATATCCAACTTTAAAATTAACATTAGCAAATCATACGCCCTTAACATCTCCTTATCCAAGAACACTGTGAGTAGATGCTGGGACTCTTTCCCTTTTACCTGGAAGTCAGATGCAATCCCGTACTTGGGCATACAACTCCCTACCACGACAGCAGGACTATACACATTAAACTTCCTTCCCTTCTTACAGGAACTATCGAGGGATCTCAACACCTGGGAGAAGCTGAACCTCTCTTGGTTTGGGCGGGCAGCCACTATCAAAATGACATCCCTCCCTAGATTCCTGTGCATTGCGCAGGCAATACCCATCGCCCTTCCTAAATCGTTCTTTTCTTCCATTAGGTCCCAACTTAGCTCGTTCATATGGAAAAGTCACCCACCCCGAATAGGTCTGGCCAGACTCTCTGCCCTCAAACACAAGGGCGGCATTGGTTTGCCAGATTTTCAAAGTTACCACAAGGCAATACTGCTGGTGAGAGTAATAGACTGGCATGTACATGACAAGACTAAGGACGGGGTGCCCCTTGAACAATCAGTCCTAAAGAACCCTGTCCAGGATATAATTTGGCTCCCGAAACAAAATAAGGAGATGAATAATAAAAACGTCCCCTTAATCTCCCCCCCTATCCAGTGTCTCCGGGAACTCTCAAAATCCACTTCAATAGCATCCCTTCCGGGCCCTATGACCCCTATCCTAAACAATCCCAACTCCCAACGGCTGCTTAGATACCATAGCCAAATTCCCACCCAATTATCGTCCAAGAGCACACCACTTCTTTATCCATGGTGTCTTCCGAACCAAAACAGAATTAACCAAATCCAATATCGTAGAATCGATAGCCACCTGGTCATACCTACAGATTCGACACTTCCTGACTTGCTCAAAGGAGAAGAATCTCTATCTCAAACCCCTGACCACCTTTGAGAAACTCTGCGAATCTCAACCTCAGAGACACCTCATTGCGAGTCTACACGCATTGCTCTCCTCCTAAACACCAGACCATCTAGCTCCCATTAGGAAAACCTGGGAAACAGGCTCTCCTAATACACTCCCTGATAGGGATTGGGAAACAATTTGCCTCAAGGCACACAAAGGCTCCCGCAACGTCTCCATACAGGAACATACTCTAGTTCACATAATCTACCCCCAATGCCCCAACGTATGCTGGAGATGTGGGAATTCAGGGGGCTCAATGAAACACATCTGGTGGGACTGCCCAATTATCAAAGTGTACTGGGAACAGGTCCACGACATAATAAAACAAGTCTCCACACAACCAATAGATTTCTCCCTACATCAATACATCCTACACTATTCTTAAACTACAAAACATTTACACCGCCAATCTCTGGCCATGTACATGATAACCTCAGCTAGAATGTGCATTCCGGTTCTCTGGAGGCAGAGGATCGCTCCCTCACTCAAAGCCTGGTTCATCAGACTAAATAAAGTCATGGAAATAGAGGAACTGATAGCAATATCTTCAGACAACCTAAATAAGCGCCACAAAATCTGGATGCCCTGGATCTTCTTCCAGAGCTCAGAGAAATATCGTGCCATATGCCAACCTCTTTGAATATGATAAATGGAAGCCTTCTCCTTTTCTCCAGCGGTCGATGACCCCTCGCTTGCTGAATTACCCACACTATAAGACTGCGTGCCCTTGACCCCAATGGGCTAAACCTCCTTTTACCCCCCTCTCCCCCCCTTACCTCTCCCATACCCTTCTTACACCCCCTCCCCCCTCCTTCTCTCTCTTCCTTCTTCATAAGGGGCATAAAAAATCCCATCCCTTACCCACCACTAACAACTATCCAAAGTGCCTACCCCTCCAACGCATCTCTAATCTATGTTACCCTGAAACCCAACCTATATGTATAGGCTTATATCAACATGTTCTGATGCAAATGTTTCTTTTACCTGTATTGGCACTATTGCTAGTTACTAATGCAACCTACTGTTACAAATGAATATTCAATTGAGACTGTATATTCTTGCAATTCTCTTAATAAAACTTTTGTGGAAGTAAAAACATTAACCAAAAAAATTACTGTAGCCCAGGCCCTGACCTCCACAGGCCTGATGGTGACCTTTAGAGCCAGGGAGGACTGACATCCATCCTCACAGGGTGGTTTACTAGGCATAATGGGTGCAGATAGAAGAATTGAGTTTGTCGCCAGACACTTTGATGATGCAGAACAACAGATTTATTTTTCTCTACAAGAACTGGGGAGAGAGGGTTAGGGCCAGGACACCCTTTGGATAGGTGCAACAGCACTTAGCAGACTCCAAGACTCTCTGAATAAGACTCTTGATGTGGTTATAAAGTCCCACAGGCCTTCCAACTGAGCTTTGCCTGACTAGAACTATTTCCTTGTGCTTTGAACTTGAACTTTGGATTTCAACACAGATTGATGCACATACCAACTTGGTATCCCTGTTGTGCAGATCTGGCCTCCATCTCACAGCCTCCCGCTGTAGTTTCATGAGTTTACACTCAGTTCACGACAAGACTTCTGTGACTCCCACTGCCACTGGGTCCCTTGCGCTTCACACAGCCAACTGCTGTATCTCCCGAATGTCCCCACTCCAACTTGCTGGGTCCCTTCCTCGGCTCTTCGGCCCAACTGCTGAACTCTCTTGTAAGTGTCACCCCCGTTATCCTTCTGAGTTCCTAGCTCAGCTTCTGCTAAGACTTTTCCACTGTCCCCCAGTTAGTGGAAAATGCTGCTCTGGTACCCTCTCAGACTCCGAACCCTGGTCTCTGATAACAGGAGCATTGTCCCTCGGAGGCAACAGCTTCTCCTTTACCTCTGACCCTGGTTCACACTTTGCCTCTGGGGACAGAAACAATTGTCTTCCGTGAGAGCTCTGTCCCTTCACCTCCAACATAGAGGGTATCTCCGGATGGCAGAACCCGTGCAACTCGGTTAGGCTTCCGACACAAAGCCCCAACCCTCTGCTGCTGCTTCTTGTCCTGGGTAGGCCTCAGACTGCCTAGCAACCAGGTGCTACCGGATAGGCCCCAGACTTCTGGCCTTGCAGCCGTCCAAACAGACAGCCGTCCAAGTGGCACAGAAGAGTGATCATTAATAAAAAGAAAGTCACTGGACAGCCGCACTCCAACGAATAAATGTTTATTAGCAGTAGATAAAATCCATACAATCAATAGGCAGATAGGAGTCTAGGAGGGGACACACAGCTAACGCGTTTCACGTCACTTCAGGACGCTTAGTCATAGCTAAGTGAGTAGAAGTCATATGTTGCTTATAAGGAGGTCTCAAAAGAACTCCACCCGCTACTTCAGCTTAATGGTAATAGCTTAATTACCTATGGTGAGAGAGAAAAACATTCAAAGGGGCAGCGGGTGGTTCAAGAGACTAAGATCACAACAATAAAAAAAGAAAATATAAAATCAAAATCTTATGTAAAAGGCTATGACAGGAAAAGCTTCACTACATGAATCCAATTCAGCATAAATATCACACAATAATGTAAAACAATAACCATAATGATAATGATATTGAGAATGGATGCAGAGAAGTCTTCTATAGGATGCAATGCTTAACCATTTCACCCCTGGAAGGATTCCCCACTGTAGGACCAGAGCACTTTTTGCGATTCGGCACTGCATCACTTTAACTGACAATTGCGCAGTTGTGCGACGTTGTACCCAAACAAAATTTGTGTCCTTTTTTTCCCACAAATAGAGCTTTCTTTTGGTGGTATTTGATCCCCTCTGCATTTCTGATCACCGCTATAAACAAAAAAAGAGCAACAATTTTGCAAAAAAAAAAAAAATATTTCTTACTTTTTGCTAAAATACAAATCCCCCAAAAAAATATAAAAAACCAAATTTATTCATTGGTTTTGGCCGATTTATATTCTTCCTCATATTTTTGGTAAAACAAATCGCAGTCAGCGTTTGATTGGTTTGCGCAAAAGTTGCCACATTTACAAACCTTGAGAATTAATTTCTGGCGTTTTTACATTTTTTTTTCTTTTAGTAATGTTGGCGATCTGTGATTTTTATCGGGACTTTGATATTGCAGCGGACATGTCGGACATTTTAAACACTTTTTTTGGGACCAATGACATTTATAGAGCGAAATTTAAATATCCACTGATTACTGTGTAAATGTCATTGACAGTGAAGGGGTTAACCTGCAGGGGGCGGTCTACAGGTTAACTGTGTTCCCTAGGCGTGTTCTAACTGTATGGGGGGCTTCCTTGGGCATAAGAGATCTAACTGATCCCAGTGACAGTGATCAGTAGATCTCTTATGTCCCCACTGACAGAGCGGGGAACCGCCGTGTTTACATTGGCGGTTCCCCGTTATTTCCCTCTGGCAGCTCATCGGGGCTCGCCAGTGGACATCGGGTCCGCCCAAGCTGCAGGCACACTCCTCCAGAGAGCGGCGGGCACAAGAGCGCGCTGCCGCTGGCGTGCTCGTGTCCCCTGGCTGCCTGTCCATAAATTGCCACCTATTTACGGCGATTCGCGGAATAGAGCCACGCTGTTGCTGTAAATAGGCAGCGCGCGGTCGTGAAGTGGTTATGGTGCACAAATGTATTGTTGTATCATAACAATCTAAGCAGCGTATATGTGTGAACTTACAATGTATCAACAACAATGCTGGAGATCCTATGTAAAACCAACAAAAGATATGTGTGTAACTAGGATTTCAATGAACCACTACACACATACGATCCGATCTGATCGTCCAAGTTCAGAGAAAATCGGTCATGCATAACAAAAAGAGCTTATCATAAGTGTACAGACAGACATATGATACGTCAAATGTCCATCGGCCAAAAGAGACTGAACATACTGGAAAAAAAAATGATATAACAAACAGCCGAACCTATAATTTACAATGAGGAGAATTATAACTAAAGCAAAAAAGGAGACAAACGAAAAGAAAAGAAATCAGATGCCACAAGCATGTCACGGTAATGTTCCATATATGCACATCAGTGCTGCATGCACAGATGCACAAATAAGGAAATAGCAGATAGAACAGTCATCTAAACAATAATATAAATGTTGAATATTGTACTCATGACTTGCAAAACATAATCTGAAAGATTACATTTTAAACAGGATCTGCATTCCTGTAAAATCAAAAATTCATTAAAACTCCCCATGTTGACATCACTGGAGAACACTAATGCTACACCCATAAGTGAAATCATTCAAATTGGCTAGAACTACTAGACCCATGAGGATTTCAAATGGCCAGGAGAGCAAACGCCAAACACTGATCACCAGAGAAACATTGGAGGACAAACACCAGTCCTCCAGCATTTCCTTGGAGGTATAGACCACCCAATGGGAGAAAGACAAAGTGAAGGTTCAAAGAATTATGGATAGCAAAAAATTATTCTGGATAGCAAAAAGGAAGTGCATATGGATAAATATAGGTATATATATAAGCATAAAAATGCAGTCATGCAAAAATTATGTAAAAAATATATACAAAAAATATGCAAAAAAATACATGCATGCATATATACCAGAGACACAAAAATCTAAAAATATAGATAAATCTATGTACATAAATACAAGGATATCTGAGGGAATGTATATTGTCTCAGTCATAAAAATGAGACGCATCCCACTCGAGATTCATTCCGGCAGGTATCCTAGAGTTTGAATGAAAAATCCAATGCACCTCCTTTTTGCACAAGATCTTAAATGTATCGCCTCCTCTTTTAGGCATCGCTATTTTCTCTATGCCCAGAATTCTAGACTGGATGTATCTTTACTATGACATAAATTCCAATGCCTGGCAATGTTGGTACTCTGATTTTTATCGATGTCCCATGATCATAGAGACGATCTTTTAACCTGCATGTGGTTCATCCTACCTACATACTGCAATTTACATGTGGTGCACGAAATAACATAAACCACATACCTGGTGTTACAATTTATAAATGTGGGAATGTTGTAGGATTTATTGGTAGAAGTAGATATCACTTTATCCCCCTTAAGGATGTATTGGCAATATATGCAACCAATATAACAACAAATAAAAGATATTCAGCGCATCAAGATATTATAAAGAGACTGAAGAGATTGGCAGCTGAACACAAAAAAAGGCTATTCATAAACCTTCTGTAAATCAAAGTATCAACAAAGGTATAGTGCAGCGCAAAAATTGTCTCTGAGTAAAGAGTTAATATATTTCAACGTCCATTGCAGATAGTTTCTTGTGAAAAATAGAAAACAACAAATCCCACTGGTGAGACAGCGTGCAGTCCTAAGAGCATGCAGGTGAGGGAACATGTGGGTCCTGCCACCATAGACACTTATAGCCTCTCACCTTATCCACTTGACCCGTGAGGGTCACACAGCATAAAAGTATAGAATATCCCTGCAGTCAGAACATCTGTTCCTGAATGGTTCCGTCAAATCCCTCCAAACACCGTCCAGAAAGGATGCCACAGGAATTGCACGTGAAAGAACAAAACAAAATCTAGTGCTCTCCGCTTGTTTAAAACACTAAGCATTTATTGAACAGAGTATTACTCACATTTTCCAACACCTCCACTGGTGTAAGTATAAACACGACAAAATTAGTAGGGCAGCGGTATAAACTGGCAACTGGCGTGGCTTCCACCTCCGTACGCGTTACGTCCTGTATGATATGGACTTCCTCAGCGTGAGTTGTAGCCAGCCAGAAATGCCTTACTTATATAGCCTTATTGATTAATAAGCCAGCTGTAGTTAACAGCCTGGCGCGGACAGTAAAGGGAACCCGAAAGTGATAGGAGCGTGCACTAGGAAACGAAAAGGCTCCGTGCACTCCAACTGAACGGTCGATCTGCGCATGTCCGCCCTCACTTCCCCGTCATCGCGCGTGTCCCACTCCGTAATAGCGGAAACGGAAAGAGAATCTGCGTTCCATCTCAACGGGATCCGCCCCTTCCTCTTCCTACTAGGATCACTATGCTAATGGGACCTCTAGGTGTCTAATACGGCGGGGAGCTCACCCATTCGCTCTACATAAAAAATCATGTATAAACCCGCCCCTTTAGCTCGTGTCCCCGGAAGTCCCTTTAGTTAAATATCGCTCTCCACAGGAAAATAATTAATAAAAAGATAAAAATGTTTATTAGCATCCTTCTATTATTGCACATTTAATATATTCAGATAATATCCAAATAGTGTCTCTTCATATAGAAAGACGTATATAAAAAACATAGATCCTTGTGAAAATAAATAAATAAAAAAAGGAAGGAAAATAGAAATAAAATTAAAAATAAAAAATGATGCTCATGTTTTAATAATTAAAAAAACAAAAACAAGGATCTATGTTTTTTATATACGTCTTTCTATATGAAGAGACACTATTTGGATATTATCTGAATATATTAAATGTGCAATAATAGAATGTGCAATTAACAGAACAAGAAACCAGAGTTTTGGATCAGGGCCTAAAATTTGCCCCAGTACGTAATCTGAACAAATTTCAGACATACATCAATATCCAAAAATACGTAAGAAGGTTGAGTATTAAAAGATACTTTCTGTCTAATCCGGTAGTGAGATCAGACCCTCAGGTGTCGGGCATAAGTTCCAATCTGAGGAACAAATCTACATTCAATCCCCCAGGCCCAGACAATAAATTTTTAGAGGTTTTCAAAAATCTAGTCTGTAAGGACTTAAATTCCTTGAAAATGAAAAAAATACAGGATCCTCATCATTTGAAAATAGGTATCACACGCTTACAGGAGAGGAATAATATTGTAATACGGCCTGCAGATAAGGGGGGTGGCTTGGTCATTATGGATAAGTCATATTATCAAAGTGAAATGAACCGCCTTCTGGATGACCCAAATACATAAAAAACATTGGGAAAAGACCCGATGATTGAATATAAGGATAAATTACATCACCTTGTAACAAAGGGTAAGGAGAAAGGCATATTAAGCCATAAAGAGGCATTATATTTGGACCCTCTGTTTTGCAGGACCCCTATCATTTATTTTTTGCCTAAGGTGCATAAGAGCATGGAGAGATCTCCGGGTCGACCGATTATCAATGGTATTGACTCAGTCACTTCCAGACTGGGTCAATATATAGACACCTTTCTCCAACCATTGGTAGTCGGGACAGAGGCTTACCTTAAAGACACGAAACATATCATACAAATAGTGGATTCCCTTACTTGTTCATCCAATAGTATATTGGTATATTGGTACGATGACGTAGGGTCCCTTTATACTATCATTAACCATGAAGAGGCCATTTCATCAGTGCGTTGGGCCCTAGCACAGTCTGATCTGCCCAGGAGGCATAAACGTTTTTTGTTAAAGAGCTTAAATTTTTGTTTGCATCACAACTATTTTTGGTATGATCGCCGGTTTTATTTACAGGCCAGGGGGGTGGCCATGGGCGCTCGTTTTGCTCCCAGTGTGGCCAATCTCTTCATGGTCCACTGGGAGGAGGATGTAGTGTTCAGGAACCGTCCACCCCAGCTCGTCTGTTACCGGCGATACATAGACGACCTTATATGTATCTGGGAAGGCAATATGGATGATCTAAAGAAATTTATGGAACATTTAAATAATAACGACAAAAACATCCAATTGACCTGGAATGTTGATACACAAAAAATTCAATTTTTGGATTTAGAAATTTTCAAGGAAGATAACCATTTTAGAACAAAAAATTTCATTAAACCAACAGACCGCAATGCCTACATACCCCTCACCAGCTGCCACTATAAGTTGTGGCTCTGTAATATTCCTAGAGGGCAGTTTATTAGGTTACGGCGAAACTGTTCTTCAGAGGATGACTATATAACACAATCTCAGATTTTGGCCGAGAGATTCCATCAAAAAGGTTACCAAAAAAATACAATTGAGGAAGAAATTAAGAAAGTCCAAAAAATGGATCGTAATTCCATTATTGCTGGACCAAAAGATAATAAATCTGCCTCTAAGATGGAATATAGGATGGTGTTGGAGTATAATGTACAATATAAGTCCTTTGAAAAAAATAGTGAAAAGACATTGGTCCATTCTAAAGGGGGACAGGATTTTGGGACCTGAACTTCCAGAGCACCCCCGTTTTGTATATAAAAAAGCTCCCAATTTACGTGACATCTTAGCACCGGGAGTAATAGACCCCCCTAAAAATCAAGAGAATAAGCTGTTTTCTTTTCTGTCTGGCTTCTACGCCTGGTTACAGAAAAGTGATAAAAAAAGTTTCCTGAATATAACATGTAATATGAGGTTGTGGTAGGATATAAGGTAGAATCTCCGTCTAAATAATAGAAAACCAGGTCGTTATTACCTTAATGCTAGGTAAAAAACCTGAAAGAATTAAAGAAGGAGTTAACATAAAAAAACCATTGGAAAAACTACCTTAGAGAGCCGGTTTTAGACTCTAACACAATATATCAGTAGGAGACTTCTTGTCAAAGCGGCATTGGATTATTTGACGGGAGATCCTTATAATGTCTCGGTGTTGAATATCACCGTCGACCACTCCCCATACATCCGTAACGCCAGACAACCAA
>BLSH010433818.1:225498-236173 GCA_018402905.1 Glandirana rugosa
ATCTCTAATTTCTGCTATCTGTCCTCAGAGCAACAGCACAGACAGCAGTAGTAAAGTAATCTATCTCAGGATGCAGGATCAGGTCTTAAAATGGCTAAAATCTGTCCCTCACGCCGTCAGCTACCTTTCCCTATACTAACCCAAGGAGCATGTGACTGCAGCACTGTGACTCCAGCTTATAAAGAGGCTGGGTCACATGATGCACCGGCCAATCACAGCCATGCCATTAGTAGGCATGGCTGTGATGGCTTCTAAGGGCAAACCAGTGAAACGCTTGTTGATTGGCTGCCCTGCAGCTTCTCAACACGTGGAGTAAAATAGCAGAACCCCGGACCGAACCCGAACGATTTTTGAAATGTCCGGGTCCGGGTCCGTGCCACGGACACCCAAAAGTTCGGTACGGACCCGAACGTTCCAGTCCGGGTTCGCTCAACACTAGTTAGGGTGAGTCTGGCTGCCAGGAGTATGTGGGTGATTATGTACTGTGAGAATCCCGGGAGGGAGTCTGTGTCTAGGGACAAAAGGGCTAGACTTGGGTTTGGCGAAATGTTTGTTTGAGCAATGTTGGATATAGTATGGAAGATATCCTTCCAAAATGTAAGGATTATTGGGCAGCCCCATAGTGTATGCAGAAGGTCTCCCTTTCCTCCACAGTTTCTCCAACATTCTCCAACATTCGCCTGAGAACTGCGAGTTTGGCTGGGGTCAGGTACAAACTTAGTGTGATTTTTGTTGAGATTTCGTGTAAAGTAGAACAGCGAGTGGCTTTCTGGATTGCTCTTGAGGCCTTTAACCATTGTAGTTTGGTGAAGGTTTGCCCTAGTTCTGTTTGTTTGTGAAAAGGGGTGGGATTTGTGGAATATCAGTTTCTGGTGAAGTAGGTTGTAAAATACGGTAATTCCTTTCGACTATGGGTTTTTAGTCGTCAGGTAGTGCCAGGCTTGGGTGTGGATGTTCTGATTGGTATCTTTGATTTGGGTTAGGCAGTGTCTGATTTGCATATATCGGTATTGGTCTTTTGGTGGGAGACTCTTTGGAGTGAGGGGAAGTCTTTAAAGGTATTACTTTGGTAGAGATTGGATATGAATCGGATTCCCTTGTGGACCCATGAGGTGAGGGATATTTGACCTATAAGGGGGTGTAAAGCAGTAAGCGGGATTTGTAGGGGTATAGTAGTAGGAAATAGTTTTGCCTCTTGGATTAGTTGTTTCCATCGCTTGCATCGATGGTGGTAGATAGGAAGGAGTACGCGCCCCTAGTTCTGCTCTGTATAGCCATTCAGTTAGCGGGTAGTTGGGATCATAAGAGGCTTCTATTTTGCTCCAGGGCTTTTGTGGTACAGGTGGGAACCATTCCCTAAGTTGGGACAGAACGGTCGCTGTGTAATAGTCAGCGAAATCGATATAGCTTGTACCCCCCTGTGCTTTGTGTTTGATTAGTTTATGATGTGCACATCTCGGTTTCCGACCGTTCCAAACAAGTTTAGATAGTAAAGCTTGAAGTGATTTGAAGTAGCTGGCTGGGATTGGGATTATTAGGGTGCTGAATAGGTAAATTATTTGAGGCAAATATAACATTTTGAAAGCTGCTAGTCTTCCCCACCATGAGAGTTCTATTTTAGTTACTACAGATTGGAGCCTATCTTGGAGAGGGAAGTAGTTAAGTTGGAGTAGGGATTTGGGGGATCTTGCCAATTGTATGCCCAGGTAGGTTATGCTGGTATCCGCCCATGCATATGGGAATTGGTGTTGGAGGAGGATCCGTGTTGTGGTATCAATCCCTATGTCTAAGATGTTTGATTTAGATTCATTGGCTTTATAATAGGACACCGCTCCAAACTAATGAAGCGTTTTTTGCACTTTTGGGAGGGATGCCGTCGGGTTGGTTAAAATTAAGATAACGTCGTCCGCGAAAAGACTGATTTTGTGCTGGTGGGAGTTGATGGTCAGGCCATTTATTTTGGAGTTAGATCTGATATGTTCAGCCAAGGGCTCCATGATTAGATTAAATATCAGAGGGGAAAGTGGGCATCCCTGCCTGGTACCATTGGTGATATGGAAAGGTTTGGATATTAGGCCAGATGTGAAGACATGTGCGGATGGGTTAGTATATAGTGCTAAGATCATTTTAAGTATAGGCCCCATGAATCCAAATTTTTGTAGGACTAGAGCCAGGTAATCCCAGTTAACCCTGTCGAATGCCTTCTCTGCATCCAAAGATAGGAGCAGAGAAGGCGTTCATCTAGTGCCCGCATGGTGGATTATGTTTATCAGTCTCCTCGTGGCATCCGATGTCTGTCTCCCTTTCGTGAAACCAGATTGGTCTATGTGAATCAGAGTTGGCAAGATGTTCACTAGTCTATTTGCTATTGTTTTGGCGTAGATTTTAAGGTGTACATTCAAGAGGGATATGGGACAGAAATTTTGTGGTGTGGTTGGGTCTTTGCCCGGTTTTGGCAATGTCACTATCATAGCCGAAAGCATTTCTTTTGGGAAAGAGGAGGAGGACGCAGCAGCATTGTATACCTCACTGAGATGCGGTATAACATGACTGTGGAATGTCTTAAAATATTCCCCGGTGAGACCATCTGGGCCTGGGGATTTCGAGTGTGGTAATTTCCCTATGGTTTCTTTTATCTCTTCTGGATAATTTGGGGAGTTTTACCTGGTCAAGGAAGAATTGTATTTCTTCCTTAGTTGGTTTGTGAGTGGTCTGATCATCCTTTAGGTTGTATAAGCCACTATAATACGTGCTAAAGGCATCGGCAATCGATTGGGGGTTTAGTAATTTTGCATGTGTAACTGGGTGGAGCAGATTTTATTTCTAGCATGGTAGCCCTTAATCCGGAGGGCCATAGTTTTGCCAGCTTTATTGCCGGTAACATATGTATTAGCTCTAAATTTGCGCTGTCGTTTTTCATAGTTTCCTAGTAATATGGTGCGGAGTTCGTTACGTAATTTAAAAAAAAAGTTTATTTAGGGTGTCTGCTTTTTCAATTGCCGCAGTGAGCTCTGTCATGCACCACGTCCTCTCCCTCCTAACTTTTGAGCCGATTTGTATAAAGAAGCCTCTGATAAAGGCCTTATGGGCCATCCACAGAGGCGCCGGGTCGGATACAGATCCCTTGTTGGAAGAGAAGAATTCTTCCAGGCGTTCAGATAAGTATGCAACATTAGTGGGGTGGCGTAGAAGGGAGTTATTCACTTTCCACATGTAAGATTGGCTAGGTGTGGATTTATTGGTAATTTGTAAACTTATGGGTGAGTGATCCGACCATGTGACTGAGTGGATTTTTGCTGATTGAATATTCTGTAGTAACCACTTATCTGACAAAAAAAGGTCTATTCGGGAATATGTGTTGTGACGAGGAGAGAGATACGTATAGTCTCTCTCTTCCGCGTGGCAACACCTCCACACATCATACAAGTCATTTTCTGATAGGAATTTGCTTAGTGGTGAATGAAACCTTTTAGGTCCAGCAGAGGATTCCAGGTCATGGTCAGGGACCAAGTTAAAATCCCCACCTAACAAGATGGCCTTGCCGAAGATCTAGAATTGTTCTGGTGGTGGACCTTAGAAATCTCATTTGGTGTTGGTTAGGCGCATACAAAGATGCAATGGTGTAGATAGAGTTCTCAATTGTGCAGGTGATAACTAGGTATCTCCCTTCTGGGTCTGAGGTGCATTGGAGAAGTTGGAAGGAAACAGTGTCCCTGAAGGCAATGCACACTCCTCGTTGTTTTTTGGTGAAGTTCGATTGAAAGATGTGTGGAAAGGACTTATGTTGGAATTTCGGGGTATTCCCCGAGGCGAAGTGCGTTTCCTGAATGCAGAGAACGTCACACTTATGGGTAAGAGCCATGTTCCATAGTGAATTTCTCTTAGCCTGATTTAGGCCTTTGGCATTAATAGAAAGTATATTGATAGACATATTGAGTAAGTGTTATAATGTAAAGATGCGAGACTCACGTTTAGATGAACAAAGGGTGGTACCCAGGAGGTTGAAAGGTTTATTCTTCTGTGTGTCAGGTTTCTTCCTTGGCGAGAGATAATAAGGCTCGCTTCGATTGCGTGGTATATGGGAACTGATCTTCTAGAGGCGATGATTGCTCTTGCCTGGTTCTGCTTGGGTATAAGGCCAAAGGTGTTGGATGTGATACTCTAGGTTCCGTACAGACAGGCTAGGATGAGACTGGCCAGATGGGTTGATAGGTGAAGTAACTGGTCTGTGGCCAAGGGCCACTATGAGAGTGAAGAACTGTTAAAAGAAAAAAGGTTAGAAAACAAAAACAATAACAAAACAAATGTGCGCTATTAACATTCAGCTATCTTGCGCTCGAAAGCAGCTGATGAGGTGGGGGGTAAAGTTCAGGGCCTTACTGGGGGTGAACCCAAGGCCCGATCATACTGGGTTGTAGCTTTCTGACCGTGAGGAGATTCCTTAGGGTGTTGGTGGTTTGTCTCTTTGTTTCGTTTGTGGTATTGAGGAAAGTGAGAGTGGGTCATTTTAGAGCGATCTTCTTGTGGGAGCTCAGGGATTATACCCCAGGAGTGGAGTAGCTTCATTCCATCATGGATATTGGAGACGGCGTGGTGGGTACCATTCCTGGTAATTATGAGGGTGGCGGGGTGGCGCCACTTGTAGACCAACTTGTGGTTATTCAGTGCTTTAGTCACCGTCTTGAGCTGCCTCCTAAGTTGCAGAGTGTGTTGGGAGAGGTCCGGATAGATTTGCAACCCCGCAAATGGTTCCGGAAAATGTGGCAGGGATCTCAAAATGGTTAAGCTTTGTTCTTTGTCCTGGAAAAAGTGGACCCTCAGTAGGACATCTCTAGGGATGTTGTCCTCTAGGTGTCGAGGCTTAGGGATCCTATGAATGCGGTCAATGGTAAGTTCAATTGGCGACAATTCGGGCGCTATGGTTGAAAATAGTTTAGTTGCATAGGTGCGGAGCTAGTTTGGATCTGATCCACCTAGAATCCTCTCTGTTTTCATTGTAAGCGTCTACCAGGTCATTTACAGTGACAGAGCATTCTTCCATTTTGTTTTCTATATAATGGACCCTCTTGTCAATGGTGCTTAGCTCCGTTGAGAATTTGGTAAGAGCTGATGTGAAGCTGGCTGTTAAGGAGCTTTGCAAGGATAGAAGCATGTCTTTTAATGTAGAGTCCAGAACTGGTTGCACTGTAGTCGGGAAGGATGCTATAGATTGTGGGGGCTGTGAATGCATATCTTCTTCACAGGGTGAGAGCTGGTTAGAGGGATCCATTTTCATTTAAGATTTTGCTGGGCTCTGAGTTGATGGGCTAGGAGGTGGGGATTTTAAGGGTGATGGTGGTAGATGCGATGAATCTCCTTCCACTAGGTCTGCATTAGGGAGGTCTGTGTATGAGCCTGAGTGAGCTCTTGTGGTTGATGAGTCTACTCAATGTGTATTTCCCCTCATCGGATGAGGGGAATGGAAAAAAGCTGTCAGCTTTTTAGGGTTTTGTTCGTCCTTTCTCTTACAGAACATTGTCCTTTATGTATCAGTAGTCCTGTTATGTGATCTATCTTCTCTACTTGCTGTAGTCTATTGATCGGGCCTCACAGGGTATCTTTTTTATGGTGCCATCACAGCCTAAATGCAGCTGCTGGGTGGAGAAGGAGTACTAAGATGGCCGCCGGTGGTAGTTATCTGGACTTTATACAATATTTGGCTAAGGATGCATGGTTTTTAGTGAAGGAGCAAATGAGGATTCAAAGTTGTGCAGGAGTAAGTCGATTATAGAGTCCTTTTGCTTGTATGCTCTGATTCCCGGCTTGGGGCCTTCCAAGATGGCGGCCGTGTTAGGCCTCGGCTGGTTTATATGTATAAATCAGGGCTATTGTGCTGCCAGTTCGCCTAATTGGTGCCCCAGCAGTGATTTTAGGGTGATGTTTATCCCCGGTGGGTGTGGATGTGCCTTGGAGACTTTGGTGCTCGCTTCCGCCGCCGCCCGTGTAGGCCGCAAAAGCCTCGGGCTCGATTTGGGGCCTCGCGGTCCGCGATTTTCCGGTGGAAGGGTGCTAGGGTGTCGGGGAGGTGAGAGGAGGGTGTGAGGTATCTCACCCAGTCGCCAATCCTTCGAATTCCCTCGGATTCTCCCCGGGACCGAAGGAGCTCTCCACGGATGAGTCCTTCCTCGCTCGCTGCAGGCCACGCCCCCTGTTGGATAATATTTTTGACCTTGTTGTATTCCAAGCTATAGGGGGTGGAAAAAACAGGTGACCCAGTGGGATGGGAGGCAGTCACTCTCCTAGTGCTCTGTGTCTTTTTTTCAGTTAAAAAGTTTTGAGGGGTGTTGTCGGAAATATTGCGAGCTCTCTGTATGATAGATGTAGGATAGCCTCGTTGCCTAAATCTGTTGGCCATATTGTCAGCCTCTCTCCTATAGTCTGAGTCTTTGCTACAAATCAGTTCTACTCTCAGAAACTGGCCCACCGGTATTCCCCCCCCCCCCCCCCGATGGGGTGACTGGGGTGGTTAGAGTCAGCCCGCAGGAGGGTATTACCAACGGACAGTTTTCTACATAGACAGGTGACAACCTTATCCCCATCATTGGAAGTAGCACATCTAAAAATTCCATGGAGTGGGAACTAGATTTGCCTGTAAAATGAAGATTAAGGTTATTGTCATTTAGAAACTCCAGCCACCCATCCAAATCTAAACTTTCATTGGCCACAAATAACAGATTGTCTATGTAGCGATAGAAAAGGAAAGTGCCTTGTCTGTGGGGACTATCACATCCAAAGATGCAGGACCTCTCCCACCAACCCATGTATAGGTTGGCAGAAGACTGATCACCTGACTCATCCCAAATATATAGGCTCTCCCAGCAGGCCATGGGGCCCAAGAAAAACCCCGCCCTTTGGCTGGAGTAGCCCATCATTCGTATTCCAAATTTATGTACACCTTTCATTCCGATGCCATCAGCAGCAGTGCCACCCAATGGCAGAAGAGAGAGATGCACCAAACCCTGAGTTAGGAAAGAATCAGGAGATCCCCTAACAATTTGGCCAGGCTATTTACCATCCAGCAAACTAAGTTTAACAGCACCCCCATTGAAAACCAGGGTGCTACATTACTTTAAAATTCTCCAAACCATTACATTTTTTTTTAACAACTTCATAGAAGACTAGCTTCTGTACTGTTTTAAAACAAGCTTAGATGTAACCTTTAAAGTGTCACTAAACTCACATCATTAAAAAACTTTGAATAAATGGTGTATTACATGCTGTTAATACTCACTCAGTCACCACGTGGTTCGTTTTCTGTATTCTGCAGAAAAACATTGTTGATTCTGCTTTTCTCTGTCTCTCCCTATTGATCATGTCCTCAATGGAGTTGGGGATTCTGCAGAGCAGTTTTGGCAGCTACTGCACATGCTCAGTTTTCAGTGAGTTTCTATGCTGAGCATTTCCTCCTTATGTGAGCAGCTCATGTGACTATAGAATCACACATAAGGGCTTATACACAGTTTTAAATGACAGTCCACTCCCTCCACATATTACATGTAGATTGATGGAGGTTTCACCTCCCTTTTATTCTAAGACACTGGAAGGGTGTGACACAGCCGGTGGCTGGCAGGAATCCGCTCACATCATGTTATTGCCAAAAATAATACAGATTTGATTTTAAATATATATGTGTATGATTATTTAAAACAATTTCATGATATTAATTATTTCTTTTTACTCTGTATCCTAAAGGATGTTTTTTTTTAACATGTGACCAGCAGCAGAGGACTAGAAGCTTCTCCTGACACTGTTTCCCTACAGACAAGCTGGGAAAGAGCTGGGTCATGTGACAGCTGTATATTGATTAGGAAAGAAAGTATTTAGATTTTTTTAAATTAAAATAATTACAGTGCAAATTACAAATTAAACATTGTGTGTTGTGTATCACTTTAGCCATTGTTTTGCTGATCATCTGCAAGTTAATGTTCTCCTGCTTTATGCCCCATGCTAAGGGTACCTTCCAGTGGCCAGCCATCCATCCGACCACCACCAAACCCCCCTCCTACCCCCATCACTCGATCGATCACCCGTTTTCACCCCACCATCGATCGCTGCTTTGCTCGCTTGCCTGCGTTCGCCAGCCCTGCACTTACCTTCATCCCAGCGTCTCTCTCCCAGAGTCCCAGCCAATCAAGTGTCCTGGAATCTGGCCAATGGGGTCTTAGGACTCCCGGCCAATCGGGTCTCAGGACCAGCTTCCTGATTGGCCAGGAGAAGAAACATGAAGACATTAGAAAATATTAATTGTGTCTCGTGTACTGACATGCACTAAACGGTCGTACGACCAAGCCTAACTTGGTGACGTGCTACCAGTGTATAAAGAGGAAGTTCAGGTGCATATGATTTGTGAATTAGGTACGTAGGTTTACACGAACGGACACTTCCGGGCATTCTAAAATTCTAAACATGCGTGTTTTGCACGTACAACTTGTTGGACCAACTTCTCTGTACACACGGTACAACAGTCGAATGACCGCTTGTTGTACAACAAAAGTTTTCTAGTTTGCCCATCCAACTTCTGTTGTACGGCCATCAGCTGTTCTAATTGCGCGTGCTAACGGTCGGATGATCGTACAGCAAGCTGTTGTATGACCGTTTTCGTACAACCGTCGCACCGTGTGTACGAGGCTTAAGTCCACTATGGAATAGTGAGCGCATGCAGGCTAGGGTTTTCATTGACAAAATAAACTTCTTTTTAGATGCCTTTGTTTAATACTGTTATTTGCTGATAAAATTACAGTATTAAAAAAAAAATAGGAACAAACATTAATATACATCCTATATATCCTATATACATCCTATATATACATATACTATACACACATACATAGAATCCAAAGCATTTATGATTTTTTTTTCTCTCAAGCTTTAATCCAGAAAAATAAATGGCTTTCTTATTTTTTTTTTATTGCGGTTTCATTTTAAATACTACAAGTTTAATGGATGAATCAGATTTCATCAGGGCTTTCAAGGCTCTTGGAAATAATTTCTCTAATTGTCTGCATGTTCTAGTCCTTGGTATATGCTTAACTGTTACACCCTATACTGGTGATAATTGACATGTTTGTTATACCATCTGGATAAATAAAGTTTAATATGCAATAAAGCAATTGATGAACAGTAACAAATCACAAATCCGCAAAGGGAAAATAAAAAACATCTAAAGGCCAATACATCCATCTGTCTTCATATAAAAACTGCCATTTTTTGAGAAGCCTGCAAAGCTGGAACCACAGAGGGCCAATACTTATACTGTGATCTAAAAAAAGAGATGATCACAGTTGAGAATTATATACAGTATAGTTAAATAAGTTGCATGGTTCAAAATACTTGCAAGGAATAACTTAACTTTTTTTGTTTTTAAGCATAAATAGACAATTTAACCAGTTGTGGATATTGGGTGTTCTGCACACGCCTACAAAAATGTCAAATCACACAAAGCACATGTATTACATCTGTCCTCCTGCCCTGCAGTGGTAGCCCGTCCATACGGGGTGCAGGGACGCTGCCCCCCTAATCCATGTGCCCGGCCCCTAATCTACATGCTAAGCTCTAGGGGGCGGAGTGAAACATGTTGGGGGTGTGGCCTGGTTGGAGTCCTTGCTGAGATTGCCACTCCATCCATTCACTGCAGCAGGACACCATAGATGTGTGACTTCCAGTGGTCACCCTTCCTTCCTTGGCCTGAAAAAAGGGTGGCCTCGGGGCACAGAGCACTGCACCCTAAGCCCACCCAGTTGTGTGGCAATAGCAAGTTAATATTCTCGATTGTCTTTCTGATTTTTCTTCCGGCCAATCAGTAAGCAGTCTCAGGACCCACTTCCTGTTCAGTCAGGAGGAGAAGCAACGGCCCCAGTTCTCAAGCTTCACAAGCCCTACCCTGGATCCTCATCCTCTGCCTCCTAAGGTAAGGAAGCCTCTGATTGCTGCTTTCCCATCTGTCTCCTGTTGGGGGGTCACCACCTTCCCACCCTTCTCCCGTGGGGGGGTGCGGGGGGATTGGATCGCCACCTTCCCGTCAGTTTGCCACCCCCCCAAAAAATATTGAGCACCAGCTGCCACTGGTGCCCTGTTGCGGGAGTTATTACAACCACTGCGGTCAAATAAGCAACTTTTTAAACACTGGGGCTGATTAAAACTGGAGAGTGCAGAATCTGGTGCAGCTGTGCATTGTAGCCAATCAGCTTCTAACCTCAGCTTGTTCAATTAACCACTTGACAACTGGGCACTTAAACCCCCTTCCTAACCAGACCAATTTTCAGCTTTCAGTGCTCTCACATTTTGAATGACAATTACTCAGTCATACTCTCGTGACTTTCGACTTTTAACCAGACCAATCCTTCCCCCAAATTCACGGGTCAACAGTTCACCAATTAACTTGTTCGACTCCAATCTTCGACTAACCGATGTTACGTGTCGACGTGGTCTAAGACGTGAGAGGTCAAAATTAGTCGGGGTCACAAATTTTTCAACGAATAAACTGGCGTCACCAACATTATTGAGGGCGTTGTCCCGTGGTCACCGTCGACCACGAGTTATAAAAAACCCCCCCACCGTTTGACTGCCCTTCCACCGCTAGGTTAGGGGGGCGTGGGGGGGTGCCCTCTTCCCACCCTTCCACCACTGGGGGGTTGTC
>BLSH010433818.1:243200-253550 GCA_018402905.1 Glandirana rugosa
ATTTTAGTAGAAGTTTCAATATGGCTCTATGCGGCTGCCATAGGCTTTTCCCACACACTTTGAAGATGATTTTAGAACAGTAATATGGCTCTATGCGGCTGCAATAGGCTTTTCCCACACACTTTGAAGATGATTTTAGAACAGTAATATGGCTCTATGCGGCTGCAATAGGCTTTTCCCACACACCGTGAAGATGATTTTAGAACAGTAATATGGCTCTATGCGCTTGCAATAGGCTTTTCCCACACACTGTGAAGATGATTTTAGAACAGTAATATGGCTCTATGCGGCTGCAATAGGCTTTTCCCACACGCTTTGAAGATGATTTTAGAACAGTAATATGGCTCTATGCGGCTGCAATAGGCTTTTCCCACACACTTTGAAAATGATTTTAGAACAGTAATATGGCTCTATGCGGCTGCAATAGGCTTTTCCCACACACTGTGAAGATGATTTTAGAACAGTAATATGGCTCTATGCGGCTGCAATAGGCTTTTCCCATACACTGTGAAGATTATTTTAGAACAGTAATATGGCTCTATGCGGCTGCCATAGGCTTTTCCCACACACTTTGAAGATGATTTTAGAACAGTAATATGGCTCTATGCGGCTGCAATAGGCTTTTCCCACACACTTTGAAGATGATTTTAGAACAGTAATCTTTCCCTTAAAGCAACAGCTGGAACCTTTCCCTGTACAACTTGATGATGATTTTAGAACGCTAATCTTTCCCTTAAAGCAACAGCTTGAACCTTTCCCTGTACAACTTGATGATGATTTTAGAAGAATAATCTTTCCCTTAAAGCAACAGCTTGAACCTTTCCCTGTACAACTTGATGATGATTTTAGAACGCTAATCTTTCCCTTAAAGCAACAGCTGGAATCTTTCCCTGTACAACTTGATGATGATTTTAGAACGCTAATCTTTCCCTTAAAGCAACAGCTGGAACCTTTCCCTGTACAACTTGATGATGATTTTAGAAGAATAATCTTTCCCTTAAAGCAACAGCTTGAACCTTTCCCTGTACAACTTGATGATGATTTTAGAAGAATAATCTTTCCCTCAAAGCAACAGACTCTACCTAGTCCAGTCAGATCGTTCTGTGCAGCAGGATGAGGACTGCAATCTGTCCCTCAAAGCACCAGTACTAGTATCTCTCCCTAGTCCACAATCAGATCGTTCAGTAATGCAGGATGAGATGTTCTGCAATCTGTCCCTCACAGAGCCAGCAGCATCCTCTCCCTAAACTATCCTGAGAGCATAAGACATGCAGCACAGTGACTCCAGCCCCATATAGAGGCTGGGTCACATGGTGCACTGGCCAATCACAGCCATGCCATTAGTAGGCATGGCTGTGATGGCTTCTAGGGAAAACCAGTGAAACACTTGTTGATTGGCTGCCCTTGGCAGCTTTTAAACATGTGGAATAAAATACCAGAACCCCGGACCCAAACCCAGACTTTTTTTGAAAAGTCCGGGTTCGGGTCCGGGTCCCGGACACCCAAAAGTTTGGTACGGACCTGAACTTTACAGCCCGGGTTCGCTCAACTCTAGTTCTCACCCATCCAAAGTTAGATGTTCTGGGATAGTCTAGTTGGAGAGAAGAGGGCTGATTTACAGTTCTCTTAAGATTGGTAAGTCCTCATTTGTGACCCAGAATTTGGAGGGTCAGAGAGATTTTGGGTGGGAAAGAACCTCCAACCCCTAATTAAAGGGACTTTTGGGCTGGAAGGAGTTGAGCCACTTGCAAGAGAGGCCTAAAGAAGAACAGGAAGCTCTGAACAGTTGTCTGTGAGGTATTAAGAGAGCAAAACACAACCATGTGAGGACGGAACACTGCTACTGAGCTCCTGTGGCCCTTGTCTGAACCCCAAAGCAGGCGGGATTCTTAACCCATGGAGTGGGACTTTATACTAGCGGTGAGCTCAGTGATTTTGTATACCCAGAGTGTGGACAATTTTGTTCTTGCTTGATATGCTAAGGAAAACTTTCTAAAGAAGTAATATAGACTGTTACAAATGACTGGTTGGTGATCACGAGCGCCCCCCCCCCCCCCCCATATTGCATAAAGTACAGTGTATCTATAGTTAACCAAAATGGTGAATAGAGTAGAAAATGGTTTGAACCCAGGTCCGAAATATACAATGGTATTAAGAGGAAATCTCTCCTAAGCAAGGGAAATGCCCACTAAGAAAATTGTCACTAGAAAAGATATCCCCATTGGAAGATTTCCCCTCTACTTCTGTTCTATTGACAACTATAACATTTTGGGTCACTCATCCCTTTTCTGTCTAATGCACAATGGTTACCAGGACAAATAGAGAGAGTGAACCTCAGAGACAGGTATGAAAACTTGACAATTGTCTCAACTAGAGTTGATCGAACACCTGGAAGTTCGGGTTTGGCAGGTTCGGCTGAACTTCGGGAAAAAGTCCGGATTCGGGACCGAACTTGACCCAAACTTTATCCCGGACCCCAAACCTCATTGAAATCAATGGGGACCCGAACTTTTAGGCACAAAAATGGCTGTAACAAAGTCCTGGCAAATCCTAGAGGTCTGCAAAAGGAAGGAAATGGGGGTAAAAGTCGGACAAGTGCCCTACAAAGAAATGGGGATAGGGAAATAACTTAAAATAATTTTTAAGCTGAAATCACATAAAAAAATAAAAAATGGAGTTGGAGGTTGAGGAGGCGGTGGAAGTGGCGGTGGAGGAGGAGGAGGTAGCCAACACTCTTTTTTTTATTCTTGTACAAGAAATGCACCGCTGGCCGCAAATGTAGTTTTTAGAATATTTTTTTTTTTTAAACCAGCAATGTAGATGCACTTTTTAATTTTGTGCAAGAAACAATAATCTGTCCCTTAAAGCAACAGTAGGAACCTTTCCCTATAGAACTTGGAGATGATTTTAAAGCAATAATCTGTCCCTCTAAGCAACAGCTGGAACCTTTCCCTATAGAACTTGGAGATGATTTTAGAACAATAATCTGTCCCTCTAAATACACACGGGGCGACGATCGTATACAACAAGTCGTACTAACGACCGTTGTATGCGATATCGATCGTTCGTATGCATGATTAGAACAGCCGACATATGACGGTGGTACAAGGGGAGTTGTATGAAGCCTCGTACACACGGGACGACAATTGTGCATACGATCGTCGCAACTCGTATGTTGCATAATGTAACTTGCATACTGACTGCACTACACGACCGTACGAGCACAGAAGAACGTTCAAGTGCATGTAATTAGCTTCCGGCCGTTCCTGACTTCGGAGCATGCGTGTTTTGCACAATACAACTTGTTGTACCAACTGCTCTGTACACACGGTACAACGGTCGTATGACCGCTTGTTGGTACGACCAAGTTTTCTAGTCCACTTCTACAACTTCCTTGTACGACCGTCATATGTTCGACTGTTCTAATCGCGCATACGAACGATCGATATCGCATACAACGGTCGTTAGTACGACCTGTTGTATAAGATTATCATGCCGTGTGTACGAGGCTTGAGCAAACTAGAAAACTTGGTCGTACCAACAAGCGGTCATACGACCGTTGTATCGTGTGTACAGAGCAGTTGGTACAACAAGTTGTATTGTGCAAAACACGCATGGCCGGATGCTAATTACATGCTCCTGAACATTCTTTCTGTGGTCGTACGATCGTGTAGTGCAGTCACTATGCAAGTTACATTATCCAACATACGATTTGAGATGATCGTACGTACGATCGTCGTCCCGTGTGTACGAGGCTTTAGCAGTAGACTCTACCTAGTCCAGTCAGATCGTTCTGTGCAGCAGGATGAGGTCTGCAATCTGTCCCTCTAAGCAGCAGTACTAGTATCTCTCCCTAGTCCACAATCATATCGTTCAGTAATGCAGGATGAGATGTTCTATAATATCTGCAATCTGTCCCTCACAGCACCGGCAGCATCCTCTCCCTACACTACCCAAAGAGCATATGACATGCAGCACGGTGACTCCAGCCCCATATAGAGGCTGGGTCACATGATGCACTGGCCAATCACAGCCATGCCATTAGTAGGCATGGCTGTGATGGCTTCTAAGGGCAAACCAGTGAAACACTTGTTGATTGGCTGCACTTGACAGCTATTCAACACGTGGAATAAAATACCAGAACCCCGAACCCGAACCTGAACTTTTTTTGAAAAGTCCAGGTTCGGGTCCGGGTCCTGGACACCCCGTACGAAACCAAACTTTACAGTTCGGGTTCGCTCAACTCTAGCCTCAACCTTTCTACACTCTAGGCAAAAAAAAAGTTTCAGGCTCTTTTCTTCTGCTCTCCACTTATGATGAGACCACAATGACACAACCTTTAACCCACTCCAACGATGGGGAGGAATGGATACTCCTGTCTCTTGGTTGTAAGGGATCACCCACCATAAGCAACAGGGGATTAATTCCTGCTGCAGCAAGTGTACATCCTCAGCTGCTCCCACTGCAGCTAAAGGGTTAGGGGCGAACATATGTAATGTGGGCATGTGTTCCTTACCGCTACACTCTACATGCCGCCGTGTGCTGTGCCTTATATTGGCGAGGCTCAGAGGCTCTGCCCCCTGTGATGTCACAGCTCCGTCCCAGGATGTGACATCAGGGGGCGGAGCCTCCAGGTGATGTCAGCGGATGGCCCCGCCCCATGCCAATATAAGGCACAGCACACAGCGGAGAGGGCATTCCTGAAGGACATTGCTTTGTGTCAACATGGGAAGAAGAAGAGAGGAAGAACAGAGGGAAGAGAACAGCGGAGAAGACAGGCAAAAGAGCAGAAGATGCCGCAGAGAAGGAGAAGAAAGAAGACCCCTCAGAAGATAGAAGACCCCGCAAAAGAGCCGAAGAAAGAAGAGCCAGAGAGGGGAGAAGACACCGGAGCTGAGTTAATAAAATATTTTAAAAAGCTATGTAGTGTGTTTTTTTGTAAATTTTTTTTTCCAGGTAAATGGGTAGGGGTACGATGTACCCCATACTCATTTACATAGGGTGGGGGGCCGGCATCTGGGGGCCCCCTTGTTAAAGGGAATTCCAGATTCCGATAAGTCCCCGCCCGCAGACCCCGACAACCACCGGCAAGGGTTGTCGGGAAGAGGCCCTTGTCCTCATCAACATGGGGACAAGGTGCTTTGGGGTGGGAGGCTCAGAGCCCCCCCTGCCCCAAAGCACCCATACTCCCTATGTTGAGGGCATGCGGCCTGGTATGGTCCAGGGGGGGGGCGCTCCCTCGTCCCCACTCCCTTTCCTGGCCTGCCGGGCTGCGTGCTTGGATAAGGGTTTGGTATGGATTTTGGGGCCGTTTTTCGGTGTGGGGGTTCCCCTTAAAATCTGTACCAGACCGAAGGGCCTGGTATGCTCCTGGAGGGGGACCCCATGCCATTTTAAAAAAAAAATTGGCGTGGAGTTCCCCTTCAAGATCCCCAGATCACAAGCTGCCTGGCATTGTCGGGATCAAAGTCGGATCCCTGTTCACAGACAAACGGTCCGACTTTGACTCTATGTAGGACCGTTAATCGCACAGCAAAGTAGGATCAAAGTCGGACCGTTTTTTTGTCGGATAGTGTGAACCCAGCCTAAGTTCAGTTTCTTGGACACAATCGACATATGGTTGTTAATTGACGCTTGATTGCTTTATTGCAAGATCAATTATACAATTAACATCCTTTCTAACCATAACTGTGTGTGTATATATACCAGTATGTGCATATGTATCCTTAGGCTATGATTAAGCACCCGTTGGTGTGAAACGCATCAGCCAGTCATTGTGGTTCACCTGTATGCTGTATTTTGACGAAGAATAAAGTCATTGCACAGGAGTGCGGCCATCCAGTCCGTTTTTTTCTGTTTCAATGCACCTGCTTGCAGGCAGTGCCGCACCCACACCCTGGGGATAGAGGTTGAAGCAGCAGGGTCTTGAGTTACCTGGAGCGACGCTTATCTTTTCATCATGCAGCAATTTAGTAATTGGGTGGAAGATTTAGCACTGGGAAACACTTTTTGAAGGATAAATAGTGCATTTTATATACAGCTATATAGATCAGATCAAAATGAGGGACAAATGAGGAGGAAAGAGGGACAGAGGGACATTTTTCCAAATGAGGGACAGTCCTTCGAAATCAGGGACAGCTGGGAGGTATGCCACGGGTTGTCAGTCCGTCCCTTCTTGCACCAGGGCCCTGAAGGTTCTAGTTACACCTCTGCAGTATAGTATATGTTGCATTTGTGTGTCATGCTGTAACACATTATAATGAGCTGCAGCTGGGCAAAAAGGATAGCACTACAATGCATAGTAACAATGCTCTGCAATGCAGCGTGCTACAAAATGCTATACGCCCAATAAGACACATGCTGTCGTGTGAATGAGCCCCAAATCTTCCAATAGTAGACACACACGTTTCTCAGCTCTAAATCTCCTCGTTTTAATCATCTTCTGAAACTTTTTAAAACATATCCTTGAAAGTTATTAAATTCTATTTTACACAAGCCAGCTTATGAAAATGATGTAAGTTGGATATAGTGGCCCTTTCACGACGTCGGGATGGATAAATGATTTCTGCTCATAGCATTTAAACGTTTGCTCTAATGCTGAATACACTACGGAATGTTAAAATAATGACTCAATTGAATCAAACTGTATTTATCTCCTATCAGAACAATACCGCAGTAATACTGTTTCACTACTTGCTTGTAAGAAGCAATAAACCACCTCAGGAGACAAATATCTCTTTCTGTTCGTGCGGCAATTTAGTTAAATCGCGCTGATTAATCAGGCGCCAGCAAAGTTTAACTTGAGGGATTAAATTGTGCAGGATAGGTTTTGCCTTAACCGTTCGAATGAGGAAGAATCGGAAGTGTAGGTTTAAATGTCGTTTCATTTATTGGTACATAAACTTTATTATTTTTACATTTTTATCTAGTTTACTTCCTTCCGTGTCAAGATATACTCCACCAATTTTTTCGTTAAGGGGTAACTATCGGCAAGGAGTTTTAGAATCCTATTTCAGTTAAATGCGGTCTTAGGTAATGCAGTGAAATTTGTTTTTTTCTAAATGGAGCTGTTTTTCATTTTACACTGCTGTTACCTTTATTAGCCAGAAAAAGCTTTTTCTGTTCCCCTCTCTGATTTAGTTTCACTTAACTACCACAGTCGTGGCTTCAATACAGCAACTGCCAGCCTCCATTCAATCAGAATGCTCTTTGTAAGAGGACTGCTGTGACATGTCAGACGCACGCATGCTACTATGGCTAATAGAAATGTGCACAAATATTCGCATATGCGCTAATATACATGCGCAAAAGAGTGCACGCACTCGCAGGAGCACGTTCACAGCCCCCTGCTCAGTGCTGACTGGTCTTCAGCTGTTTGCTTGGCTCTGGTTCTCATTGGTGCACGTGCTCAGCATCATATCCAGAGGTTGTCTTTGGGAAATAGACGTATGAGTGCTGCCAGCATTGCTGCAGAGGTTGAAGGGGTGGGGGGTCAGCCTGTCAGTGCTCAGACCATATGCCGAACACTGCATCAAATTGGTCCACATGGCTGTCATCCCAGAAGGAAGCCTCTTCTAAAGATGATGCACAAGAAAGCCCACAAACAGTTTACTGAAGACAAGCGGACTAAGGACATGGATTACTGGAACCATGTCCTGTGGTTTGATGAGACCAAGATAAACGTATTTGGGTCAGATGGTGTCAAGCGTGTGTGGGTGGCAACCAGGTGAGGAGTTTGTCTTGCCTACAGTCAAGCATGTTGATGGGAGTGTCATTGTCTGGGGCTGCATGAGTGCTGCCCGCACTGGGGAGCTACAGTTCATTGAGGGAGCCATGAATGCCAACATGTACTGTGACATACTGAAGCAGAGCATGATCCCCTCCCTTCGGAGACTGGGCCGCAGGGCAGTATTCCAACATGATAACGACCCCAAACACACCTCCAAGACGACCACTGTCTTGCTAAAGAAGCTGAGGGTAAAAGTGATGGACTGGCCAAGCATCTCCAGACCTAAACCCTATTGAGCATCTGTGGGGCATCTTCAAAACAGAAGATGGAGGAGCACAACGTCTCTAACATCCACCAGCTCCGTGACGTTGTCATTCTGTTCTGGTGTTCTTGTGAACTCCATGCCCAAGAAGGTTAAGGCAGTGCTGGAAAATAATGGCAGCCACACAAAATATTGACACTTTGGGCCCAATTAGGACATTTTCTCTAAGGGGTGTACTCACTTTTGTAGCCAGCGGTTTAGACATTAATGGCTGTGTGTTGAGTTATTTTGAGGGAACAGCAAATTTACACTGTTATACAAGCTGTACACTCAGTACTTTACACTTGCGCTTTATTTTTTATATTTTTTATATATAATAACACAGGTTAAATATGTATATACAGTGGTGGTATAGTATTTGTAGAGAGAAATTGGTATAGGCACTAATTTATAAGGAGTCCATCATCACTAGATTTTAGAATTTTGCATGTGATTGTGGAATTTCTATAGATGTGCGCTGTGATTTTTTTCTTTGATTGCTCAGGTGTGATTTTGGCCCATATTTCGTTCTTTCCATAGATTTTCTATTGGTTTCAAGTCAGGTGATTGGCTGGGTCAATTCTAGCAGCTTTATTTTCTTTCTTTGAAACCAACTGACTCCTTGGCTTTGTGTTTGGGATCATTGTCTTGCTGAAATGTCCACCCTCGTTTCATCTCCATCATCCTGGTAGATGGTAGCAGATTTTTATCAAGAATGCCTTGGTACATTTTTCCATTCATCCTTCTTTCAACCAATAGAAGAAAGAAGCGGCACATCCAGATGATTTCCAGGCTTTATTGGGTTCAAGAGCACCACAAATACCAGCAAGCAGTCCATAGACTCATCCTTCTTTCAACGACATGAAGTTTTCCAGTACCGTATGCTGAAAACCACCTCCAAACCTTACTGTTGGTATGGGGGGTGTTTTTGGGGTGGTGTGCAGTGCCATTTGCCCTCCAAACATGGTGTGTATTATGGCATCCAAAGAGTTCCATTTTGGTCTCATCTAACCAGACTATATTCTTCCAGTATTTCACAGGCTTGTCTAAATGCTGTGCAGGAAACTTTAAACAAGCTTCAACATGCTTTTTCTTCAGCAATGGAGTCTTGCATGGTGAGCGTGCATACAGGCCATGGCGGTTGAGTGCATTACTTATTGTTTTCTTTGAAACAATTGTGCCTGATAATTCCAGGTCTTTCTGAAGTTCTCCACAAGTGGTCCTTGGCTCTTGGACAACCCTTCTGATAATTCTTTTCACTCCTCTGTCAGAAATCTTGCGAGGAGCACCTGGTTGTGGCCAGTTTATGGTGAAATGATGTTCTTTCCACTTCCGGATTAGGGCCCCAACAGTGCTCACTGGAACATTCAGAAGTTTAGAAATCCTTCTGTAGCCAATGTCATCAGTATGTTTTGGAAAAATAAGGTTGTGTCATGGATGCAATATGCAGGTATCCAGCAGGGGTGATCAGATCAGTTGGGCTGTACCTTAAGGAATTAGGACCAGATGCAAAATAAAACAATATGTTTATTAAGGAAATGACACACATCAATACCAACACCAGTAATACAACAACAATCATGTGAGAAGTGAAAATAACAAGCAACCCCAAGCAAATTTCCTAACTAACTAACTAATAAAATACAAGAGGGGAACCATACATGAAATGACAAGCAGAGATAAGAGGCAAGGTTAGAAGGAAGCCAGTGGAGGCAGCGGGAAGCAGGTTCCAGGGCACAGGTCTCCGGATCACGGTACAAAAAAAAGACACGGGACTGGATCAGGCAGAGACATGGCTTACAGGAAAATACTGAAGCCCTGAGCCTCAGTAAAGGGCGGACTTATATACTCCCAGCAGACCATATCAGGTGCAGCCTGATAATCTGTATGTCCATCTGCTGGGAGACATCCTCTGGTGGCCACCAGAACCCTTTGGTGCTAAAAGCAACAGTGCCACCTGCAGGTGATGTAAACGTTGGACAGTCCAGGACACAATAACGAACCGAGTGGACGTCCACCGTGACAACGAAAATCGTGGTTTCCCAAGACCACCGGTGGTCTCCTACAGAGGGTCGTCTACCTGTATGTCTAATAGTCCGACGTGGACTATACCAGACGACCCTCATATATTCAGGCGGGAAATGACTCCGAGTCCCGAAGTCATAAAAGGACATTCGGTACAGAGACGGACTAGGTCAGGGCACAGAAAAAAAACATGGCACTAGGCCTCTGGACACGGGACCTTGGACGAAGGGCGACGGAGGTGACCGAAGGAAGATTGGAACGGAGAATAGAGACGAACAGTAAAGTACATACCAAG
>BLSH010433818.1:253579-275929 GCA_018402905.1 Glandirana rugosa
CATTATGTGACCGTCCGTTAAACAATATTTATGACCAGTATCACGACCGACTAATAATCCTTTCGCCTTCAATGACCCCCACTTAATGACCATCCCCTCTTAAAGATTACCCAGAACGTTTAACGGACATGATCCACGACCAACTTCAAAACCTTCCCTCCTTAAAGACGAGACGGAAATTTTAACAATCCACCCCATATAATCCACTCCCGGGACGGTAGAGATAAACAGGTCCTCTCGTGTCAGTGATTCTTACACCCCCTATTAGATTTTACAATCTTAATAGTTGGTGTTGTTCACCACCTAGTAGGTTACCCCTATGCATTAGAAATTCTCCCCTACCAGTAATTCACCCCCAGTAACTTCCGCTTTCCTAATAATCAGCCAGCACTATGACCAGTATTTATAACAAATTGCCTGCCAGTGTATTACCAGGGTGCTTGCATAATGGTCAAGGCAGGCAGAAGGTGGGACAACATGCAGAGAAAGCCAAAATTTCCTTCTCATTGTCGCAGATGCTGTGAGAAGGGTCCATGTCTCTTACCCCCCCCATGTTCACAGGTTGGCAACTCCTCTCCTACCATCTTAGGAGCCTGCTCTATAGCCGTACCTACCTACCTGATGACTTGAAAGCAGGAACAGAACACTCACTGCTACAGGTGGGCCAGTGAACAAACTCCCTTTTCATGCTCTTTATGCTTGGAACCTGGACCCCCCTTGCACTGTGGAATCACCTGATGGGACCTGGGTCCAGTGTAGGAGTATTGCCTGTACCCTACTTTAAGCAGCCATGAGAGATTGTTAATCTCCTGAGAGAGGACATCATTAAAACCTGGCAAGGTGTACCATTCTCCATTTTAATTCAAAGTCCCCCCAAAATTCTAACTTTATATATACGTTACTAAATAAAATTGTTGCGCTATCCCTTTAAATACCTCCTATCCAAAAACCATACAAAACAAAAAAACAGGTGATGTAAGATTGTAAAAAAGTCCACAAATCTTGTGAAAAACCGTGATGACACCCCAAACAATAAACTGCATCTAGTTCAGTGGTCAACTACCTTGTTGTGCACACTAACCCTTTACCAAATGATTATGACAGTTTCTGTCCCCTGATGACGTCCTGTGTGACGAAACGCGTTGCATAGGGCTTGGCTATGACATCATCTTACATGCTAGTCCAAGCAGAGTGTTTTCATGCTTATTTCTTTGCATTTGTGTGTGGGTATCCTTATATGTTTTAATAAACTGGCGGTATTAAGGATAATGCATTATTTAGTACATTTGTTTCCTCCAAATATGCTCTGGGCTATTATTTGCTGAAGAGATCCTGGAGGGCCCTACTGAAGGCATTCTGAAATGGCTAGTTGACAATCAAGAGGCGCTGTGCTATCCCACTAAGCACTGAGGACCTCATTTGGTAAGGAGTTGATGTGTAACAATGCGGTGGAACACTGAATTGGACATAGTTTATCGTGTGACGTTAAACGTGAAGAATTGTGGACTCTTTTATAACCTTTATAATTCATGAATGAATGCATTCGATGTGCACTATTCGTATATATCATTGTTTATTCATTACATCACATGGTTTTATTTAAGGATAATTCAACATTTTTATTTCATTTGACACGTTTTATATTCAGGCATCTTGATTGCAGCTTTCCCTAAGGGAGATATATTTGTATCACTTGACTAGGGTAAAACAGATGTTTTCAACCACTCACTATAAAGACCACTATGCCCCCCATACCCCTCTTACTAAATATACCTACAATAATACTTTAAACCAGCGGTGTCCATCCTGCGGCCCGTGGCTACATGCGGCCCAAGGCGGCTATGAATGCCGCCCCAACAAAAAATTGTTAACTTGCTTAAACAGTTGCAGACTCTGGGGGTGCTAGACACGCCAAAAAATGTCATCATTGTACACAAGGCGTGTCTAGTACATCCAGTCCTTCTGTCCTGCTGCCAGAATCCCCCCTGTCACAGTACATGGCAATTCAGCTCTGATGATACATAACTGCATTGCACAGTACACAAAGAAACTCCAGCCAGCAGGAGCTGTAAAAAAAAACAGTCTGGCAATGCTTATCTACAACATTGCTCACCCCTGAATACAAAAAGATGGAACGTTTATTCATCTATAGATCAAAGGGATGAACTTCAATCTGCAGATGAAGTCAGTTAAAGCAAGTAAACAAAAAGTTTTACTTTTTTTTTTTTTTTTAATTAAATGTTCCTCTGTAGGATCCATTATTAACCAATAGTTTACGCTTATCAGCCCTAATTAACTCTTGAGTCTCCTTCTACATTCAATTATAATTTTGCAGGTGATTCATAGGGTTTTTTTTACTGCCAGTTAAGTACCTCTATCCCAAACTCGCTCATCCATGTCTTCATGGACTTTGTTTGTGCATTGGTGCAAATCATTTGGTGGAGGGGGGATTATGGTGTGGGGTTGTTTTTCAGGGGTTGGGATGGGCCCCTTAGTTCCAGTGAAGGGAACTCTTAAGGTGTTATCATACCAAGACATTTTGGACAATTTCATGCTCCCAACTTTGTGGGAACAGTTTGGGAATGGACCTTTCCTGTTCCAACATGACTGCGCACCACTGCACAAAGCAGGGTCCATAAAGCGAGTCTGGGTTGGAGGAAATTGACTGGCCTGCACAGAGTCCTGACCTCAATCCGATAGAACACCTTTGGGATGAATTAGAGTGGAGACTGCGAGCCAGGCCTTCTCATCCAACATCAGTGTCTGACCTCACAAATGCACTTCTGGAAGAATGGTTAAACATTCCCATAGACACTCCTAAACCTTGTGGACAGCCTTCCCAGAAGAGTTGAAGCTGTTATATCTGCAAAGGGTGGGCCAACTCAATATTGAACCCTACAGACTAAGACTGGGATGCCATTAAAATTCATGTGCGTGTAAAGGCAGGTGTCCCAATACTTTTGGCAATATTGTGTATATATTGTGTCTTATCTGTTTTGACCATGAGATTCATATTTACACCTTTTGAGTTACTTTGTACATTTGGGATATTATTTATGAGTGCCACACGGTAGATGCCTTTTCTATTATTTATATCAAGTTGTATTTGAGGATAAATTGTAGCAGCTGTTATTTGTTTTAGGAGATATATTTGTTAGGGTGGATTAGGAGCTCGGGGGTTGGTATTTATGAACCATTTGTTAGCAAACATCGTCAGATCAAAGATTTATCAGGAGATATAAACTTGTGATTGAGATTTCCACCGGGGATTAGTTAAGAATATTCATTGGATATATTCAAATGTCTGAAAATGAAATAAAAAAAATTATTAAAAACTGAACTCCAAGCTGGTATGAAAGACTACACAGCTCTGTAGTCATTAATACATCATTATATATATTTTTTAATGCAAGCAGTGTAAGTGCCGGAATTCGACCTGGTAGCAGCTTCCCCTTTATAGCAGAGCTGGAGTGTGAAAGGAAGAAGCAGCACAAGAAACCAATCCGTTTTTGTGCTGACAAGAAGCATGCTGATAGGAGGAGAAAGTAGAGTGGTGGTGAGGTGAGCTCATCGCTGTACTGCTTCTCCTTTCACTGTCCAGTCACAGGCTGGTGCAAATCCCATACCAGCTGCGATATATGAAGTTGGCTGCACTCTGTTATAAATGTTGCTTTATGCCATTCAACATACCCCCTGAGGCCCAGACTATGGTAATTTGCTGACTTGGCAGAAGCTACAGGCAGCTTCACCTAACTAGGAAGTCTCGATGTTGATAATTCCTGATTTTGCAGGTTGCAAGGATGTTTTCTGAGCATTTCTTGAAGGTGAAAGCATCACACAATAATATGCCTTGTAATTGTAAGAGGGAGCAACTTTATTTATCGGCGTATAGCACTCACTTTTTCCCTCTGACAATAGAGTGCAAATAATGCATGCGTGTTATACGCCAATATTTTTTTTATAAAAAAGCCAATTGGGGGAGGGCACCAGGAAGAGGGTGGCAAATTCAATACCTTCTTAATTAACCAGGACCTTGCTTGCCAGTAAATACAGGCTGAATCCTGTTGGAGCAGTGACTCGTCCGGGAGGGGCGCGCTAGTATGGGCACCAGTGGTGGCCCGTCCATACGGGGCGCACGGACGCCGCCCCCCTGGTCATGCATCCGGCCCCCTAATCTACATGCAGGGCACCGGACACATGGATTCCAATTGGGTTTTTTTTTTTTTTGAAGCACGTGATTAGAGCCTGAGGCTCTAATTAGCTTCAAATAGGGTGGGCTCGGGGCGCAGAGCACTTCGCCCCGAGCCCACCCAGTTTTTTGACAATAGAAAATGAATATTGGCTATTGTCACACTGATTCTCCTCCCAGCCAATCAGGAACCATTTCCCAATGGGCCGAAAGGCCTAGGAGTAGGAGGGAGGGAGGACCCCATGATGCCAAGGAGGAGAAGTAAGGGGAAGCCACTTCCCATTGCCTGTGCCATAGATGGAGTAAGTGCCGGGCTGGGAACTGGGGGGTGGTGACCTGAGGGGGGGCTGTGGGTGCACTGTTTGCTCCCCCAAAAAATATACCACCAGCCACCACTGGTAGGCACTCACTCCCCAGCTTGTGCGGGGTGTTTGGTGTCCCACGTGCTGCAATCACAGCCCCGTATGGCAGCCAGCATCTCCCCCTGCTGGCTGCCTTTCTCACTGGCACAATACAATACAGACAGTTGAGATCCAACTGAACTCGCCCCTCCTCCTCTTCAGCTCTGATGTACTCTATGTACACAGACAGGAGGAGGAGAGACACCGCTGTACATGTGCCGCTCATCTGAGGTCTGTGGGATTATTATACACACACTATAGATGACACTTGCTGGGGATGGGGGGGTGTCGGACAGGGAAGGGAAAAAGATGAATACTTGCAGTGATCTGGGGGTGGGGGAGGGTGGGCAAGAGGATACTGTATGTCAGTGGTGCTCAACACCTGTCCTCGGGACCCACTAAGGCCCCTTTAACACTTATGCGTCTTGTCCTGCGAGTTCAAAGTCGCATGACAAGTCGTTCCCCATGATTTCCAATGAGTACCGTTCATATCTGTGCGACTTCAGAGTAGTCCCTGCATTACTTTGGTCCAACTTTGATGCAACTTGAGGTCCGTAGACTTCAATGTTAAACCCTCAAAGTCACATGCAAATCGCACCTGAATAATATAGATGCAATTTCTGTACTACTTCTGCACAACTTTGTAATATGTTTTCATTGTGCCAAAGTTGCAACAAAGTCGGACCAAAGTCATACTGATCCCAAATCGTGGCAAAATCACAGTAAAATCTCTGTAAAATCACGTCAAATAATCACTGAAAAATTGCAGTAAAATCGCATCGCACAAATGTGAAAGGGGCCTAACGGGCCAGATTTTAAGTATTACCTTGGGGAGATGCAGACTAGAATACTGCAATCACACCTGTGATGTATATCAGTTTTTTGCCTGTTAGTGGGTCCTGGGGACAGGAGTTGAGAACCACTGCTGCATGTGCTAAGGGAGGAGAGGGGACTTGTGCTAGAAGAGGGGATGGATATGAAATCGGACCACCCTTATTTTGCCTCAAAGTTCTTTATTTAAAATGTAAGTTTTTTTTTTTCTGAAACTTTCCTCAATTATTAAGGTGTGTGTTATATGACGATAAATATGGTATTTAGGCCTCATGCACACAGGACATTAAAAAAATGTTCTAAAAACATCAGTAGCTTTGTAGTGAGTTTTTCAGCTTCTATCAGCGTTTTCTCTTTAGTGTTTTTGACCGTTTTTGAGTGTTATCGTTTATGAGCGTCAGCGTTTTGTGTGTTTTTGAGCGTTAGCGTTTATGAGTATCTGCATTTTTGAGCATTTTTGGACGTTTATTGTCGTTTTTAAGCTTTCAAAGTTTTTTGTGGTCAGAAGAACGACTCTTGAAAGTGATCTTAGGGCGTTCAGATAACAGCCCGTAAACGTCACAACAACAATAAATGTGTGCATGGACACATAGGATAACACAGAGGGGCGTTTATGGGCTGTTAAAAAAAATGACCAAACGCCCAAAAACTATCGTTTATCAGCTTCAGTGTGCATGGAGCCTTAATCTATGAGGGAGAAAAAAAAAGGAAAGTTACTAGGTTGCATGGGAAAGCAGGGAGTGGCTAAAAGCAGGGGCGTGTCTACCACAAAGCAAACAAGGCATTTGCCTTGGGCTGCATTTTTCAGGGGGGCAGCACTTTAACCGTGATGATGTTGCAGCTGTAGGCATCACCTCAGTAACATTTTTTAGATCCAGTGGTTGGCTGTCTTGTAATAGCAGTCAAGTGGCTTACTAGATTGCTATTACAAGGAGTGGGAGTGGACACCCCCCCTTCCCGCCACCTTCTGCTGCTCTATTGAGGCTCTCCTGTCCCCGCCGGACAGTCAAGCAAAACCGGAATCGGCTTTGACTGGCTGTTTGTAACAGTGATAATATTCTGACTCCAACTGCTGTAATAGTGACTTATTCCTTGCTGAAACCTCTATGCCGGGCCTGTATAACCAGATATAATCACCACGGACATTTTTTATCAGATCACTTGAACTCACCAGTAGCCAATTCTTCCATAAGCGTCTATTTATTGAAAATAGCAGGTACAGCACACAACAAATGCGGCAGATAGTTGAAAGATGGTAACTGCAGGTCAAAACATGGTAATGTGTCCTAGGATGCGAGCAGATTGTGTGAGGCCTACAGACACGTAGCCATATTCTTCTCTTTACGAGACAGAGAGAGGACACAGGAAGAGGAAGTTACATCACAGAGTGAATCAGGAAGAGAAAATTAGCTAAGAGAGGATGGGAGTTAAACACTTAGAAAACAGAAGACAATGCAATATTCAAAATAACCCCAAGATGGCAGTGTAATAACCAACTATACAAACATTACTATAACTATGATAATTACATGTAACAGCACACTCCCCGTCTGGTATTGTAAATACCACTATGCTATATCATAACGGTAGTTATGCAATGCAAATAAACGACTTTTTGCAATTTTGCAGTTGTCTTGAAAACCTGAAAGACAAAATAACATGCATGTATATGCAACAACAATAAAGAAGGCATCAAGAAGTGTCACTTAAAATTCAAGGCACATTTTTATTGTGGTAGAAAGTCAATTCAGCAGACCCAAGTAAGTTCAGTCTCCAAAAGGCAAGAGTAGAACAAGTTCTGTGATGGGTCTTAAGAAAGTCTTTACAATTCCTTGTCTGGCAACCTTCACCTCTACTTTACGTACCATACCATCATCACTGGGAATGGTCTTTACAATGAGTCCCATGGGCCATTCAATTCTTTCGGCTTGCTGGTCTTTGAGGAGAACAAGGTCTCCAATTTGGAGGTTAGGGTTCAGATCAGCAGCAAAAGTCTTGACCTCAGGACGCACCTCTGGATCGTTGTGAGGATCTAGAAGACTGAAAACCTCAGGTGCAATTTCTTCAGAATAATCCAGCAGGAATTCAGGTCCTGTTAACCAAGAAGAGTTTGCAAAGACACTTGCAGACATTGGTCTGGTGGCATGATCTGCAGGATTATGCTCCGATTGAACATGATGCCATTGTTCAGGCCTTGAGGATTTTCTGATTCTTTCTACAAGCTTGCTGACATAGACGTAGAAGCATTTTGTCCGATTGTATATGTAGCCCAAAACAACTTTGCTGTCTGTGTAGAATTTGATGTCATCTATTTGAATGTCTAGCTCACGCAGTATAAAATCTGCAATTTCTATGGCTAGTACAGTCCCACAATGTTCAAGCCTGGGAATTGTGTGCTCAAGCTTAGGTACTAACTTATCATTGCCAAATAGAAACCCTACATGGGTTTGATTGTGAGAGTCTCTTACCTTGAGGTAGGCAACAGCTGCTATGGCCTCAGTGGATGCATCTGAGAAGATATGAATCTCCTTTCTCTGACTTGCAGCAAGGGAAGCTGAAGTGTAGCAGCATGGTATATCAATTCCATATAAGGCATGTAGAGATTGTTTCCAGGACTTCCACTTTGAATATTTCTCTGTTGGTAGTGGAGCATCCCAATCTTGATTAGTCTCTGATAGTTGTCTTAATAAGGATTTACCTTGTATGGTGATGGGAGCAGCGAATCCCAGTGGACTGTATAGATTGTTCACCACTGACAGGACACCACGTTTGGTGAATGGCTTGTCTGCAGAGCTGACTTGAAAGCCAAAGGTGTCTTTAAATAAGTTCCACTGTAAGCCCAGACTTCTCTGAACAGGAGGCATGTCCATCCCCAGATTTAAATCTTTAAATCCTGTGGCATGATCCCCATGCTGGAAGGCTTTCATCACAGCAGCACTGAGGCAATCTTATGAAGTCTGAGGTTGGTCTCAGAAAGCATACCTTGAGTCCTTTGGAGCAGGTTTATGGCTTCTTCATCTGTGGGAAAGGATTTGAGTCCATCATCCACGTAGAAGTCTCTCTCAATGAAGTGTCAAGCATCTGCACCATACTCCTTTTCTCCATCAAGGACAATCCTTCGTAGACCATATGCTGCAACAGTAGGTGATGGACTGTTTCCGAATACATGTACTTTCATGCGTTATTCAATCACTTCATTGTTTATGTCATTGTCACGGTGCCCCAAAAACCTTAGGAAGTCTTCTCTTACTATAAAGCAATGGAACATTTGTTCAATGTCAGCAGTTATGGCAACTGGCTCTCTTCTGAACCTCATAAGTACTCCTACAAGGTTGTTGGTTAGGTTAGGACCAGTAAAAAGAACATCATTCAGGGATACACCTTGATGCTTGGCACTGGAATCAAACACTACCCTGATTTGCTTTGGCTTACGTGGGTGATACACTCCAAAGAAAGGCAGATACCAGCATTCGTCATGTTCAAGTAGAGGTGGAGCTGGCTCAGCGTGACCATTGTCAAAGATCCTTTTCATAAATGCAATGAAATGTTCCTTCATTTCAGGCCTGTTCTTTAGTGTTTGCTGAAGTAAGTTGAATCTGGATAAAGCTTGTTCACGATTATTTGGAAGTCTGACTCTTGTAGCACAAAGAGGTAATGATGCAACACAGCTGTTATAGTCATCTTTGTAGAGTGCACTGTCCATTATTGCAATAAACTCTCTATCTTCGACTGACAAGGCTGTTCTGTTGTCATCGCGTGTAGTACAAAACACAGTGTTACCTAAGTTGTCATCATAGGGAATGGGAGTAAAATCAGATACCTGGATGATGTCAAGAGGCTTCTCTTTTACTTCATAATGATGAGGGCATGGTTTGACGTAAGATGCACACCCATTTCCTAGCACATGAGTCTTGAAGGAGTTAATCTCAGATGGCATTCGCATTCTGTTTAAGCATACATCACCCACTATTACCCAGCCTCGATCAAGTCTCTGTGCGTATGGAGCGTTGTCAGAGCCATTGCACTGCTGGCGCACTTTATGTACTCTGAGAATGTCTCTTCCCAGCAAGACTAGTATTTCCGCATCCATATCCATTGGAGGAATTTCAGTAACCAGGTGCCTTAAGTGTGGATGGTGATATGCAGCTTTTGGAGTAGGATTTTTTTCCCTGTTGTCTGGTATTTGGTCACACCCACCTAATGTTGGCAAGGGTATGCCCTTCTTTGCCTTGATATGGGAGACCATGAACCCATCGGCCTTTCTGCCGGAAGTTTCTACACGACAAGAACAAGTGTTGAGAGTATATGGTGTTGCATGTGCCTTTATGCCAAAGATCTCAATGAATTTAGGCTTGACCAAGGATCTGTTGCTCTGCTCATCTATTATGGCATACATCCTGGTAGCTTTCTCAGGTTGATCCTTTAGATATATTTTGACTAGACATACCTTGGCACAGCATTTTGTGGCTTGATCCTTCTCCACAGACCTCAGTACATGAAGAAGAGATGTTTGTAATGGCTGGAGCATGGTTTTGTTGCTCCTCGCCACGATTTGATGCAGGGTTCAACGTAGATGGCTGCTGTGGATTGTCTGGAAGTGGAGCAGCATGCATTCTGTGCACTTAACCACTTGCCGACCGCTCGCCGCAGCGTGGCGGCGACAAGGTGGTTCGTTATCGTGAACCGCCGTCACAGGACGGCGGCCGCGATAACTAGCATTGTGAGCACGCGCACGCCGCCGGAGGCACGCTCGCGCGCTCACTGTGTTCGGGGGGAGCCAGGGAGCGGGTAGGGCGGACTCGATCGCCGCCGGCTACCCGCGATGCCCCCCCGCATTGAAAGAACGAAGGTCCGTGTAAGTAAACACGGACCTCCGTTCTGTTGAAGGGGGAAGGGCGATGATCACAGCCTTCCTGTAAATGGAAGCTGTGATCATCCCCTTTCCCCAGCCAGGGCAGTCCCCACACAGTTAGAACACGCCCCCTGCAGATTAACCCCTTCACTGCCAATGGCATTTACACAGTAATCAGTGCATTTTTATAGCACTGATCACTGTATAAATGCCAATGGTCCCAAAAAAGTGTCAAAATAGTCCGACATGTCCGCTGCAATATCGCAGTACCGCTAAAAATCGCAGATCGCCGCCATTACTAGTAAAAAATAAAAAAAAAATAAAAACCCCAGAAATTAATTCTCATCATCCGTAAACGCGGCAACTTTTGCGCAAACCAATCAATAAACGCCGATTGCGATTTTTTTAACCAAAAATATGAGGAAGAATATAAATCGAACAAAACCGATAGAAAAAAATGTTTTTTTATATTTTTTTTTTGGATTTGTATTTTAGCAAAAAGTAAGAAATGTGGTTTTTTTTTGCAAAATTGTCGCTCTTCTTTTGTTTATAGCGGCGATCAGAAATGACGCAGAGGGGATCAAATACCACCAAGAGAAAGCTCTGTGGGAAAAAAGGATGCAAATTTAGTTTGGGTGCAACGTCGCACGACCGCGCAATTGGCAGTTAAAGCGACGCAGTGCCAAATCGCAAAAAGGGCTCTGGTCCTAAAGTGGGAAATCCTTCCGGGGCTGAAGTGGTTAATTCCAACTTTACAGTTTTTAGAAAAATGGTCATACGAAGCACAGCACCTATAGCATATTCTAACTTTCTGGAGAATCTCCCTGCGTTCTTGGATAGTCTTTGCCCTAAGCCCTCGACATTTCTTTAGAGGGTGAGGTTTTTTGTGAATAGGGCACTGACGATTTGGATCTTTATCTTTATCACCCGAATCACTCTGGTGAGCGGGAGAGGATACGGGAGGTGAGATGTCTATCTTTTTAGCAGATACTGCTCTATATCAGTCTCTGTGTTTAGCTGCTTTGTTATCATACCTTGATGATGATGATGATGATGCAGGCAAGCTAGACTCAATAAAGCTGAAGCTGGGATCATTTCTCATCCAGGCTTGTTCACTGATGAACCTGCAAAGATATGAGAATGGAGGAAAGCACACGTTATAGTCTCTTTTATATCTTGAGCCCTGTTGTGCCCATTTCTCCTGCAGGTTGTACGGCAGTTTAGACACCACTGGGTTCAAGCCATGGGCGGTGTCCAGGTAGCTTAGCCCAGGCAGACAAGGGTATTTTTTGAAAGTTTTGCAGTCTTTTGAATAGAGCACTTTCTATGGCTTCAGAGCTACCATAGGTTTGTTCAAGTTTTGCCCATGCAGCAGCAAGACCTGCATCTGGGTAGGCAACATGCACTGCTCTCAGTCTTTTAACCCGATCTGCAGATTCTAGCCCCAGCCACTTTATAAGCAAATCAAGTTCTTCCTTGGCAGTAAGGTTGAGATCAGCAATAGAAGCCTTGAAGGTTGATCGCCAAGCTCTGTAGTTCTCTGGACAGTCATCAAACCTCGAGAGGCTAATGTTAATGAGCTCACGGCGAATCATATATCTGGCGAAGTCAGACAGGTCTGATTTTTCACTCTTTGGTGCCAAAGTAACTTGTGGGACCCCTTGGGTGTGAAAGTTCTCTGGTGAGTAAGGGTGAGGTTTACCAGGATAAAATGATGTTGCAAGAGCATCTAGCTTGGTCTCTAAGGCTTCTGTTGGCTGTTGCTTGAACTGTGGCTTGTCGCTGGCAGTTACCTTGTTGTTGACAGGAGATGATGTGGTTTGCTGTGCAAATATGCTTGCTTTGTGGACTTGAAGAGGCTCAGGCTTGTGTGTGCTAGAGGTCTCTGTATTGAGAGTCCAAACAATAATGTTAGTAGGCGGCACAGGAGATGACTCTGTTTCATTGCAAACAGTATGCCTTAGCACATATTCACTGGTGCGTTCAATTGGATCTTCCACTTCTGCTGGAATAGAACAGTCTGAGCTAGTACTTTCTCCCATTGCTTGTTCAAGGACCTTTAGCCTTGCTTGGGCAGCTGCTTCCTCCCTTTCAATTTGCAGAATCATTATTTGGGATTCCGCCTTTGCTTGACAAGCTTTGTTCTGAGCTTCTATCTCAGCTTGGGGAGCTGTCATCTCTGCTTCGTGAGCTGTCAGCTCTGCTTGGTGAGCTGTCATCTCTGCTTGGTTAGCTGTCATCTCTGCTTGGTGAGCTGTCAGCTCTGCTTGGTGAGCTGTCATCTCTGCTTGGTGAGCTGTCATCTCTGCTTGGTGAGCTGTCATTTTTGCTTGATGAGCTTTCATTCTGCTTGATGAGCTTTACTCTGAGCTTCTATCTCTGCTTGATGAGTTTTGCTTTGAGCTTCTATTTCAGCTTTCTTTCTGGCAAATGAGCCTTGCACTTTATTTGCTTCCAGACTTGCACGGGCCTATAATAGCTTGTCACTTAATGTTGAGCTTCTAGAGCGAGAAGATCTAGAAGAACGTGTTGTGAGCTTAGTAGATGAGGGTTTATGAGATCTGGTCTCCTGTAGTTTAGTGATGCGGAGTTCCGCCTTATCCTTGGCATGTTGCACTAAGATATCTCTTTGTTGGTTTAGTTCATCAGTCTTAGATAGTTCTGCTAAAGAGCCCTCTATATTAGAGTCCTTTAAGAATGCTGTGTATTTTGCAAACAGACGCTGGTAGCTTTCATACGCTGCGATCTGTAGAATTTCTTAGTTCAGCTTGTTGATTGCAGCGTGGCAAGATTGATATGCAATATGTAGTTTTGTCCCACAGTTCTGACAGACTGCTGGAGAACTCATCTCTAGTGGTGGTTTCATCGTTTTCTCTAAGTTTCTGTGTTGGTATTATTGTGCGTTTGGGTCTTACACTTTGCTCTGTGATATCTACAGAATCTGCTCCCTGTACATCTGTGTGGTCAGAGGCATGATGTATCTGTGTAGAATCAGCAATAAAAGAATGTTCGGAAGCTTGTCTAGATATTTTTTCAAGTTTTGCAAAAAATGGTTAATGTCTCTTTAAGAAGACAAACAGCAGCTTAGACAGGGGAGATAACACAGTCCAATGCAGAGAAACAGTTTTTAACATTCAGAGGTAAAGTGCAGTAAGCTTGTGTGACCATCTGCTTTTAAAGGATAGCGGATGGCACTGAGCTTGATTGCAGATTAAACATCTACACAGCAGGAATTCTACCACATGTTTTGACTACTCTGACTCCAACTGTTGTAATAGTGACTTATTCCTTGCTGAGACCTCTATGCCTGGCCTGTATAAGCAGATATGATCACCGCAGACAGTCTTTATCGGATAGCTTGAACTCACCAGGACCTATTCTTCCATAAGCATCTATTTATTGGAAATAGCAGGTATAGCGTACAACAAATGTGGCAGATGGTTGAAAGATGGTAACTGCAGGTCAAAACATGGTAATGTGCCCTTGGATGCAAGCAGATTGTGTGAGGCCTGCAGACGTGTAGCCATATTCTTCTCCTCATGAGACAGAGAGAAGACACAGGAAGAGGAAGTTACATCACAGAGTGAACCAGGAAGAGGAAATTAGCTAAGAGAGGATGGGAGGTACACATGTAGAAAACAGAAGACAATGCAATATTCAAAACAACCACAAGATGGCAGTGTAATAACCAACTATACAAACATTACTATAACTATGATAATTACATGTAACAGCACAGATAACATCATTTCCAGTTTACTCAGAAACCATTGGTGCCAGTTTTTAATTATCTATGAAAAGGGAAAAGGGGCGGGACTTTAAATGAGGTATACATTGATGCGACTTCAAACAAGGATACCAAATAATATACATATTTATTGTTGAACTTTGACAACAATACCATACAGTGATGGGTACATATACATAATGGTAAACATGTAAACAATAATATATAGCAGACTTGTTGCACATGAAAGTGGGTTGATAAAAACAAGCTCCAACTAAAGCACACCATTTCTTCTCCCGTGGTGTTTTCCAAAATAGACCTAATTAACTCTAACATCGTTGAATCCATCCCCAACTGGTCTTATCTCCAGATCCGACACTTCCTCACCTGCTCGAAGGACAAAACTCTTTACCTCAAACCCCTGACCTCCTTTGAGAAACTCTGTAACTCACAACCTCAGAGACATCTTATCGCAAATTTGCACACCCTGCTCTCCTCTCAAACAACAGACCATCTAGCTCCCATCAGGAAAGTATGGGATTCAGACCCCACAAACAACCTACCCGATCGTGATTGGGAAACTATATGTCTCTCAGCACACAAAAGCTCCCGCAACGTCTCCACACAGGAACATAATTAAAAGGTGCTAACTCAATGGTACAGAACACCCGCGGTACTCCACACATTCTACCCTCAATGTCCCAACGTATGTTGGAGGTGTGGGAAACCAGGGGGCTCAATTAAACATATATGGTGGGAATGCCCGACTATTAAAGTCTTTTGGGAACAGGTTCACGACATAATCACACAAGTTTCCACACACTCAATAGACTTCTCCCTATACCAATACATCTTACACTATTCTAAATCTAGGAAACATCTACATCGTCACTTCCTAGCCATGCACATGATGACATCAGCTAGCATGTGTATTCCGGCCCTCTGGAAGCAGACAACAGCTCCCTCACTCAAAGCTTGGCTTAGCAGACTCAACAAAATCATGGAAATTGAGGAACTTATAGCAATAGCTTCGGACAATCTAAACAAACATCACAAAATCTGGCTACCCTGGATTCTTTACCAAAACACAGACAAATATCGCGCCATATATAAACCTTAACAACCCGTCTCCTGGCAATTCCATCTAGCTATCCAGTCACTATCCACCCCCTACGCGCTGGCACACCCACATCACAAGGTGGAGTTTTACGGACTCCAATAAGCTTAACCCCCTCCTATCCCCACTCCCGCTCACCTTATCTATCCCAGTCCCTTTCCTTACCCTCCCTTCCCCCCCTAACCTCCGGTCTCCATAAGGGGTATCGAAAACCCATCCTCTACTTACCACCAACAGAACCCAGTAAAGCCCTCCCCGTTAATACATCCCACCTTATACTACTCTGTCATTTAATGTATTGGTATGAGCCTATTTCTACAAGATCAGAGTTGAATGTTTTACTTATGTGGCTGTTACGATATTACTGCCAGTTTCAAAGGCAATTTCTTGTGGTAATTGTTTTTCCTTTTTCTTCACTGAGACTGTATAACCCTGTTTCCAGCTCAATAAAATCTTTGTGGAAATAAAAACAAGCTCCAAATGGTGCTGACAGCACACACAATAACCTGAGTAAACCATTTGCATCTAGAATATGCCCGACGCATTTCGTGGCAGTGGGGCCACTCTTCAGGGGCTGATGCAAAATTAATAGAATCTGAAAAAAGACATGGGCATGTCACTAAAGCACAAGCAAAGCGACCCTGCTGGGGGAAGCCAAAAATGATAAAGAGTAAAAAAATGGTTAATAGATGTAGATTGGATGCATGGTGAGCTACTTACATGAACCAGCATGCGCATGACAGTGAGCTGAGATAGGCGGGCTGACATGGACGCCCTTGCCGGGAGCTGAGGTGTTGTTCGTGGTACAAGGAAGCACAGGAAAGTGATAATTGGTGTCAGATTGTCCCAACGACAAGAACGCAGGGGCTCCAATCTGTGGTGGATGTAAAGTATCGAAGAAAATTGAATTAAGAGGTCTGGTCGTCAAGTGGCTTTGCAACACAAAAGAGGAGGGGAAGAAACAGTGAAATGCACCAAGGCTTGAAACACATCAACAAACACAAATAAACGGGCTGCATAGGTTACCCGCTTCCAGGCCGCCTTCCACACATTTACTGCAGCAAGGCACGAAGCAACGTACCTGTACGTTGCTCCTTCAGTAGCCTCTGTGGGGCGTGTGCGCTGATTGGATAGAGGGGTAGCCAATCAGTGGATCCGGGGGACGCGATGTCCGCCGGCTACGCGCGATCGTTCCCCAGAGGCAGAACAGCGATCTGCCTATGTAAACAAGACAGATCACTGTTCTGACAGGGGATAACATGGAGCTCTCTGGAACACAGATCTTTGTGTTTCCCCAGTCAGACCATTCCCCACACAGTTAGCAAGCACCCCCTAGGGACACACTTAACCCTTTGAGCACCCCTGGTGTTAACCCCTTCCTTGCTAGTGTCATAAGCACAGTGACAGTGCATATGTTTTGCACTGATCACTGTATTGGTGTCACCGGTCCCCAAAACGTGTCACTAAAGCCTCGTACACACGTGCAGATTGTTGGCCATCCGAGCATCCAACTTTTGTCCAAATTGGGCGACGGCGGTTTGGTCTAGCGTACTGACATGAGTCAAGTCAACAAAGCCGAACGTTTGTGAATTATGAACACAGGTTACACGACCGAACACTTCCTGGATTCCGAGCATGTGTGTTTGCACTTCCAACTTTTTGTTGGGCAACTTCTGTACACACGAGCCAACAATCGGCCAACGCCTTTGTTGGCCAACAAAAGTTTTCTAGTCTTGTCAGCCAACTTATGTTGGACGACAATTGGAAATCGGCTGTAGAATTGTGTGTACACACAATCAGATTGTCGGCCAACAGGCTGTTGGACGACCGTTGTTGGCCAACAATCGGACCGCGTGTACGGCCTTTAGTGTCAGATTTGTCTGCCGCAATGTCTCAGTCCCACTACAAATCTCTGATCATTGCTAGTAAAAAATATTTAAAAAAATAAAAAGTCCCTAAATCAATCCCATAGTTTGTAGACGCTATAACTTTTGTGCAAACCAAACAATATATGCTTATTGGGAAAACATGTAGAAGAATACATATTGGCCTAAATTAATGAAAAAAGTTTATTTTTTTATTTTTTTTTATTGGGAATGTTTTATAGCAGAAAGTAAAAAATATTGTTTTTTTTTTCAAATATGTCGCTCTTTTTTTAATTATATCGCAACAAATAAAAAAATTCCACCAAAAGAAAGCTCTATTTGTGGGGAAAAAAGGACATCAATTTTATTTGGGTACAACGTTGCACAACCGTGCAATTGTCAGTTAAAGTAACGCAGTGCCGTAGCGCAAAAAAAAGTCCTGGTCATAAAGGGGGTAAAGGGGGACCTTCCGGGGCTGACGTGGTTAAATGATGCCGGCTGTCAGATGGAGGACATCTAGTGGAAGAAAAGAAGTACTGCAGGGCAAAGCTCTAGATTGAAGGTGAATAGTGTAGCAATAGCTGTTTGTAAATGTATTTTTTTTAATGGGCTACAATGGGCTCATGCTGCTCTGCACATGCACTTTTTAAAAAATTGGCAGGGAAAAAGAGAAAGTTTTTTTTTTTTTTTATAATTAGCAGAGGACACATGCAAAGTCTCTTTTGCCAAAATCTCTATTTCTCTATCTTCGAGTTCTACCCTATGACACTTGTGATGTTTAAACGCTAAATTAAACACTGTTAATATGTTAAGAAAAAATAGTTGTAAAAAGAAATTGTTGTGAAAACAAAGGTGTTAATGCTTTAAATATGAAGGCTGACAAGTTATTGTTCTCCACTGCTTTTGTCATACAGACAGATAAAAAGACGATGTCGTTATGGAAATACAAAATACATGCTATTCTTTATTCTTTGTAGTATATTTTATTTTTTTTTTTTTTGCTTTGTAGGATTTTCTGAGACGCACATACCACATCATATCAAGTCAGGGACATATTAAATGGAATGTGCAGCTTTTTCTAACATCCTTTTTAAATATGTAGGTGGTAAAAAAATAAAAAATACATACAATTTTTTCTATATACATTGTTAAAATATGAAATGTTACAAATGAATAGAATATTTTGTATTCTCCTTGCCATCCAGGAGGTTGAGATTTTGGCTCCCTTTTAGGTTTCTCAGCTTCACTTTGCCCACCGGGCACTTTTACCCCCTTTCCGCCCGGCCAATTTTCAGCTTTCAGCACCGTTACACTTTGAATGACAATTGCACGGTCATGCTATGCTGTACTCATATGATATTTTATCATTTTTGTCGTACAAATAGAGCTTTCTTTTGGTGGTAATCACCACTGGGTTTTTATTTTTTTGCTAAATAAACAAAAAAAAACCTGAACATTAAAAAAAAAAAGTTTTCATAGTTTGTTATAAAATTTGCAAACAGGTAATTTTTCTTTTTCACTGATGGGCACTGATAGGCTGCAGTGATATGTGCTGATGGGTACTGATGAGGCAGCACTGATAGGCACTGATGGGCAGAAATGGTAGGTGGCACTGATGGGCACTGGTAGGTTGCACTGATAGATGACACTGATGAGGCACTGATTGGCAGCACTCATGGGCCCTGATTGGCAGCACTGATAGGCACTGATTGGCAGCACTGATGGGCACTGAATAGCAGCACTGGTAGGAACAGATTTGCAGCACTGGTGGGCAAAAGTTGGCAGCACAAGTGGGCACTGGTGGGACTGCACTGATGTCCCTTTTAGAGAAATTGGGTTTCTGCTCTCTTCTCCTCTCCTCATGCTGTCAGCATGAGGAAAGGAGTTCCAATAATTGGCATCTGTTTAGCTCCGTGATCAGCTGTGAATAGACACAGCTGATTACGCGCTATTACCTCAATCTGTAACCAGCAGTGTCCAGAGGACAGTACATTCACAGAGCGTGCCGCCCATGCCCAGCAGTGGGCGTGCGGTGGGAGCAGTCATGAGAAACTGTCATATGATGGTGTCCCAGAACTAGACGACTATGCTGTAGCAATCGGTCGGCAAGTGCTTAAGGGCCGGTTCACACCACATTTTCTGTGTTCTGGATATGTTTCTCCATACATGTTTTTGATGCTATATTGATGTGTCTCAGTGCCTTTTCCCCTCTTTTTTTTCTCACCTGGGGATATGGTGTATTTTTGATGCATTCTGCCATGTTTCAGATGCTTTTCATACTGAAAAAATGCAGCATGTTCTACTTTTGTTGACTACACTGAAACACAATGTACAGGTGTGAACTAGGGCCATTGGTATCCATGTTAACCACTTCCCGACCGCCTCGCGTACATTTACTGCTGCAGAGTGGCGTTGTTATAAACGACGGCTCGCTCGTGCGAGGCTAGCGGGCGGGAGCGCCCTAGCAGCGGTGCGCTCTCAGGCCCGCTGCACTCTGCAGGTTTGTGGCCGTGGGTCTGGCAGACTCGATGTCTGCCAGCTACCCGTGATGACCTGGCAGAGAAGAAAAACGGTGAACCGCCCATTCTGTCAGACGGCATAATAAAGATCTACTGATCCCTGTCACTGGGATCAGTTAGATCTCTTATGCCCCTGGCAGCCCAGCCCCCTCACAGTTAGAACACGCCTAGGGAACACAGTTAACCCCTTCACTGCCCCCTGCAGGTTAACCCCTTCCCTGCCAATGAAATTTACACAGTAATCAATTGATATTTACATTTCTGATCGCTGTATAAATGTCATTGGTCCCAAGAAAGTGTCAAAAATGTCCGACATGTCCGCCCCAATATCACAGTCCTGATAAAAATCGCAGATCTTCGCCATTACCAGTAAGAAAAATAGTAAAAACGCCATAAATGAATTCTGGTGTTTTGTAAACGCAACAACTTTTGCGCAAACCAATCAATAAACGCTGATCGTGATTTCTTTTACCACAAATATGAGGAAGTATATATATCAGCCAAAACTTATGAATAATTTATTTTTTTATATTTTTTTTTTGGATTTGTATTTTAGCATAAAGTAAGAAATATTGGGTTTTTTTTTTCAAAATTGTAGCTTTTTTTGTTTATAGCAGTGATCAGAAGTGATGCAGAAGGGATACCACCAAAAGAAAGCTCTATTTGTGGGGAAAAAAGGACGCAAATTTTGTTTGGGTACAACGTCACACGACCGCGCAATTGTTAGTTAAATCGACACAGTGCCGAATCGCAAAAAGTGCTCTGGTCCTAATGTGGGAAATCCTTCCGGTCCTTAAGTGGTTAAACACTGTTCACATTTTTTTATATGCATAATTAAAATGGACTGGACTGCATCTGGAATTTACCGGCTCTCACTCCTACAAAAAAAAAAAAATATTACAGAGCTCAATAGCTCAAGTTCAAATTTACACACAAGGGATTGAGCAAGGGAAATAGCTCCTCCCTATTTCCCATCTCCAATTGAATGCCTATGTCCACGATTTCAACAAAGTGAGCTTACCTTGTGAAAACCCACAGTAAACTATCATGTATTAAATATTGTTTTGTAAAGTGCCCTTGCTCCTTTTCCCAGCTATTGAGTACCAAGCAGCGTATGGCGAAAGATCCCAAAAGTGAGTTAACCACTTGACATCCGTGATTTACCTGAAAGACGGCTAAAGCGTGGACTTCAAATGCTGGGAGGGCGTCCATGTATGTCCTCCCGTCCTCGTGCCGCCCGACTTGGCTGGTCACAGAGCAGGATGAAGGTCCAATCATAGCTGGCCCTTTACCACGTGATCAGCTGTCAGCAAATGACAGCTGATCACCGAAGTAAACAGAAGCCGGTTACCAGCTTTTTTTTTTCTTCACGCTGTCAGCTTCTGTTAGAGGGACATTGCTCCCCTAAACGCCAACCAGTGCTGCTAATCAGCACCCTCCAGTGCTGAAAATCCATGCCCACCAGTGCCATCTATCAGTGCCCATTAGTACTGCTAATCAGTGCCATCTATCAGTTCACCTCAGTGCCTCATCATCAGTGCCTCCTGATCAGTGCCCACTAGTGCTGCCTATCAGTGGCCATCAGTGCTACCTCATCACTGCCCATCAGATTTTTTTTCTTCACGCTGTCAGCTTCTGTTAGAGGGACATCGGTCCCCTAAACGCCAACCAGAAATACCTATCAGTGCCCATCAGTGCCGCCTATCAGTGCCACCTATCGGTGCCCATCAGTGCCGCCTCATCAGTGCCCACCAGTGCTGCCTCATCAATAGATAAATGTATAAAAATGACTGCACTTCACCTATGTTTTTAAAGGTAGGCAGCTACCACAAACGATGGACACATGATCATAACATAAATCATAAATTCAAAAAACATGCAGTGCCCGTGTAGCTCTCTTGGTAGACCTACAGTATACCAATAATGAACACAACCCACGTAATACAGTGTGTATTCTAAATAAACATATGATATATAAAGTGACAAGTGCTAAATATATCTGTAAAGATAAAGTGTTTGGCACTCACGCTGGATCTCAACTCGGAAATGCCTATGTGAGTCTGTTGCCGACAATTGGAGATGCTAATTGATGTACAAAATGACAGTCTATATATATAGATGCAATGTCCTTGATGTTGGCGGGATATCCCATAAGAAGTCTTTTAAGATTAAACGAGTGGGATTCTATGCCATGCTTAGGCCATTGCACGCCAGTCTTTGGAGGTTTTGATGAGCTCATGTTATTTTAACTAGATGTAAGTTCTCTATTTTTTTAAATAAATTTACAAAAGATTTTACACTATGTGGAGCTTTCTTATACTCACGTGTTCTTTGGGAGTACTATGAATATATATAGTGAAAGTCACTGTGAGATGTGCCAGTGGACAACATTTCCCTGAGGATAAGGTGGACCTACATAACTGCACCCACCCAGGGTGTTCAGAGCTGTACAGTTGGATTACTGCAGTGTATGGGCATTCTATGTTCATCGATTTGGTAAGAGCATACTATATCAGTGGTGATGGGATAACTGTCACAGCGATTGTGGACCGTCACAGATTTTCTGATTCGGATGTCACCTATTTTGCACAGGGACTTTACACACAGAACCCCTATATTTGCACAAATCACTTTCATAAGATTTGACTATACTGTATTTATTCCAGCACATCCGCAAGAGGATATAATTTCTTCTTTATTGCATCAAATCCATGTAATATAGCAGCGAAGGCTGACGCGTTTCGCCGTTTGAGCCTTGTTCACAGCATATATCGCAGCTTAGAAAACCAACTATATATATATATATATATATATATATATATATATATATATACAAACACACACACACA
>BLSH010433818.1:307368-317972 GCA_018402905.1 Glandirana rugosa
ATGTTCTATTTATGACATAAAAAACGATCTTTTAATGAATCTTGGGGGTTCGTAATATATACAAAAAAAAATCGTTTATGAGACCTCTTATTTTACCACCAGTAACGTTATAAAATACAGTGTGCCATAAACGTGTCTCCAAAAAGTTTCCGTTAAAAAAACCTTTGTTATGTGAAGTGACTTAATTTTTTTGTCATTTCAATCGGGTTACTACAATATGGTTCATTTATGTCCCACCCGGTAAATATACCTATGTGGAATTATTTTACCCTTACCAACCACTATAATTGAGGGACAAACACCGTGTAATCATATACACTCCCCCCTTTGAAAAGTTCTACCCACCACTTGAAAAGTTTCCCCCCTCACATATACTAATGTGCCACAAACAGGGAGTTAATATCACCAACCATTCCCATTTTATTAAGGTGTATCCATATAAATGGCCCACCCTGTATTTACTTGGTATAACATCATTGGGCTAACTTTACTGTTTTTTTAATTCAGTGAAGTGTATTGTTTCCAAAAAAATTGCCTTTGAAAAACCTCTGTGCAAATACCGTGTGACATAAAATATTGCAATGACCACCATTTTATTCTCCAGAGTATTTGCTAAAAAAAAACATATATAATGCTTGGGGGTTCTAAGTAATTTTCTAGCAAAAAATACAGTATTTATCTTGTAGACAACAAGTGTCAGAAATACATGAAATAAGATAAAAAATTTGGGACTTTATATGAGACGACTGCTACAGAGTTCGTGTGTCTCCATCCCTGAATCATATGCACCAATAAATAACATATACTAATTGATTCAATTGGGTTTGGTTGTGTGCTTCATATAAAGTCCCAACATTTCCCCAACTCCCCCCTCCCCCCTTCTTCCAAGTGTCAGAAATAGGCTTGTAAGTTGCAAGGCGGGGCCCTCATGGATCAGACTTGTTTTTTCCAGTACTACTTCCAGATGCTTAATTGGACTGAGATCTGAAGAAGTTGGAGGCCAAATCGGTATATATATGCGTCAGCATACCAAGACATTTTGGACAATTTCATGCTCCCAACTTTGTGGGAACAGTTTGGGGATGGCCCCTTCCTGTTCCAACATGACTGCGCACCACTGCACAAAGCAAGGTCCATAAAGACATGCCTGCACAGAGTCCTGACCTCAACCCAATAGAACACCTTTGGGATGAATTAGAGCAGAGACTGTGAGCCAGGCCTTCTCATCCAACTTCAGCTGCCTGACCTCACAAATGTACTTCTGGAAGAATGGTCAGACATTCCCATAGACACTCCTAAACCTTGTGGACAGAAGAGTTGAAGCTGTTATAGCTGCAAAGAGTGGGCCAACTCAATATTGAACTCTACAGACTAAGACTGGGATGCCATTAAAGTTCTTGTGCGTGTAAAGGCAGGTGACCCAATACTTTTGGTAATATAGTGTGTATATATATATATATATATATATATATATATATATATATATATATATACCGTATCTTTCGCACCATAAGGCGCACCTAGGTTTTAGAGGAAGAAAACAAGAAAAAAAATATTCTGAGCCAAATGGTGTACTAAAATATTTACCAGTGCAGCCATATACCAGTGTCCATTAAATACAGCACATAGCAGTCCCATGACATGCAGCACATACCTGTGTCCATGAAATGCAGACTGACAGAGCTGAGAGGGAGTTTCATATCTCCCGCCACCGCTGCACTGTGATGATGTCTTCACACATGCGCCTGGTGGAGCTCCACTCTGCAGCCAGATCCCATTCAGAAAAAAGCAGCTCCAGCCGCCACAGTACTTCATTTGGCCACTGGGGCCGAATGAAGCCCCAGTGGCCAAATGAAGTACTGCGGCTGCTCTGTCTTCTCACTATGTGAGATCAGAGCAGAGCAGAGCAGCGCTCTATGGTGTCCGGGAGCCCGCAGTGTAATGCGAGCTCCCGGCGGCGGCGACGAGGGGGGGGGGATGGGTTTTATTTTTGCAGCATTCGCACCATAAGAGGCAGGGAGACTTTCCCCCACTTTTTGGGGGAAAAAAAGTGTGTCTTATGGTGCGAAAAATAAGGGAAAAAAAAAAAAAATATATATATATATATATATATATATACATATATACAGTTGAGCTTATAAGTTTACACACCCTGGCAGAATTTATGATTTCTTGGCCATTTCTCAGAGAATATGAATGAGAACACAAAAACATTTCTTTCACTCATGGTTAGAGTTTGGCTGAAGCCATTTATTATCAATCAACTGTGTTTACTCTTTTTAAATCAGAATGACAACAGAAACCACCCAAGTGACCCTGATCAAAAGTTTACATACCCTGGTGATTTTGGCCTGATAACATGCACACAAGTTGACACAAAGGGGTTTGAATAGCTATTAAAGGTAACCATCCTAACCTGTGATCTGTTTGTAATTGGTGTGTGTGTATAAAAGGTCAATGAGTTTCTGGACTCCTGACAGACCCTTGCATCTTTCATCCAGTGCTGCACTGACGTTTCTGGATTCTGAGTCATGGGGAAAGCAAAAGAATTGTCAAAGGATCTGCAGGAAAAGGTAGTTGAACTGTATAAAACAGGAAAATGATATAAAAAGATATCCAAGGAATTGAGAATGCCAATCAGCAGTGTTCAAACTCTAATCAAGAAGTGGAAAATTGGGGTTCTGTTGAAACCAAAGCACGGTGAGGTAGACCACTACAATTTCAGCCACAACTGCCAGGAAAATTGTTCGGGATACAAAGATAAACCTACAAATAACTTCAGGAATCTCTGAAAACATGTGGTGTGGCTGTTTCAAGATGTACAATAAGGAGGCACTTGAAGAAAGATGGGCTGCACGATCGAGTCACCAGAAGAAAGCCATTACTACGCAAATGCCACGAAGTATGCCACTTACAATACGCCAAACAGCGCAGAGACAAGCCTGAAAACCTTCTGGCACAAAGTCATTTGGAGTGATGAGACCAAAAATTGAGCTTTTTGGCCACAACCATAAACGTTACATTTGGAGAGGAGTCAACAAGGCCTGTGAAACACGGAGGTGGATCGCTGATATTTTGGGGATGTGTGAGCTACAAAGGCACAGGAGATTTGGTCAAAATTGATGGCAAGATGAATGCAGTATGGTAGAAGGGGACGAGGGAACATAATGGGACTTTATATGAGGTCATGTGGGTCATAGACCTCTATCCCTATTTGAATACAAAAATAAAGGGGTTGAAGGGGACTTTAAATGAAGCACAACAGGTTCTTAAAAAATGTTTTTATTGAAAAATTGTTGTTATTGTTGGTATATTTAAAAAGAATTGAGAATATTGATATATATTAAATTCATCAGTACATGGTAGACAATTCATACATAATATGTATATAAAAAGACACAATGGGCATCTAGCCTCTCCATTCCAATCAATACACATAGCATAACGACATGTACATAACAAATATATGAAGAAGAATGAAATTGTTACATTGCATGTTTGGCACAGCCTATGACAGCTCTACACGTTTCGTTGAGGTTAACACCCACTCTTCATGAGCATGCGTGTGGCTAATAACTATAATTAATGAAAAAGAATAATGTAAGGGTAGTATTAATTTCCAAAGTCATTTGGAGTGATGAGAATAAAATTGAGCTTTTTGGCCACAACTATAAACTCTACATTTAGAGAGGAGTCAACAAGGCCTGTGAAACACAGAGGTGGATCGCTGATGTTTTGGGGATGTGTGAGCTACAAAGGCACAGGAAATTTGATCATAATTGATGGCAAGATGAATGCAGTATGTTAACAAAAAATACTGGAGGAACATTTGCATTCATCAGCCAGGAAGCTGCGCATGGGACGTACTTGGACATTCCAACATGACAATGATCCAAAGTCGACCTGTCATTGGCTACAGCAGAATAAAGTGAAGGTTCTGGAGTGGCCATCTCAGTCTCCTGACCTCAAAATCATTGAGCCACTCTGGGGAGATCTCAAGCATGCAGTTCATGCAAGACAGCCCAAGAATTTCCAGGAAGGCTTTTTGCCAAGAGGAATGGGCAGCTTTACCATCCGAGAAGATAAAAAGGCTCATCCACAAATACCACAAGAGACTTCAAGCTGTCATTGATGTTAAAGGGGGCAATACACGGTATTAAGAACTGGGGTATGCAAACTTTTGATCAGGATCATTTGGGTAGTTTCTGTTGTCATTATGATTTAAGAAGAGTAAAACACAGTTGATTGATAATAAATGGCTTCAGGCAAACACTAACCATGAGTGAAAGAAATGTTTTTGTGTTCTCATTCATATTCTCTTCATATGAAAAATGGCCAAGAAATCATAAATTCTGCCAGGGTATGTAAACTTATGAGCACAACTGTATATATATTTAGAAAAATCAGTTTTTGTATATATATTTCAGCAGAGAAGGGGTACAGGTGTGAGTCGGTGTGGTGCTGACAAATCCCATCGAGGAGAAGCCTTGTGTGAAGGTACTTTTGTTGATACATATCAGTGGTCAGAAGCTCTAAAATGTAAAGAGATAGGCAGAGATGACTGACAATCCAAAAACTCTCCTAACTGTGCTTAACCACTTCAGCCCCAGAAGGATTTCCCAGTTTAGGACCAGAGCACTTTTTGCGATTCGGCACTGCATCACTTTAACTGACAATTGCGCGGTCGTGCTACGTTGTACCAAAACACAATTTGCATCCTTTTTTTCCTACAAATGGAGCTTTCTTTTGGTGGTATTTGATCCCCTTTGCATCATTTATGATCGCCACTATAAAAAAAAGAAGAGCGTCAATGTTGCAAAAAAAAAAACAGAATTTCTTACTTTTTGCTAAAATACAAATCCAAAAAAAAAAAAAAAAAAAAATTTTTTTTTCATCTTTTTTTTACCGATTTATATTTTTCCTCATATTTTTGGTAAAAAAAAATTGCAATCTGCTTTTATTGATTGGTTTGCGCAAAAGTTGCCATGTTTACGAATTATGAGAATTCATTTATGGGGTTTTTATTATTTTTTTATTTTTTACTAGTAATGTCAGCAATCTGCAATTTTTAGCGGTACTGCGATATTGCAGCGGACCATTGACATTTATACAGCGATCAGTGCTATGAAAATGCACTGATTACTGTGTAAATGCCATTGGCAGTGAAGGGGTTAACCTGGAGGGGGCACTCTAAGGGTTAACTGTGTTCCCTCATTGTGTTCTAACTGTATGGGGGCTGTGCTGGCAGGGAGTCACTGAAAAATTAATCTATTGCACTACTCATACACCGGTGAAGGGAAGCACAATCTTCAATACCAGCTTGGTTCATAGACATCTATCAATATTCATGATGTTGAGACTGAACTTTATGTGTATACATATTTGATTATTTTATTGCACTGTTTCCAGTCTGGGTGCATGCATACTTTCTCTCGGGTGAGGACTGCATATAATTATTTTCCAAAAGTAATATATGCCTCAGAATTCACCCAGGATCATTATACTGTGTTATATACATAAGCTATTTTATCTGTTTTATTTATTCCTAGGTGCCCAGCCTTGAGGCACGTGTATAAGAAATGGTCTTATAATTATATTATTTGCCCTCATTGACCTCCAATCATTACTCTTTAGTTATCTGCCGCTGTTTACCCTCTGTATGCATGTTTTTTATCTGATATTTTACCAATAGCGCTCAACTATCTCTGACAGAACAATTAGGCATAATTCCAGTCACTATTCATACCACTGACCCCAACAATGGGGCACTATTCCTCCCACTAACACCAATGATGGGGCGCTATTCCTCCCCCTGACACCGATGATGGGGCACTATTCCTCCCATTGACACCAATGATGGGGCACCATTCCTCCCACTGATACCAATGATGGGGCACTATTCCTCCTAGTGACACCAATCATGGGGCACAATTCCTCCCACTGATACCAATGATGAGGCACTATTCCTCCCCCTGACACCAATGATGGGGCACTATTCCTCCCACTGACACCAATGATGGGGCACAATTCATCCCACTGACATCAATGCTAGTGCACTATTCCTCCCACTGACACCAATGATGGGGCATTATTCCTTCAACTGACTCTGATGCTGGGACACTATTCCTCCCACTAATGCCAATGACGGTGCATTCTTTACTCCCATTGATGCCATGGCGTTTTCTACATTCTGACCCCCTCAAAGTCTGCAGGACAGTAAACTGGGCCTTTGTGCATAAAGTTTGGAAACCCCTGCCCTAGAGTATTCGGTTTTCCTCACTGCTTTTGCCTAAACATGGGGAGAGTGCAGTAAAAGTAAAGAAAGGATATTTCAGTGGGTCTATGTATAGTGTGTTTGGTATGCTGTACTCTATATTGAAAAAAAAAAAAAAGCATAGATAAAATTATAAATTTTCCTTAAAAATATGCAGACATGATCTCTTCTAAAAAATAAAATCTGCCAATCTGGTCCAATCTGAATTATACGGAATTTTGTCCATACAGCCAAAAAGGGCATTTATGAAATCAGGTATAATATCTCACAAAAGTGAGTACACCCCTCACATTTTTGTAAATATTTTATTCTATCAAGAAAAGCTTGGTTGTATCTGTGGGGATATGTATGCCTAAGTAACGTATGGATGTGGAGCCCGTCTTAAAAGGAAAGGAGGACGAGACAGACGGCACATCAGTCTTGCGGAGTGTAATATTAAGAATTTCAGATTTGCTGTAATTTACTTTAAAATTACTCATACACCCAAATTCATTAAAGTCCTGCAAGATGAAGGGTAAAGAGTCCCGAGGCTGTGTTACGAACATCAATAAATCGTCCGCAAAGAGAGCTAATTTAGTCTGTATAGGGCCTGTCTGTATGCCTCTAACGTTAGGGTTTTTTCGGAGAGCTACTGCAAGATGCTCCATAGTTAGGAAGTAAAGGAGGGGGGACAGAGGGCATCCTTGTCTCGTCCCATTCCGAATTTGGAAAGCAGGGGATAATGTACCATTAATCCTGTTCCTGGCAGAGGGGGATGTGTAGAGTGTGAATATTCTATTTACCATTTGAGGACCCATTCCTATCTGTTGGAGGGACAATTTTAGAAACCGCCAGTCCACCCGGTCAAATGCCTTTTCAGCATCAACTGACAACAGGGGAATATTATGCGAGTGAGCATAATCAGTTAGGAGGAGGGTTTTTAGGGTGTTGTCCCTAGCCTCCCTTCCACTCACAAAACCCACCTGATCTAAATGTATCAGGGCCGGCATTAGGGGCTTCAATCTACTCGCCAGGATCTTGGCGAATATTTTCAAGTCCACTCCAATGAGGGAGATAGGCCTATAATTTGTGCACAAGGTGGGATCCTTATCGGGTTTTGGTATGAGGGAGATATGCGCTTCTAGCGTTTGTGGGGGAAAGACGACACTATCAGAGAGAGAGTTAAACACCCTGGTCATGAAAGGGGCAAGTAGAGATCCAAATACTTTGTAAAATTTAGGAGTGAAGCCATCGGGCCCTGGACTTTTACCGGACGGCGTGCTTGCTATAGCTTTTGTGACTTCATCCTCCGTGATGGGCTCTTCTAATTCTTTAATTGCTTCAGCGTCTAGGGTGGGTAATGCAGTCTTTGCAATATAGTCCGCTTGGCTCTTTTCAAAGTCAGGTGTGGTATCTAAAGGGGTCATAGCAGGGATGTTATAGAGATTTTGGTAAAAGTCAGTGAATGTTTGTGTGATCAAGGAAGGTGAGGAGACTGAATGGCCTGCCGAGTCACGGACGTGAGGGATGAACGTGGGGGGCGTTTTAGGGTGTAGGGAATGTGCCAGCGGTCTACCACATTTGTCCTGAAACTTATATTGGTATAGAGAGAGATTGTCTGCGTATGTACGAGCGGAAGCATTGTACAGGTCCCGCAATTGAGACCGGGCCAAGGAGACTTCCGTGAGGGTTTCTACTGTAGGAGATTGTTCGTGGGACATTTCCAGGTCCTTAAGTTTTTTAACAGCCACCTCTATTGCCGCCGACCGTTCTTTCTTTTTACGGGCACCAATTTTAATGAAGCTTCCGCGTAGGACAGCTTTCAATGCTTCCCACTGCATGGGTAAAGAAGTGGTGTCATTAGCGTGGTCTGCGAGAAATTGGGAGATAGCGTTCGAGATCCGCGCAGTGCAGTCTGGGTACGTGAGCAGGGAATCATTCAGTCTCCAAGTCCATTCCCTTACTGGTGTAGAAGGGACTTTGAACGTCAGGAAGACAGGAGAGTGGTTGGACCACACCATGGGTTCTATCTCGCATTCAGGGAACCAGTCTAAGCAACTGTGTTCTATCAGAAAATAATCTATCCGACTGTATGATTGGTGAGTGTGGGAGTAGTGGATATAGTCACGAGCGGTAGGGTATAGCACCCTCCATACATCAATAAGGTGGAGGCTATGAATAGCTCGTTTCAGGGCGCGTAGCTTGGAGAAGGATAGGGAAGAGCGTGATGTAGACGAGTAAATGAGCATGTCTAGTGGGGTATTGAAGTCTCCGCCTAGGATAAGTTTCCCTTCCATGAAGCTAGCTAAGGTCTGAAGGTATTGTATACCTGTTGCAACTTGATTGACATTTGGCAAGTATATGTTAGCAATTGTAAATTTTGTCCCCCAAAGGGAGAACATATCTCCCCTGTTGATCAGACATGTGGTCTATGAGTTCAATAGGAAGCGATTTATGGAAGGCCACGGAAACTCCCCTCGTCTTTTGTGAGGGGTGGGTGCTATGGAACCACCTGTTGAAGTATTTTCTCGAGCATAGAGGCTAGGATTCAGCATGGAAATGGGTCTCTTGTAGCAGGAGCACCTGGACCTGGCGCTTGTGCATCTGATATAGGATCTGTCCCCTTTTGGCGGCTATGTTTAGTCCATTAGCATTGTATGAACATAATTTTAGCCGGGGGCTTGTGCACATCGTGTGGGCCATGATGGAGCAAAGAGAAGAAAGAAAGAAGGAAAAAAGCAAGAAAAACACCACAGCGAAGTGGGGGAATGGAAGAGGAAGGGAGGTGAGAGAGGGGGAAGGGGGAACAACCCTAGGGGGGAAAAATGGGGTTAAACTAGGTGTAAGACACTTAGAGGGGTATCTAGTAATACTAAAGCGACTGCGATGCAAGACGCTGTGTGAACAAATCACTTATCTGGCACTGATTGTGCCAATCCTATTGCTGGAGGGGGGAGGGGGGGGGGAATCGGAAGAGAGGGATCTGAGCTGTAATCTCAACAGCATAGCAGGCATACATCACATATATCTTATGTATCCAATTTTTGGAAGAAAAACAGCGAGGTATAAACAATTTAGCGCGGCTAACTAAACAATAAATTAATGCGGTCCAGAGGGCAGGTAACCAGATAACATCTCAACCGTAGGTTATAATTTATAAACTTAGAAACGTATCCCAGTACGGCATCTTTATCACAAAGGTTTATGGTGACCCCAGAGCCGCCCGACCTGAAAGAGGCCTGTACCAGGGCAGAGCCGGGGCCAACAGAAACCCCACATTATCGGCATCTGATTATTACATATAACAGTAAATAACTATACAAATCCCGGTATCTCATAAACACAGAGGAAACTCTGGGGAAGCCCCATCTTCGAACCCAGTCAGGTTAGTAACATATCCAATCCATCTTGTGCACACTGGGGAAAAACTTTAAACAGACATCAATGGTTAATATGGTAGGGTGGCATTCAGTGCAGTGAGCGATGGTATTCTTCTGTCCCTCCCAAACCCCAGCTAGGTCAAGCACACCAGCAAAGGGCAGGGATAGGTACAGGGTAGGACAGGTGTCCGTGGGACAGCCAGGGCAGCGAGCAACAATATTCTTCTGTCCCCTCCGAACCCCAGCCAAGTCAAGCACACCGGCAAAGGGCAGGGATAGGTACACGACAGGATAAGTGCCCATGGAGTTTTGACTAGTAGTCCAATGTTAAAGGCACTTGTAATCTCCAGGGGTTAAGGCCTTAAGTGAAGTGGGGCTGAGTGGAGATCAGTCAGTCATCGGGAGGGGGGGGTTCAGACTGTGGTACATCAGTGTCTATGTGGTACACTGGGGTTATGTAGCGTTCAGAGGGAAGCCTGAAGATTAATCCTCAGGGGATGTAGGTCTGCGGGACCTATGCGGAGCAGACATTGCCCTTGAGTGCACACGTCTTCGGCCCTGAGCAAAAGGGCCAGGATTCGGGAGCCGTTGTCGGTCATCTGGGGGATCCAGCCAGTTTGGAATGTCTACAGGGTCTTGTTCAAGAAACAAAAAGAAGTCAGGCAGCTGATCAGGGTCTGCTAAAGTAAATTTTTGGCCATCCTGGGTAACCTTGACACTGAAGGGGTGGCCCCAGGTGTAGGAGGCCCTGGCTTGATTATATCTAAAAGGGGGCGAACAGTCCGTCGCATGAATAGCGTGTTGCGAGAGAGATCTGGGTAAAGGTGGATAGAAGACCCGTCGAAGTCCATGGGGCCCTGTCTCCAGGCAACATGCATGATCTCTTCTTTTAGGGTGTAATAGTGGACCCTACTTAGTACATCTCTTGGGCGGTTCATCCGGTCCCCTCCTGGGGCCCCCACTCTATGTAC